>OY856415.1:409608186-410008186 GCA_963693085.1 Alisma plantago-aquatica | reverse complement strand
TAACATGTACCTATGCATTTGACTTGATATCACATATCGTGACTAATGAGAGTCTATCATCAGTAAGTGCATACTCTATTCTTATGTATTATTGTTGTCCATTTTGCTTCCACACTTATATCCAACTAGGGAAATAATAAGAATGCATCTACTCTTATCATACAGACGATCTCATTGTCCAGGTCCTCAACCTGAAGACATATGCCATTGAGTAACATCATTCTCTAGACATATATTATATTTGTGTAATCATCTCATGATTTAGACAAACACAATAGACAAAATTTCCTTTATAATTGTCAAATTAAGTATATGATGCCCCATTACAATCATCATGTGATTGGCTCTATGGGCAGACATATCAATAAAAAGTTTAGTCGACCAACTGAACAATCAGTAGGACTAGATCAAGGAATTGATGTTGACATCATGATGTGCGTTAATCATCAAATTTAAATCCAATACTTTTGCAAAAAGAAAAAATAGCCAATTGACCGACTGGGAGTCCAGCCGAATAACCGGTGGTTCGCAGGAACTAACAATCCATGAAATATATCTCATCATATCTTTAGGTTTGTTGAAACCCTAACCCATGCACTCATATATAAAGAGGGGGGCAAGGCTCTCAATATAGATACTCCTCATCTCAACTTGTAGTAACGTGAGATCTAGAGGCATCTTACCCATTAAAAGGAGAGATAGCCAAAGGGGAGAAAAGTCGACGGTAGCACGTTGACAACACAAAGGGACAACTCCTTTCCATCGGTTCTAGAAGAATGATATGGAGTTCTTAATGGTCCACATGGACTACATAGAGTTGTGTATGCCATTTCCATCACACTAGGAGGATGTCATTAAACACTATCTTTGGTGCTACACTAAGAGGCTACCCCTGATTGTTGTCTTGGAGCTCCTTGAGAAAGAGCATAACACTACAAGGATTGTCACTGGACTTGTTCTAGAACAGGGACATTCCTTGCACCTACCTTCCCATTCATAGTTGTTGATATGAAGCACTGGTTTATGGGGAATATGGTAAGAAATATTTTTTGTTTCCATTGTTGTCTCTATCACCATATTTTCCTACATATTTATTGTGGTGTGGAGTAGAAGATAAGAGGAGAAATATGGCGATGACATGGAGGGACTTTGTGGATGAGTTTCACCTTAAGTATTTTCATCCTACCTTACTAAGTGATAAGATCAGATAGTTGGAGAATATTAGATAGGGAAGCATGTCAATTGACGAATACGTGACACATTTCATAAGGTTAGCCAAGTTTTGTTCTCAACTAGTATTTGATGATATAGAGAAATGTAGGAGATTCCAAGGAGGTTTAAAATATGAGATTATGCATACCATATCTTCTATATGGATAAGAGATAGAGAAAATTTTGGAGAATATGTGCAACCTGGAAGATGTATAGAAGTGTAAATTAATGTTGATAAGAAGTCTAAAGGTAGAAAAAGATCTGAAGTCTTCAATAGAGTAGGATATAGCAGTAATGGATATAAAGAAGGTGGTGGTTTTTTTACAAGATAGGATGATGACTTGATTGTTTTGGAAGACAAGGATATAGTTCTTCACATAGTGTAGGAAGGCCCGGTTCTAGTAGATAGAATACAACGCCTAGGTGGGCAACTTTAGCTAGGTCTTCAAGATCATAAATGTCAGTGATAGAACTATAGAGACAGGATGCAGCCATGTGTGAAAACTATGGTAAGATACACTCTGGTCAGTGTTGGGGAACCATTACTCAAAAGTGTTATCACTGTAGACAGATGGAACATATAAAAAGGCAATGCCTAAAGCTTCATTATATTTTAGAATAAGATTTGCAATTATAGTTTTAGACTCCATAAAGACACACTCTATTTATAGGGGCAAGTTCTTCAATAGCCTCAGGATCTAGAGGGGGAGCACCTTGTTCCAGTATTGGGAAAAGGGGACAAAGTTGCAGAGGGAGAGCTACAGGATGCTTCTTTTCAATGACATACTCTGAAGGTGTAGTCTCACCCAGAGTTGTGACATGTGAGATGCTTCTCTTTATCAACATTTTCAATTATAGTTTTCATGGCCCTTGGTGCACATATTTTTTTATATAGAGGTCATTATTTAGTAGATTAAATATCTTAACCCATGGTTTATCTTATGAGTTTGTTGTTAATAATACTATTAGGTGAATCATCAGTTTTGTTAGAAGTATGTCCCGTATGTGTGTTGAGTTTTAGTGGATATACTATAGAAGTTAATCCATTACCTTAAGATATTAATTCTTTTCAAATTATTTTGGAAATGGATGACCTTGAGACATAGCATGGGCAAATGTATTGTTGGAAGAAATAAGTTATCTTTCAACAAGTTGGCTCTTTGTGTGTCTTATGGGAGACATGGAAGTCTTACCCATGTGTGTAGTATTATCTATTATAGCTGATAAGATGATGAGAAAGGGGTGTTAGGCCTATATATCACATGTGATAGATGCTAGGGTAGAGAAAAGAAGAACCAATATTGAGGATGTTCCAATTGTATGTGAGTTTCTAGATGTTTTTCCTAACAAGTTACCAGGTTTGTCCCTCAGAGGGATGTTGAATTTGAGATATAGATTTCACTTGGTAGTCACCCAATAGCATTACCTACCTATAGAATGGCACCTATAGAGTTCAAGGAATTAAAAACTCAGTTACATGAGTTACTAGATAAGGGTATTATTCAATCTATTGCACACCATGGAGACCTCCAATACTACTCGTGAATAAAAATGATGGAACTATGTGGTTGTGTATAGATTGTCGACAATTGAATAAGATAACCATTAAGAACAGATATCCTTTGTCTAGGATTGATGACATGTTTGAACATGTACTTCCAAATATTTATCTAATGTGGGTTATCAATAGTTAATGACAAAGGAATTTTATGTACCTACGTCAGCATTCAGAACAAGGTATGTCCATTATGAGTTTGCAAATGCCCCAACAACTTTTATGGACATGATGAATAGAATTTCAAACCCCAACTAGATTATTTTATAGTTTTGTTCATGGATGACATTCTTATATATTCTAGAGATGTATAACAACATGAGCAACATATGAGGATACCCTATAATTATTGAGGCAACATTAGCTTCGAGAAAAATTTAGTAAATGTGAGTTGTGGTGGGATGAAGTGTATTTTCTTTGACATGTCATATCAAGAGAAGGAGTTAGTGTAGACCCTAAGAAAGTAGAATTTATTATCTAGTTGGAGCAACTTACAATCCTTACTGAGATCAGAAGATTTCTTCCATTAGTAAGATATTATAGAAGATTCATAAAGAACTTCATTGTATTAGCATTACCTCTTGCACGCCTTATAGAGAAAGATATGCCTTTTATTTGGTTTGAAACATGTAACAAAAAATATCAAATGTTAGAAAAGAAGTTAACTACATCACCCTTTTTTATTATACCTAAAGAAGACAAGGTTTATGTGGCTTTTTGTGATGCATTTAAGAGAGGTTTATGATGTGTTCTTATGTAGAAAAGAAAGTTGTTGGATTATTCTTCTAGAAAGATAAAAAAGAATAAAGAGAATTACCCAATACCTGATCTTGAGCTTGTAGTAGTAATAGATGCCTTAATGGCATGGTGTCATTATGTCTATGGTGAGTCATGTCATATTTTCACACAAAAGGATCTCAAGATCTCACATCCTTCCCCCCTTAATTTTTATAAAGATGAAATTACAAAGAAATAGTAGGAGATGGGCAACAAGTTGCACTACCAATCCCTTTTGGATGGAAAATACAGTCCTATAAAAAACCACATCCATAGACCTAGGATTCATAACATTATTGTGCATAATTTTTCAGACCCTCTTGAGGAGTTCCACCGCCTTAGGTACTAAGAACCCAAAAGGATCACAAGATAAGGTTGCACATATGGTTAGAGCTCATAATAGACTATGATGTTACCAATGATTATCACCCTGGGAAGCCTAATGTAGTAGAAGATGCTCTGAGTAGGAAGTTAACATCGATTGCAAAAATGTTTCCTATGGAATGTGTAAAAGGAGGCTTGTTGGTTAAGATGAGAGAGATGAATTTGGATTTAAATGTGTCTGGTCATGGAGTGTTGATTGCACAAATGCAACTTAGACATACATTCTATGGTCAGATCAAAGAACTTCAACAGAGTAACAGTGAATTGCAATAGATCATACATGAGATGAGAGAAGGAAAGAGAAAAAAATTCAAATATTCATATGAAGGGATATTGTATCAGTAGGATAGATTATGTGTGGTGAGTAATCTAGAATTAAGGCAGTGATTCTTGGAAAAGCACACTCTTCTATGTTTGTAATGCATCCTGGAGACACAAAAATGTACAAAAACCTAAATGAATTGTATTTGTGGTCAGGTAGGAAGAAATATGTGTTTGAGTATGTATCTATATGTGGTGTATGTCAACAAGTTAAGGTTCAACATCAAAATGCAATAGGTACTCTACAGTCACTTCCTATTCTTGAATGGAAGTGGGAGCATATTGCTATGGATTTTGTGGTTGGATTACCTAGGACACCACATGGATTTGACACTGTATGGGTAAAAGTAGATAGACTAGCTAACTCTTCTCAGTTTCTACCATTTAAAAAAAATGGGGTATGCGAAAGTTAGCCAAAGTCTATGTAGATGAGATAGTCAGATTGCATGTTGTAACAAATTCTATAGTATATGATAGAGATCCCAAATTCACATCTAGATTCTGGAATCAGTTGCATCATACTTTGGGAACAAGATTGAATTTTAGCATAGTATTTCACCCTCAGACAAATGAGCAATCAGCACAAACCATTCAAACCCTAAAGAACATGTTGACAACATGTGTTTTGCAGTCCAATGGAAGTTTGGATGATCACTTAGTCTTAAGGAGTTTGTCTATGAAATATTCCCCATTCTAGTTTAGGCATATCCCAATATGATGCTCTATATGGAAGATAGTGTAAATTAGCTATCTGCTGGTATGATGTTTGAGAAAGGAAAGTTATATTTCCAGAGTTGGTGTAAGAAACAACATAAAAGATATTAGTGATCAAACGTCATTTGAAATTTGCACCGAAAAGACAGAAAAGATATGCAAATAAAACATGTATGCCACTTCAATTTGAGGTTGGAGATGAAGTTTACTTTAATGTGTAATTATGAAGAGGTGTAATGGGGTTTGGGAAGCAAGGCAAACTAATTTTTAGATATATGGATCCATATCCAATCATTTAGAGGATTGGACTTCTAGCATATAAACTTGAGTTGCCTCCTAATCTAGCTAATTTACATGATGTGTTTAGTGCATCTATGTTGAATAAGTGTCATTCAAGTATAGAGAAAATCATATGTCCAGGACTAGGATAGTTAAGGGAAGATGTTTCCTATGTGAAAGTCATATACAAATTCTTGAAGGGATGATTCAAAAGATTAGAAAGAGAGAAGTACCCCTAGTAAAAGTTCTTTGGAAAAATCATGGTATAGAGGAAGCTACATGGGAGTTAGACTTAGAAAAGTTTAACAAGTATCCTTTCCTCTTCTAGAAATTTCAAGACGAAATTTTTATTAGAGGGGGAGATTGTTACAACATGTACATTGCTTAGATAGTAATCAAAGACTTAATGATAACCCTAGTACTAAACATGCTTTTTAATAATAAATTATCTTGTGAATTAAATTATTGTTAATATTTTAAATCATGTTTTGTATAAAATTGTAGAGAATTCAATTATGAACCCACAAAAAACAAAAATGATTCATTTAGTGTTGAAATGAGCAAGTTACGGCCTTTTCATCTCTACAATAGAGTTTCCATCTGTTGACAGCCTATGAGTGTAGGTCGATGGTTTGGTTGAGTTAGACAAATGATGGTTTAAGATTGAATTTTTACTTATCTTTACATAGAAGGTAGAACTATGGAAGGACTTAAGGTTTTACTAAGGTTTTAGAACTGATGATTCTATAGGGAAGCACCTTCTAATGGTTTACTGGAGTACTTATTTATCAATTGTTTTGTGGGGAGATCCTTCTGAAGGTTTTGTTATGTGTTGTTCATCGAAGGCTGGTCTAGTGAATGCCTTCTGATGGGTTGACTAATGAAAGCCAATTGAAGGTAGGAATCAAAGGATGATGTTTATTGTGGTTCAGTGGACATAAATCAATTGATGGTAGAGCTTATAGGAATTGATCAAAGGGAGATCTAACCAAAGGTTGAAAACTGATGGCTGCATTGACAACCAACAATCGATGGCTTGACAATTGAAGGATTGCCTACCAGAGGCTCAATTTTCTGATGGTTGGAGTGTGATGCCACCTAGCTCATCAAATCAAAAAGAGACGTGATCCCTATTAATACTTGATGAAAATTGATGGGATGAGAAACATAGGTTTTGTTTCTATGTTTTGTCCATTGCAAGATGTTGATGACAGTACATGAGGTGATAGTAGATGCAATCCAAAGGACAATGACAAGAAAGACAATTGGGTTGGTGAAAACCAAAGGTTTCCTGGTAGTTTTGTCTTGATAAGTATGTTTTAACTATGGATCTCTTCTTCTCTTGTGTTTTGTTCAATAGAAATCTCTATTTCAACAGTCTAAGGCTTTTGCTTGACTTTGTTCTTTGTCTTCTACCTCCAGTCAACATTTCTAAGTCTATTTTTCTTTCTGATGATCAGTTTTGAAAAAGACTCAAGGCCTATAGCCTGAATTAGAGTTCTACAAGTTTAATTAAGCTCAATGGATACAAATCTGATGATCAGTGATCTTGAATGTGTTTTTGAGTGGTAAAACACATTTTATTTTTGTTTTACAATACATAAACTAGAAAAAATAAAGTTTCTGTGTTAGTTCTAACTTAGAAATTGTTGTTGCAAAATTATTGTACATGGTCAATAGTATTTAATAGAGGAAATATGTTATTCAGTGTACTTTATGCCATCATGTTATATGCTCAATTATTATGCAAGATTCTATGCAATATGGTAAATGAAATAGTGGATTTAGAGGTATTGGAGAAGTCATGCTTTCTCTATTCTGGGCTTAAAGTATCGATTCATGATTTATGAGAACTATGAAAGTTGTTATTTAGTCATGTGTATTATGTTCTAATTTGGTAAATTTTAAAGTAATGAAAGTGGGATAATGATTAGTAAAAACAATGAATTTTATCAAATCCATGAAATATCCTCATAAGAGGCCTACATCGTGGATAGAAAATGTTCTTCCCAACTGGAGGTAATTTATCCAAATCGAGGTATGCTGGAGTTTATTATAGGGTGCGGGACTCTAGGACATTGAGGACATACTCCTCACAAATTTGTGGTACCCAATACTAACTAGGAATTTTGTTGGTACCTGTGTTACTGGTCAGTGGACATCTTTTTAGTAGCTTCACTGAGTGCAGAGGTGTGTTGATTAGTGGTAATCTTTGATAGGGCCACTGATGCACAACAATCTAGAGTGATTTGACTCTCTACCTAAGTACACATGTTTAGTGGAGGAGTCTAGATATATGGCCACTCCCATTAGCCATCGGGAGAGAAATGTGGTGATGCCAGCTACAGAAATATTATTGAGATTAAAGACTTAGGAACATGTGCATGCTTGTAAGTCATGTATAGTAATATGATAGGTTTTTGTGATGCTTTCACATGTTGATGTACAAATCATGTGGGTCCAGCACCACATAATCAATGGACTAAAAGTCATGTGAATGCATTTGGTTTATCATTTTATTCCATCCAATATCAAGCCAACTACTATGTCGATTGTTTTACAACTTGCTTATGAATTTAAGTTCTATTAACTATAAACCTCAAAAATATCTTGGTTACCTATTGATTTTCTACTTACTTGGCCAGTAGCTCATCAACCTACTGAAACATTTTTCAAGAAACGCTCCACCCCTATCGAAGGATTTAGAAACTAACTATCATCAGGAATAGACCAGTAGAGGTCTCAAGAAGAATAGTTAGTTTAGTTAGATGGTCTCTTATCCTTTCTCTAGATCTTGGGAATGAGCGAGTGAAAAAAAGAGCACTTTACAATGAGTCATACTTTATGTATATTAAATGAGAACAATTTCTTCTATGTAAAATTTGAACTTTTTTGTATCTTTTTAATGTTATGTTTAAAGGAGATGATATCGACTAGTTAAATGATGTTGCTATATACCTGATAAAAGAAAAAGTTAAGACAAATTTATGTTAGAAATTTCAAAGTGAATGGTTAGATGTAATCCCTCCTTGAAGGTCCCTCATCCTGGTTAGTGGGTTCTGGTCAGGTCAGTTTACAAAATTTCATCCAATTGAATGGAGGAGAGAGAAACAAGATGGAAAAGAAAATAATTCTAACTATACACCCAAGAACAATGTTTGATTTGAATCAAAATCAACATATCCACTTGATTAGATAGACAACTTCAAAAATATCCTATGTCATCCTATTATGTTTCTCTATATTCATATTTGGAGGTGAAAATGGAGGTTTTATGTTATTATAGGATTTAAACCACATATATATGTTAAAATTACACATTTAGGTAAAGTACATTAACATTAAAAAAATGTCAACTACATAAGGCCTTAGTCAACCAACTTCCTTCTTAGTTGACCGAGTAATGTGTTTTATTTATAACCAATTGATATATATACCTAGGACCCTTTCTATAAAATATAGTAGTGACCCTAAAATCTTCATACCAACTATTGATTGGACACCCTAAAATGTACATCAGTATGAATTATAATTAGTCAGTCTAACTTATTTTTTTGGTCACAAGCTAGTTGGTCAACTTAGTTCGTTTGACTTGGGCCCAAATTATCAAACTGAATTATAATTACTTTGACCAACTAATATTGCATTCAATGGTGGTACTTGGAACCTCACCACAAACCATCTATCACTTACCTTTTGGTGTTACTTCATTAGTCAATTCATTAAATAATTAATTAATGGACTCATGGCTTGAATGTGGTTGAAAGTCTCATTGCTTATAGTAACGACCCTCAAAATCCCTGGTAGTGACTCTACGGGTTCTAAGCTCTAAATTGGGTTCATATGATCCCATTATCTAATAAAATATGACAACTTTTCTTGTGAAACCCTAATTCAATAAAAATTGGAGATTTCATCTATATGAACCCATAATATGCAGCTTATGTGAACTTAACATGAATCCTTAACTAAAATATATAAAACAACTTATTAGGAACTAACAAGCATAAACACATCATAACTTAGATAAACATGATCACCCAGTTTGGGACCTTACATCACACTAACCATGAAATCTTATACAAATGCATCATACAAATTTCAAATTTATGTCAAGGTGAAAATGTGTCGTGTTATATTTTTGTCATTATACGTAACAAGTTTACTTAATAAACTAGACTCTAGGATTTCTAACCCATTCAACATGCCAAAGAAAATAAGTGTATCTTTATTAGGGGCTCGAACATTAGAAGTTTAGACATTTTTATATGGGACATAAAGATTTTTTGAAGTGACGGTTAATTTCATTAAATCCAATATCTTTTCTAGGCACTACACATCAAGACAATCATTCAATGAACTTTTTTTCAATCATTCCTAAAGTACATGTAGGTGTAGGATATGATATTAATGATCCAAAATAATGGCTTCATTGTTTTATATGTTCCATATTGCTAAGAAATCCTTAAAAAATCTCTTTCCATAGAAAAATCATCCATGAGCACCTCAAAGAACCACTCCACAATATAAAAAATAATGGCAAGCATGCACCTTTGGAATGTAGTATGTGAGTTACAAAGTTCAAAAGTGATGTGACAATAAGAAAATGTGTCGTAAGAATAAGTGAAGGTATACTTATTTTGGTCCTCAAGCTCTACCAAAATTTGATTATATTTTGAATAGATGTCTAAGAAACAAAAGTGTGAGAGATTAGTGATCCACTTGAAGATCTAGTCGATTAAAGATAAATGGAAGTGGTCTTTAAGCATAGAGGATTTGAGATGGTTGATATTCTATACAAACATGACATCTTGTAATTAGCCTAGTAGACACTTACAACATTGGAAATAACTATGATACCATCATTCTATGGAACAACGTACGTCAAACTTACCCATTTAGAAAAAAAAATGGTATAAGTTTACCTATCATCAAACTTTTTGTCAATTCCTTCTTTAATACTCTGCCATATTTGATTAGTCTTTTGAACTATTGGGTTGGCTCACCCATTTAGGCAGATTTTGTGCTAGCATACAGTTGGGAAAATCCCTTTAGTATCTGATATGGACCACCCAAATGTTGTGTGGTGCTTCTTGAGAACCATGATCAACTGCTTCTCTTCTAAAATGCTCAAGGATGAAGAAATAATCACTATAAGCTTTTCTTTAGCTTTTGAGAAAGCATACTTCAGGTCTAGTGGTAATGATTTTAATTCCATATCTATATGATAATCTAGAAATATCACCAAGAGAGGCGGAGGTTGACCCAAATCCTTAAAATTCCTGATATAGTGTACTGCTATCACCTTAAAAACAATGCACATTCTTCTATGAGATCCATATAAATGATTATTTATGTTAAGTTCATTAGATATGCATTAAGGAGAAGTTTTGGGTAAGAATGTTGTCGGAATGCCTATATTCTTTAGAGATATGAGTAGGGATACAGAGATCATCTGGTCATTCTAGATACTTAATGGATTCATCAAGTGATATTGTATAAAATTCCCCCATGCCCTCCATTTGGAGACAACCATTATTAACTTGTTGCATTGTGTAAGCCATGCCTAAGAAAAGTCACCTCAAAAGTAGGGGAGCATCTACATGTTTTACTACACAATGTGTGGTTGTTGTGTCCACCTTTTCTTGCCTATTGAGTGTTTTTAGGAGTTTAAACTCCATTCTATCTCTTCAATGCCAACTGTCATTCTTCCTCTCCTGTATGTAATGTAACATCCGTTGCAGCCTAAAATATCCGGCTAAAAAGTAACTCAGATCCATGATCTTCCTTCTTCTCCATTACTACAAATTTATAAGGAATCTAAATCCATCTACTTTAACCAAGACATCCTCACAAATACAATAGGGCCATGCACAAGATTTGTCTGCATTATGAGTAGTCATATATTTTTTTTGTGCGGCAAACCCATCTTCTTATAGTTCTTTAATGCCATCAGATTGATTCTTTCTCCTAAATCACACAAATCATCTCCAAAATGGTGTTATCCTAAAAATGGAATTTTTACACATCCATGTCTCTCTTTTTATGGGTACCTTTCTTTGAATTCGCATGCCAACTTACTTATTAAGCACAACTAAATCTGAGTATACAATCCTCCTCTTATTGTTAACACATCCTTCACGATTGTTTTATATGAGGGTATTTTCTCAACAACCTTTATGAAAGGAATATTTACATGTATTTTACAAAAGACATCATGAAATTTATATAATTGGGGGTCCTCCTTAGTCTTCTTAAGGCTATTAAGGAAAGGCACATGTACCACAATCATCCTACAGTGTGGTGGAACATAGCCCTTGTTAGAGGAGTTTTCACCCCTGAGTTAAGCTCAATGGGACCTTCACCTATCACCTGGTTAAGGATTTGATCTGTAATTCTCTATTCTTCTTTTCTTTTCAAAATGAATGCTCATTTTTTGATTCATTTGTGCTTCATTTTACAACCTCTTCCAGTTTCTAATGTTGCCAATTGTGCCTATTAATATCTATAATGTGATGTTTGGGACCCAATGTTGAGATGTAATCTTCAATCATGTTAAGTTTTCTACCATTCATGATACATGGGCTTCCAAATTCCTAATATGGACTCCCATGTCTTTATTTTCCTTTGTTGTTTCTTCAAATTACACACACAAGTGGTGTCAATACAAAGAGTGGAAATTATCCTTGGTTGATTTAGTAGTTTTATTCATAAATTTCCAATGGATATCCCTTTAAGGCACCATCTTTCTTTTTCTAAAATTGGTACGACCCTTGTCGTCGTTGTACATGATGTTGCGGTATTAAAAAATTATTGATATCTTTGCATGATTATTTTGAATTGTTTTTCCAAGAATACTCCTTCTTTTGCAAATTTCTTCATCAATTTGTCCAATTGTGTGTGTCTTGAGTTATATAACCACATGTGATTCCCGAGCACTTTTGGCTGAAGTGGAACAATCATGCTCATATCCCCAATATTGATTTCTATCTATATTCTTTAGGATATCCTACTTTACTATTAAAAAATAATCCAAAACTAATTCTATCAAGCATGGTTCTCTCTTTTGTATGCAAAAAATTATATAAAGTATTTTCCTATTTATCTAAATCAAATCCATGGTGTGGTACCCTACTCAACTTGTATTTAAATCTTTTCCATGTCTCTTAATATGATTTATTAGAAATATTTTGAACCCATAAATATAATTGAACAGATTATTAGTATTTTTATGGGGGATCTGTTTTTCAAAGAAAACATCTATTATCTCCTACCATGATCTTGTTGATTCAAGGAGTAAACTTAAGAACCCCATTTTAACATATCAATTAAAGGATATAGAAATAGTCTTAGATAGATGATAGTGTCAGAGATGCACTCTATTTTAATCATTCCACAACTTTAAAACCATTAATTTAGAGTATGATTCCTCATTATTGTGTGTGTAGATAGCCTATGACTTGATGAGATCAACAAGCCCATGATATATCTTGTATCTCCCCAGATTGACCAATTGACTCTTGATTGGACCCAATTGTTCTGTAATAGACAAGGCCCTGATCTTCTCCCATATGGTTTCATCATCGTCTAAGACTTTGATATAATCATTATTCTTCCCATAGTCAGACATGTCTTGTAGTTATATCACTTGTTATTCTAGAATATCCTCCTTCTCTTGCTCAACTTTTAGATGGTCTTCAGTTAGTGGTGGTGAAAAAGAGTGACCATAGTCCACAGTCTGTGTGTGGACCATGAACAAGTACTTGAATAAGAAAATTGAATATCAGAATTACAAAAAATATCATAAACAAAAAAAGATTTTACGATAAACTTTTGAACTGGAAAGGAAAACAAACTTAAAGAAAAAGTGTCCTAGATTGGCATGTTTCAACACTCGTTGTGCTAATTACTTGGCAATGGTGCCAAAAATTTGACACACATTAAGTGTGCGTGTTAAATGCAAGTGTACATGTTAGAGTTGTAAAGAGACTCAATGATTCCCCAATCTTGAATGTAGGAAATTGGAAATGCTAGAATCTAGGTCTAACTAAAATTGGATTATATAAGCTTATTAAATAAGTTGATTTGTTGATACAAAACTAAGAATGAGAGTTAAAATAAAAAAAAACCAATTGAATGAAAGATCAGACGCATGGATTCTTTAGGATATCAATTTCACCACAGTGTCAGCATATACATCCATTTTATAATCTTACTTTACTCTGTTAGATTAAGCATATATATCTTGTACTACTCATTTAGCAGCATAGAGCATAGTTTGGCCTAGTTACTAATATGCTTTTGTAGCATCAATATAAGAGAATTATCAATATAAACTATCTATAGATAATTACATCATACTCATTATCCCACTTTCACATCTTGTTATTGACTATGATGAAAATTACTTCTCTAACTATTAACTCCACATTTGCATCAGCTAACAATCCATTACAAAATTATGGTGATCAGTTAACAATCCATTACAAAACTGGATGGAAATTACCTGAGAGCATTAAATGTAAGTTGTGCCCAAACATAAGAGTGAGAAAGGGGCACTTGAATTCATGAAATATAAGAATATTGTGGAATTAAAAGAAAGTATGATTTAGAACATGTTGAGAATGATTCAACTTAAAATGTGTGTGGATAGACCATCTCTGCTATTGGAATGGAATGAACTTTTTGTTTGGGATGCAGTCAAATGCTTATTTCATCTCATTATGAGTGAGAGAGATCAGATAATACATATTATGCTTAAAATTAAGATATGATAATCAATAAGTTAAAAATTTAATGAAATGAACTAGGGTTGGAGGTGTTACCTCACCCTTATGTGAAAAAAAGGAGGAATAGGTTGGAAACCTAGGTGAAAAGATAGTCACCAAGTGAAATTGAAATCACTAATGACAATGTAATCACCAAAACATGATGCCATGAAAGTACTAAGGATGCAAATATAACTTGAATTGAATTCAACTGCCAATCTTAATATTAATATGAGAAATTTGCATATCAATGAAAGATATCAGGAACATCTAAGTGGGGTTCTTAACCCTAAGGCTTGAAATTAAGTTGAGTTATCGTTCATATAAGCTTACTAGGTTTGAATTTTGGGGACAAAATTCCTTTTAAGGAGGTGTGAATGTTATATCCTCAATTTTGGTAAAATTGGATCATATAAATTTAAGAAATGAATTGAATAATTTTTTCTCCAATAGCATTATTGGTGGTTAATAATATTAATTACTTTTGTGGAATGGGTGCTTGTGGTACATGTTAAATAAATAAAAGGAAGTTGGACATGAATATATGATAATGGCTTTTGATGTGATAAATGAAATAGTTGTTAAATTTCCAAGGGAAAATAAAATATATGGTATTTTAGATAATTAAAGGAGAAATTATCTGTCCAAGAGTGGAAACACAATGTTGATGCACCAAATATCATTATCTCAATTTAACCTTTATTACTTGAAAATAATAATGGAAAGGAAGAAAATTATTGATTTTGGGAAAGGATACACCATGATATAATGGTGTTGTTTTTACATAATGTTTAAAAGGAATAGTTTTGCATATGGAAAATATCACAATAGAGCCCCACAATGTGGATACAGGGAAAAATACTAATGAGTTCTTAACCGGTCGAATGCATATTTAAAATAATGTTTATGATTGTGGATAGCTTGAATATACAATTGATTATTAGATTGCTTGAAGTACATACTTCATGATGACTTCACTGAGTTACATGGTTATTTATGAGAACCCACATAAATCTAATTATGAATATTGATGAGGATTTCTTGATGTTTGATGAAATAAATTTCTTGAATGTGTACTTAGTTCCAATTAAATTATAATGCCCTTTATATGTCACATAATGATAATATTGTATTTGAAGCCAAGGTGACACTTATCAAGGGTTAATACACATAAGTCCAAGGATGGAAAATGATTAAAACTCAGATAGTATACCAAGGATGGGTTAGAATACATAATGGGAGTACAAGTTCATATATGTAAATATATAATTGTCTAATATATATTATACATGCACACTTTTGTATGCAACCATGTACACAGCATAGCAATATATTGATCTATACTTTTGATTGTTGGAATTTTAAGTAACTACCATATATACAAATAGGAAAGATATGGAAGTTTAGTTTAGAAGCATACATTGAAGATTATAAAGTACTGTCACAAGGAGGATTATCTAGATAGACTTAGTACTTCTTCTCATGTATACATTCGTTTGCTTTGAAAAAAATTTGTTACTCATTAGAGGAGTATTGTTTAAACATTTATATCCAACGAAAGACCAACTAATGGAAATTGTTGATTATTATTTATTATTTGTTAAATCTAGATCTTAGAAAATTGGATATCGACTATTGACTTTATGGTACACCTTAATTGGTAGATACTTAGAATTGAGGGTCGTTATAGGTTTTGTGAGACCCCAAATCTAGATCTATTTTAGTTGAGATTAATATACCTTGATCATATGGTTTATTAGATTTATTAAGGATTTATTGTGAATTATTTAAACATGAAAATCATGTTTTGCCATAATGCACACATATGTTTTAAATGATTGGAAGCATCTATGTTCAGATTTTAGTTATGTGAAATTTTGGAATTTTTCATGCTTGCACTTTGCTGTGCTAGATCTAGAAAATGACGATTTAAGTGGAGATATTGTGCATGTTGTAGTTTTGGCTAGACTCTTAAAAATCAATGTCCAAAATCTTATTCCCAACCTTGTTTAGAAAAAAACCATGTAATTTCTTCTCTTTTTACAAATAAATACTATTTTCTCTTCCCTCTTCTATGTTCTTGGTTGAGGTTCTCCATGTTCCATGATAGAACCTTTCTATTTACCTAAAATCTCTCATTTTCCCTTCTTTTGCATAGTTGCAGATAGATTTTTCCAAGATGGACATTTTTAGGTTTTAGAGAATATATAGTTTGCGCATGCACCTATTAGAGGCATGAACATCCCTAAGGAGAGTAATTTAGCATCTTTTTAATAATACTTGTTGAGAAATTCCCACATGCAACCATAAATGTCACTATTTACATGCTAAATGACATAATGATGGCCTTTTTTGGGTTTTTGTATATATCTTAGGCAACGTCATTGTTATCATTTTATTTTGTATTGTTTGTTGTTCTTAAAAAAATGATGAAATTTTAACTGCCACATTACTAAATGTTACAAACCTTACATGTATACTACATTAAAATGGGCAATATATTTTTCATATTGAAGCCATATTATAAAAACAGATTATAATAGTTAAAATGTCTTTTTAGACATCTTTTTTATATGGCCTTTTTATGGTCAAAATGGTGAAATTTAAAATATGCTTGTACCCTTTGAACATGAACTACAATTTTTTTTAAGTAACGAGACAAACCACCTGGGTAGGGCCACTACTGGGCCCACCACAACATGGTAAACTCTCAGGGCCTAAGAGGGTGTGGTTCGGTCACCCCTCTTGCACCCAATCAGAGTGAATTACCATTTTCATAGAGTGCCTACAGCGTGGTTTGAACCTAGTTCCTTCACTGGGACTTACCAAGCTCTTACCATACTCTAGCCGGACATGAACTACTATATTAATGCTTCTTATTCTTGAATGGCATTATAGCATAGTGATACATTTTTTATTATGCCTTCTTACTCTATGAAAGATGAGTATTTGTCTAGATTCATCAGTGAAGCCTTAAGTCATGCGGTGCCCTATGACTGTATAAATTCCCCATTGTTTGGAAGTTTGGGAAGAAAAATAGATATTCTTGTAGCAACCAAGGGGTTGTGAGAAAGTACTTGGAGTCACATACCTTTGATTAAATTCCTCTCTCTAAGAATACTAATGATCTATGTGTTTAATCTCAAAATTTCCCCTTCCTCATCCTTAGGGACAAAGATGGGAACAATCCAATGAAGCGATATATATCAAAGTAAATCACACACGATGGAACATTAGCAACCACATAAACCATCACAAGCAACAAAATAAAATGCAAATATATACATATATACACAACTTTATTATAGAATTTTGCTATATCTTGAATGTAAATTTGCAATTGAATGTATATTGGACTTTATAGGTCTCCAACAACTTTTCATCTAACATTTTCTCAAAACACTCACACTTTTATTCCTAAATCCATGTTTTTTTTTAACGTAAAAAGCATCAAAGGGGGTATAGTGTTAGTGCAAGTGTGTTGAGTCATAGTGGCCATAAAGGACATAACTACTAATATGGTTGGGAAGTTTCTATAGCATGACAATTTTTGATCTTGGGCTCTACGTAGTTTGTGGTCGAGAGTCCAAATATATACAATTGAGAGTGGTGGTGCTACGTTCCATAGGAACATCGAAGTCTCATGTGGAGTGGTGATAGTTGTAAATAATGTCAAAACTATTCAATGACCAGACTACCTTCTCCTAATTTGTAGGTTCAAGTTGTGATGGAGGTGGAATTTAAGTAGTCTTTGGGGTGAGATTAGAAGAGAGAAGTTGTCATATATCTTCCCTAGGCTTATTTGTTATGAGGGGTAGAGGAGAATCCTAGATTCTCCCATCTTAATTGCTATTTTTCAGCCTTGCAAAGAGGGAGACAAACTCCCCTCCAAACTAATAATCATAGAAACAAGTATTAATGCATATACCTATTAATATCTAATTTATTTAAAATTCTATAACTTTGAATTATAAATACAATTAAGATTATTCAATCAAAATACTAAAAATACTAAACCTCCAAAATTTTACAACAAATTCACCCCTATCAATTATCTAGAACATTATTTTTTAAAGAAAAATGAAAAAGTTACAAATTAAAGTTTTTTGGATTTTGTTAAAATTGTATTGTCTCTTAAATGGGTCAAAATTGAGTAGGTCACACAAATTATTTCACTATCTCATTAGAATAAATATTCCAACTCCAAGATTCTTGGTTAAATCCATAGAGTCATTATTGTAGTTTACATTTTTTTATCTTCATTTGGATCAAAAAACCATCATGTTGTATCATATACACATCATCAAGAAAAATCATCATTAAGGAATTTTGTTTTAACATCCATTTCCCAAATTTTATAATCATAATAATCTTCAATGGAAACTAGACCTAATATGCATAATTAATAGGCAAAGGATTTCATCATATTCAACAACTTGAACTTTTTTCAAACATTTTGCAACCAAAATGCCTTTGTAGTTTTTTACATCAGCGTCCATATCGACTTTCTTCTTGAAAACCCATTTTCACCCTAGTGGTTATACCCTTTTAGGTTTGTAAAATCCCAAATTGCATAGCTATTTTTAAAACCTTTGATGTGGTTTTTCTTGATAAGAGTATTATAAGGGACATAATAAACCTAGATGTGGTTATGTATGCAATTCAGTTTGTAAAGTATGTAACATATGCCATCTTGTTTACCAATACCCACATAATGGCCTAAACGAGTACAATTAGTAATCATGTGTGTATGAATATGAATGAATGTGTCATATGTGTTGACGTAAGTGTTACACATTGTCCATTATTTGATAATGACTTAACCATTCCATTCATATGTATCTAATACGTCTACTTGAGATGGATTTTAGGCATGAGGTACATGAAAAGGATCAAATTTATCAAGCCCCAACTTGATCAAATTCAAGTCAAAAGCAATGCAAATGCAGTCTTCCAGAAAACTACCTAATTTCCATAGGATGATCTTTGTAATCATTTCTATTGATGTAATAACTTGTAACTAAGATGAGAAAAAAATCAGGAGTCCTAAATTCAAACGTTTAATCACTCTAATGACATTTTCCAAAATTCATTATAGAGACTCAACCGGTCGAGTTTTATCTACAACAAACTCGACCGATCCCCTTATTGGATTTTGAAAAAATTAGGTTCGGTTGAGTTGCACACACACATAACTTGATCTATCCCTGCATTAAGCAAAATTGTTCAATAGTTCGGTTGAGTTTTATCCAGGATAAACTTGACTGATGGTTCAATTGGCTTTGTCACATAGTGCAATCAGTCGAGTTAACTTTATTAAAACTTGTCTGAATGTACTGTATGAAAAGTGTTGAAAAAGTGATTCTAACTGTTTGAGTGTTGTAAAGCTCAAAATTATATCCGATGCAACACCCCAAATGGCTAGAAAATGTTAGTAGTGCTCGTACCCTCTAGTGGACACCCCAACTATAAAGAGGACCTCTTGGAGTTCATTCCATGGATTCTCTTTCATGCTATTCAAGCTCCTAGGTATAGTTGAGTGCATCCAGTTCACCAGAGTCCCTTTCTCTCTCTTTCTTACAAAGGCAAACATCCATATGAGTGAAATAGGTTGAATGTGAGAGAGATACCCCATTGTACTTGTGTAAAGCTCCCAAAGCTCCCTTCCCCAACCCCCTTCTTCAAGATCAAGACGATGAAAGCTTCTCCAAGTGAAGGAGAAGGTGTAAGCTTCTTCAAGCTATACAACAAGGAACGAAAAGATTCTTTGAGTGAATGAGGAGGACAAGACTAAAGATTCAAGAGTGGAGTGGGTAAATCCTTCAAGGAAAAAGACTCGGTGCAAAGAGGGGATCTCCTTGGTGAAGGTTTCTAGCTGCTTGCAAGAGTGGGTAAGACTTGGTGAGGTAGAAGACTCCAGATCTTGGATAGGTAAGTCCTTGTTTATAAGGTTATTAGCTCCCTTGACCTCAATGGGAAGTTGGGTATCCTTGTCTGGGATGAGGAAGGTCAATTGTATGTCTTATAATGGAGTATAAGTATACATAGGTTGTAAAATTCTAGAGCTTGACCTCTCTAGGTAGTGGATTGACTCTCACCTAGTTTAGAGAGTGGAACCGCTCTAAACAACTTGTTCAAGTGCTTGTTTCAATCTCTCTCATCCTAGCTATGCATGTTTAGATTGAAATTAAATTCACTATTATAAAATTGTGCCTAGTTGAAGTAACTTGAAGGTCTAACAAATTTTACGCAAGTGTTTTTAGCTCTATTCACCCCCCTCTAGAGCCCTTTGATCCAACAAGTGGTATTATAGCCACAATCTTGTCCGACACATCTCCCCTAAGATAAGAAGATGGGATACAACTTACTTGGGCCCCTCAACCTAGAGGGAGGCTTCTCCATGAGACCCCCATATTTCGACAACACCAATTTCCTCTTTTGGAAATGACGGATGCAATTCTACCTTCAAGGGAGGAACTATGAGATGTGGATGGTGGTTATTCTTCCATACATGGAGTCAGCAAGGGACATACCACTTAGGATGAAGCTTTGATCATGAAGGGATAGCTGAATGCAAAGTCAATAAACATCATCTATGCATCCCTCACCCCCTATGAGTTCAACCACATCTCTTCTTAGGACACAACCCATGAGATTTTGGACAAGTTATGTATCACCTATGAAGGAACAAAGAAAGTCAAGAATTCCAAGATCTACACGATTACGTGTCTCCTCAAAAGCATCCAGATGGGCAAGAAGAAGAGAGTGGCAGAGATGTACAAAAAGCTCAACACCATCATCAATGGACTTGCTCAACTGGGCCACGCCTGGGATAGAGGACCAATCAACTCCAAGATCTTAAGGTCACTTCCCAAGAGATGGGAATCCAAGGTGACCTCCATCGAAGAAGTTAGAATCCTTGGTGACATAAACAACAAATAACTCAATGGCAACCTTCAATCCCATGATCCAAGACTATACAAGCAAGAATAAAATGATAAGCAAGAGGAGAAGGAATCAAAGACAATCAAAGATAGTGCATTCAAATCTCAAATGGAGGAAATGATTCCCCAAAAACAACTTGCTCACCGATCTTATCCCCCCTCCTCAAGTGAAGATGAATCCCCTAGTGACCATGAAACAAAGTACTCAAGGGGAAGAACTTCAAGGGAAAGCCATCCTCCTCCTCCACTCTAAGGTGCTATGAATGTGGGCAAAAGGGGCACTACAAGAATGAACACCCCAAGGCTAAGAAGTCCTACCACAAGAGCATCTCCAAGAAAAGAGAGGACTACAAGAAGGATGGCAAGTATAAGGAAAAGGACAAGAAGGAATGAAGAAGCAAGGATGCAACCCATGACATATGGGAAGAGTTTTCTTCAAGTGATTCAAGATCCAATGAGGGAGAATGCCATCTTGCTCTCATGGGCTCTACAAGTTAACACATTGGTAAGGTAAGTGAGGTAAGCTTATAGGAGTTATCTTAGGAAACCTCATTGATATGCTTACTGCTACCCACTCTTCTTACTCTGAATGCAAGTCTAAAAATAAGAGGTTAGGGAAGATAATAGATGATTTGTATGCTAAAATTGATATTCTTGATCAAAATGAGAAGTTGTATATTGATAGCATAGGTTCGTTGCAAGGGTAGTTTCTTGATCTTGATCTCCAATAAAATGGAGTTGAAGTAGAGAATGGCAACTACCTTAAGAACATCAATAGTCTTAAGGAAGAAAATCAAGCCCGAATACATGAGCTTGTTTGACTTAGAACTGAAAATGATGATCTTAAACTTGCTTGTAATGCTATTAAGGATGTGAATAGGATTTATCTTGATGATCTTGTTATGCTTAGAACTGAAAATGCTAGATTACTTTCTCAAATCAATGATCTTTGTTGTAGACCATTATTTCCAGGTAATGAAGTTGCTAGTCTAACTTTAGAAAAAGATTCTTTTCTTTTATAAATAGCTTTATTTGGAGGCCGACTTACTTCATGCACAAGATGATATTTCTAGCTTATCTTCTACCGTCATTACTCTTAGTGATGATAATCACAAACTAAGAGCTTCCTTGTTGAAATTACTCAAAGGGAAAAAGTTTCTCAATGACGTTCTAGATCACTCTACCAAACAAGTTGGTACTAGTGGTTTAGGATATGTAGGGGGAGCTCCAAAGAGCAAGAGCAAGGTCAAGGGTAAAAAAAGAACAAGGAACCTCCTAATTTCCATGGAGAGTCATCAAGCTCTAAGAACCCTATGGTTTGTGTTCATTGGAAGAGTGATGACCATTACTTTACTTATCATACTTATAGAGAGTAGGGGATCAAACCAAAGATGAAATGGGTCTCCAAGCTAACACCAGATCGCAAGGTTTGAATTGGGCACCGACATCTTCCTTTCTAGTAGGTAAAAGGAAAATGGATTGTTGATAGTGGTTGCTCAAAGCATATGAAGGTGACAACCACTGCAACCAATTCCCAAAGAAGAAAGGAGGATCGATGACATATGGTGACAACAACAAAGGTGGAGTGATAGGTTAGGGTGATGTAGGTGATTCACTAAGCATAAAGAATGTTCTTCTTGTGGATAGCCTACATCAAAATTTAATTAGTGTTAGTCAATTATGTGATAATGACTATCGTGTTCTTTTTATCTCACTTGAATGCTTGATTCTAGATTCCCTCTCCTACAACATTACACATAAGGGAACTAGAAATGGTAATACCTATGTTATTTTTCTTGATTCTATTAAGCCTATTGTTGGTAGATGTCTTGTTTCCAAATCAAATGATATTTCTTTGTGGCACTGTAGGATTGGTCATGTAAACATGCATCACTTCAAGAAATTGAGTAAATAGAAATTGGTAAAGGTACTTCCTATATTTAATTTTGAAAAGGATGAGGAATGCCAACCTAGTACCCAAGGAAATCAAACCAAGTCCTAATTCAAATCCAAAGGAGTCCTTAGTACCAAAATATCTTTTCAACTTCTTCATATTAATGTTTTTGGACCAATGCGTATGAAATCACTTTGTGGCAACATGTATTGTCTTGTGACTGTCAATGACTTTTCTCGCTATACTTGGACCTTCTTTCTGGTTTAAAAAAGTGATAATCTTGATTTTTTTTTACTTTTTTGTAAACAAGTTGAAAATGAAGCTTCTTGATGGATCATCTCTATTCGTAGTGATCATGGGGGAGAATTTGAAAATGACTTATTTGAATGGTTTTGTGAAGAATCTGGGTATGTACATAACATTTCTTCACCTCAAAAACCTCAACAAAATAGGGTTGTAGAGAGAAATAATAGGTAAATACAAGAAATTTCTAGGACTATGATTCTAGAGTATGATACTCCAAAGAGGTTTTGGACCGAAGCTGTTAGTACCTCATGTTTTGTGCAAAATTGAGTTTTCACCCATCCATCTTTGAAGAAAACCCCCAATGAGCTATGGCATGGTAGAAAACCTTCCATTGATTTCTTTCATGTTTTTGGTTGCCTTGTTTTGTTCTAAATACCAAGGATTCCCTCGAAAAGTTTGATCTAAAATCTTACAAGACTTTCTTTCTTGGATATAGCCCTACTAGCAAGGCTTATAGAGTATTTAACATTGAATTGTCTAAAGCAGAAGAATCTATCAATGCTACATTTGTTGAGAGTAACCCCTCTAATTCTAAGAATATTGTCAATGATGATGTTGATGAGGTGATCCCTCACTTGAAAGAACTCAACATTGTGGATAAAGGAAAAGAGGTGTTAGTTGATGAAGAAGAGAAAGAGGAAGAAAAGAAGGATCCAACTCACTATTTTGCAAAGCATCACCTAAAAGAGAACTTTATAAGTAATACCTTTAAAAAAGTGAGGGTGTGGGATGCATTCAATAAAGAACAATCTGACATCGCCTTCATCTCTCAACTTGAGCCAAAAGATGTCAAAGAAGCTCTCAAGGATGATGAATGGATCCTGCCAATGCAAGAAGAGTTGGAACCATTTGAGAGGAACAAGGTGTGGACCTTAGGGCCAAGACCAAGTGATATAAAGATTGTTGGCACCAAGCGGTTCTACTGCAACAAGCTTGATGGAAGCAAGAAAGGGGTAAGGAACAAAGCAAGGTTAGTAGCTCAAGTATACAACCAACAAGAAGGTACTGATTTTGATGAAAATTATGCTGCTATTACTAGACTTGAATCTATTAGAATGCTACTCAATTTTTCTAGTTATAATAATTTCCTTCTTTATCAAATGGATTTTCAAAGTGTGTTTACGAATGGTAAAATTGAGGAGGAAGTCTATGTGGCTCAACCTCCCAACTTTGAACATGATAGATTGCCTAACCATGTTTATTTGTTATAAAAAGCTCTCTATGGACTCAAACAAACCCATATATCATGGTATGAGAAACTAAAGAACTTTTTTTAGACAATGACTATATCATGGACAAAGTATATTCTACCTTGTTTCTAAAACACACTTCTAGAAATTTCTTGATTATTCAAATTTATGTTGATTATATTATCTTTGGTAGGACTAATCTTGATCTTTGCAAGGAGTTTAGTTCTCTTATGCAGAGTGAGTTCAAGATTAGTATCATGGGGGAGCTTACATTCTTCCTTGACTTTCAAATTAAACAAACAAAAGATGGGAACTTTATCAACCGTGCAAGTACATCAGTGAACTACTTAAGCACTTAGGGATGGAGAACAACAAGCCAATGGACACTCCCATGTCAAACACCACCAAGATTGATAGAGATGAGAAAGGAGAAAAGGTAGATGAGAAACTCAATAGAGGTATGATTGGAAGTTTACTTTATTTAACTACCTCTAGACCTGATATAATGTTTAGTGTTATCTTGTGTGCTTGTAGTCATATAGTCCAAGAAAATCAAATCTCATAGCGGTTAAGAGGATTTTGAAGTATCTAGCCAAAGCTCAAAATTTTGGAATATGGTATCCCAAGTCAAGGGAGTTTACTCTTACTGCCTATAGTGATGCTAATTATGTAGGTTGTTTGATTGATTGAAAGTGCACAAATGGCGCTTGCTTCTTCCTAGGACCATGCCTAGTTTCTTGGTTCTCTAAGAAATAGAGCACAGTGGCTCTTTCAACTACCAAGGTTGAATGCATTGCAGTTGGGATTTGTTGTGCCCAAGTCCTATGGATGAAGCAAATCCTCCAAGGCTTTAACATTCATTTTGATGCTTCACCTATCTACTGTGACAATACTAGTGCAATCAATCCATCTTATAATCCTCTATTGCATAGTAGAGAGAAACATATAGAGGTCGGTCATCATTTTCTTCATGTCCACATTGCCAAGAAGGATATCTACATCATGTATGTAGACATGGAGAATCAAATTGCGGACATTTTCACAAAACCTCTAGCTAGAGAGCAATTTAGATTCTTTAGATCAAAACTACTTATAACTTCTCTTGATGATATTGACATGCAATCTATCTAGATGTTATCATACCCATATGCTCTTGCTTAAAATTGATCATCCCTTGAATAAAAGTACTAAAACTAGTATGTTATCATACCTATACATTTCATACCTTGTTTCACTTATTTTGTGCTATTTTTCACAAACAAATGTTTTCTCACAAAATAGTAGCCATGATGAGTGAAATGTGCCTCAATATGTTTAAAATGCATTATAGGCTAGAAGAATAAATTTATATAGAACTCTAGAGGCTTAGAGTTGAATATCTTATGTTTTTGGACACATTGTTAATCAGTCGAGTTTCTCCTGATACAACTCGACTGACCCCTGGATGAGGACAAAGCTGAAATACTCAATCGGTCGAGTTTCTACAACACAGAACTTGATCGACAACAGCTCTGGACTAAAATTATATAGGATAATTGACCAAATTTTCTCCCTCTCAACTAGAGTAAAGCTGACCGAAAGCCCTTCTCTGATGCTCGTCCTCAAACCCTAGGCTAGAACATCCACTCACATCCCCTTCCTAGTACTAGAATCAGTCTCCCTTGACTCTTCCCTAGTGACCTAGGTTGTTTTCCCAACCATCCTTGTGTAGTTCTTCTTTGTTTTCTACTTATCTCTTCCATCTCTAACCTAGATGACTTCTAATAGAAGAAAGAGGTCTGCCCCAGCTGGAGCTACCTCCTCCCCAGCTGCCCCAAGGCATGTGTTGTTTGATGGTACCTCCTTCATATCCACACAAGCTTTGAATAAGTATAAGGAGCTATTGTGTAGAACTCCATTTCCATTTAGAGCTTTGTTTGAACCTTAGTTTGATACAACTGAGGTGATTGAGGAGGCAGCTAGGGTATTTAAAGCACATCACTTAAGTGCTTTATGTGTAGGGCGTGCTTGCTTTGCAAATGTCATGCCAAGCACAAAGGTTGTCCATGAATTCTACACCAATTTGATCAGGAACTAGACCTTCCTAGTCCCACCATTGAATACCCAAGTCGTGTTGACTTCAATGATTGCTAAGACCAAGATCAGAGGACTTTTAGAACACCTATTTATCTGGTTTTGATGTCGTTAATTCTTAGGTGGCTTCTTATCCACAGTAACATGACCTTTTAGACCCTGAAGGTTTCTACAAGATCTTTGAACCCAAGCTTACCCTTCCTGACATCCATAAGTTAGTGAAGAAACCATATGTCCCTTATAAGAAGAAGTCAATCCTCCCCTCATCTTCCCTACATATCAAGATAAGACTGATCGCTTTAGTGGTTAACTGCAATATTCATTCTAAGAGGAATCAAATTAAAATTACAGAGAACATGACAATGATCATGCATTGTCTGTTGAATGATATGGGATTAAGTGGGCTCATTACATTCTCCATTATATGACCTGCTTTGACTTTAGGAAGAATACCTCAGACACCCATCTTCCATATCCAAACCTGATTTGTGGTGTTTTTACTCACCATAATGAAAAATCCCTCAGCGATGACCTTGGTTATAAACCAAGTCGAAGAGGGGTTTGCATTAGTGAGACAGGAATCAAAAAAACTTTTATGCCTACCTCTTCTTCCACCACATCAGGTGCCTCTACATCCACCCAGGCTCCTCCACCTCCATCACCACCCTGACCTAGATGTGCCTCATTTTTTGTATTAAATGAAACCCTCCTGGGATACATGATGCATCAACATGCATACAACCTTAGGGTTCATGATCATCTTCACTAGGACCTTTGCCAGATCATGTCTCATATGAATCTGTCTTGCAACCACCCCTTCCCACCCTACTAGGAGTACCCTAGAGTTGACTATGCCTCATACATATAGTCAGTTCTACCCTAACCCTCCACCTCCTACTGCTTCCGATTCACCCCTTGTTGTTGCTAATGGTGGACCTACCCCTACCCCTAGTACTCTTCCTCTTTTGGCTCTTCCTGTTGACCCCACTACCACTCTTCTTGCTGGCTATGATTGAGTCTTTACCCCTACCTTTCCACAAGAAAATGCACTACATGCATGTGGCATGTCTTGGGATGACTAGAATGCCAGATATCATGGTACTTGTGCATTTGATCCTCCTACTGATGAGGATATGCTTGAATAGGATGCTGAGAATGAGGTCGACGATGCTTAGGATGTCGATGATGATGATGATGGTTCTTATGATGACTTTGTTGGTTCTTTTGGTGGTGATGGTGAGGCTACCACTGCTACCACAACTACACCATCTGATGATGATGAGGACTACCAGACCGAGGACGGGGAAGATGATGATATAGTTGTTGTAGTAGATGTTGTAGATGTTTAGTTCTATAGTCTATTAGAGTGCTCATATATATATATATATATATATATATATATATATATATATATATATATATATATATATGTATATATATATATGTATGTATATATATATATCTTTTTACAGACTATCATGTATTAATTATTTGGGTGCGTCGTATCTGAGGCATACTATTTTATCATCTCGTCATTTTTTGTTGGTTTGTATTTCTTATTTTGAGAGGACATGGTTAGTGTTGTAATCTTAATCTCATGTACCATAAATCATTGCTTGACTATATCTTAAGAGTTCTTGGTATGCTATCCCATATTTTGATTATGACACTAGTTTGCTTGTTTTTCTCTATTTTGTCTCTATTTGAAGTGTACTATATGTGGTTACTTGTTTATTTTGTGCTTGTGGAGAAGACATGTGCTTTTGGATCTTCTAGCCCCTACCTTTTTGATATGATGAAGGGGAAGAAATGCGCTCAGCCATATTGTTTTATTGCTTGTGTGATCCTTTTCTTGTCAATTAACTTAAATATTATGTGACATGTTAAAGGACCATATGATATATATATATATATATGTATGTATGTATACATATATGTATATATATATATATATATATATATGTATGTATATATATATATATATATATATATATATGTATACTATGGCTATTTGTGGAAAGACTAACCACACATGTATATGTAAGAAGGAATTGATGGGGATTAATTAACAATGTTCATTCATGTATCCCCTTGCAATTCACAAGGTAAAGGTTTAATTTTCATATCCTTTTCAAAATGTTGAGGAATGGTTTGTCATTGTCAAAAAGGGGGAGAATGTTGACCTAAGTGTTACACATTGTCCATATTTTGATAATGACTTAACCATTCCATTCATATGTATCTAATATGTCTACTAGAGATTAATATCAGACATTAGGTGAAGAAAAAGGATAAAATTCATCAAGACCAACTTGATCAAGTTCAACTCAAAAGTAATGCAAATGCACTTTTCTAGAAAACACCTTAAATCCTTCAGGATGATCTTTGTAATCATTTGTATTGATGTAATAACTTGTAATTAAGATGACAAAAAATCAAGAGCCCTAAATTACAACATTTAGTCACTCTAATGACATTTTTTCAAAATTAATTATAAGGATACAGTCTATCGATTTTTATCTACAACCAACTCGACCGATCCCCTTACTAGATTTAGCGAAAATTCAGGTTCGGTCGAGTTGCACACACACATAACTTGAATGATCCCTATACTGAGCAAAATTGATTTAATAATTCAGTGAAGTTTCATCTAGGATGAACTCGATCGATGGTTAAAGTTGGCTTTGTCGCATAGTGCAATTGGTTGAGTTAACTTTATTAAAACTCAACTGAATGCACTATATGGAAAGTGTAGAATAGTGAGTCTAACTGTTGGATTGTTGCAAAGATCGAAATTATATCAATTGCAACACCCAAAATGGCTAGAAAATGTTCCTTAGAGATCCTACCCTCTAGTGGACACCCCCAAATATAAACAGGACCTCTTGGCGTTCATTCCAAGATTGATCTTTCATGATATTCAAGCTCCTAACTATAGTTTAGTGCATCTAGTCTACTAGATCCCCTTTCTATCTCTTGCTTACAAAGGAAAATGTCCATGAGTGAGATAGGTTGTATGTGAGAGAGCTACTCCATTGTACTTGTGTAAGGTCTCAAAGATCCCTTTCCTCAACCCACTTCTTCAAGATCAGGTTGGTGAAAGCTTCTCCAAGTGAAGGAGAAGGTGCAAGATTATTCAATCTATATAAGAAGGTGCAAAAAGCATGAAGGAGGAGGACAAGGCTGAAGATTCAAGAGTGGAGTGGGCAAATCCTTCAAGGAAAAATACTTGAAGTAAAGAGGGGATCTCCTTGGTGAAGGCATCCAACTACTTGTAAGAGTGGGTAAGACCTTGGTGAGGTAGAAGACTCCATCTCTTGGATAGGTAAGCCCTTGGTTGTAAGGTTATTGGCTCCCTTGACCTCAAAGGGTTGATGGGTATCCTTGTCCCAGAAAAGGAAGGTCAATTGTATGTCTTATAATGGAGTATAAGTATACATAGGTCGCAAAATCCTAGAACTTGACCTCTATAGGTAGTGGAATGACTCTCTCTTAGTTTGGTGTGTGGAACCACTCTAAACAGCTTGTTCAAGTGCTTGTTTCAATCTCTCTCATACATGCTATGCATGTTTAGATTTCCATTAAATTTACTATTTGAAATTGTTCCTTGTTGAAGTAACTTGAAGGTCTAACAAATTTTGTGCAAGTATTTTTAGCTCTGTTCAGCCCCCTCTAGAACCCTTTGATCTAACAATACAGACAATAATGTGAATAATATATATATCATCATCCATCATCATCATCATAATTGTCATCATGTAAGCCTCAATCCCATCCATGTTGGGGTCGAATACATGGATCCTTTTTTCCCATCAACTTTGTTATGGGTCATACTCTGATCAAGATGTGAAGACTCAAAATATCTCTTTATAAGATCATCCCAACTTTGTTTAGGTCTACCTCTACTTTGTTTAATTATTTTTGACTCAATAACCTTTCTTTAGATAGGTGCAGCTGTCAGTCTGTGCTACACATGTCCATACCATCTTAGACGATCATCATGCAACTTGTCCTCGATGCTCCCTACCCCCAATTTGTTCTTAATATCATCATTACTCAAATGATATTTTCTTGTCTTCCCACACACCCATCTCAGTATACATATTTCAGCCACATTCATCTTATTGAGACTGTATTTCTTCACTACCCAACATTCACTCCCTATAGCGTGGCTGGCCATATATCTATTCTATAAAACTTACAATTTAATCGAAGAGGGATCTTTTGGTAACATACTACTCCAGTTACGCTCCTTGACTTCAACTATTCTGTTGTGATCTTGTGATATACATCATCATGGACCTCACCCTTCTTTTAAATAATAGAACCCAAGTAACATAAATTATCATAGAATGGCACATCCATTCCATCCAACTTGACTCCAACATTCAAAATTCATGATAGGATAAAATTGCAATTCATATATTCAATTTTTCTTCTACTGATCATAAATTCATTAGATTCCAATGCATTTCTCCAAAGTTGAACTTTATCAATTGATATTTCTTTTCTTTCATCAATTAACACAATATCATCAATAAATAACACACACCAAGGGATATTATCTTGAACATACTTTGTCAACTCATCCATATCAAGAACAAATAGATATGGTTTGAGTGTCGATCCTTGATGTACCCCAATGGTGATAAGAAATGTTTGTTTCTCTCCTCTAGGAGTCCTAACACTTGTAGTTGATCCATCATACATGACTTTAATTAGCTCAATGTATCGGATAGGAACACTATTTTTGTAAGACCTCTGACCTGGATTTATGCTCAATTATAATTTCTTTATAATTAAATGCTTAAACCCTAAATTATTCTTTTGAGATGTTTTATATCATGTGACATGCTTATATTTGCAACTGAATCCGATTTGAATAGTGTTGAATTATCTTTGCTATATTGTATATGTTTTGGACCATCTTGCAAATTACCCAAAAGTGAAGGTTACTTTGCAAATTTTCACATGAAGAGACAATTTTTTTTATTCTCTAGCATCAAGAGAGAGAAGATTGTGAGATGGTGTGCCTTGATTGAATCATAGTTTTATATATGACATCATCTAATAACATTAGGGTTTCTACGGTTACTTAGTTGACATGGTGACTATCTTAGGATATGATGTTGTGACCATTACATCACTTATGGTGAGGGTCGTGACCAAGACACGTGCTCAGATGCATGGCTACGTGTTACAACCCCAAATTTTGGGTTCATTTGGGTGAGAAAAGTAATTTCTCACATAAAAGATATTTGAACAATTAAAGATATAAATTGTTTTGAATAAATGGATCTTGTTTACAATAGCCTTGATGATTGTGTTGTGGGCTTTATTGGCTATTGGGCCCAATAATAAGGAAATCCAATAATAAATGAATAATTGAGTTTTTGAGAAAAGAAAGGTGTGGAAACATCTAGAAGGCAAATCTAAAGAGGGATTTCGTGCCTCTTGGGTTCCTTAGGATCCAAGGAATCCAAAGTTGCAAAAAGAAAGCAATAAGAAAAGAAAAGATTAATTAAGTATTTCTTTATTAAGAAATAAATTGAAAATAATGTTAAAATGTGGAAAATGGGTGGAAAGATGCATAAATGATATTTCTTGGTGAAATCTCGTATCCATGAGGTTGCTAATATTAAAAGGAATGCCAATGAGGAAAATAAAAGAGAAATAAAAAGAAATCCTCAAAAGGAGATATTTTAATGAGAAATGAACAAGATAATGTGAAATAATGCATAAAGATGCATCTAGAAGGATAATAAGTATCCAATAAAAAGAATTTTGAAATGATGGAATGTCTTGGGATCCAAGGAGTCCCAAAAAAAAGGAAAGAAAGAGAAAATACCAAAATTGCAAAATAAGAGGATAATGTGATACATTATTAAGGGTTTTTGTGATTTTGATAGAAAGGAAGTTTTTTTCTATTAAAAGAGAATATATTTTCGTGAGGCAAGTACAAAGAAGATAAGAGAGAGAATTTTCGAAATACCTTGATAGTCAAGGATCTTAGATAATCTAATGATTACTTAAATGAGAAATATTGTTTAAGAAAGAGAGAAGGTTTCCTTTTGAAGAGACCTTGTTGTCTTTGTGGGAAAGTTTTCTAGGGTGTTGCTCTCCTCCTTTATAAAAGGATAAAGTCCCTGGCTAGGGCCAAAGGAGAACTTACGCAGCCATCCCTCTTTTCTTTATCTTCTTTCTTTGAAAATCCTATAAGAGGGTATAGATCTGTACGAGGAAACCAGGGAGCAGAGTGGAGGTCTTAATGGGAGCAGGACGCACCCACGACGACCTGGAGATGATCGACCAGCACCCCTTGCCCGCGCCTTCGCACATCTCTAGCAGATAGACTGCAGCGCCACTGCAGGTCAAGGGCCAAGAGCCCGCATGCCCGGCCATCCTGGTCATGGGTCAGGGTCTGGTTAGCTGCGATGGGGAGTGGCGGAGGCAGGAAGAACATTTCCGGGGAGCTCCGAGCCTCGAGATGGTGGAGGTGGCTCACACAACTCTGCAGGTTGGCGGCTAGGGCAGCGCAGCCAAGCTGCGTGAGGTTGAAGGAGGCGAAAAGGGAATTGGATAGTTCTGCCCTTTGCGGGATAAAGGGATGCTCAACTTAACCGGGGGCACGGACGTCTTTTCGAAATATTTCCCAAAGCATGCGTTGCATGGGAGAGGCTACGTGGCGCAATCTGATTGGCCAAGTAAGTAACGTTTTGCTAAAATCATAATTAATTCTAGGAAACTCAGATTAAAACAAGTTATATATGAAAATTGATCCTCAGAATGAGAGGAACACAAATAAATTATGTTTGAATCCTAATTTTGCATGTTATTCGAAAAGTAGTGTAAACTATTATCTTTAATGAATTAAAGATTAAGAAACTCTATTTGAAATGAATAAAGTGTTTAATAGGGTTTAATGGATCATTAGAGTTGATATTAACCTATTAAATGTAAAACGGTACATTATGTTCAAAAAGGAAGAACTTTTCACGTGATTAGTCTAATTGGGAGTTTATATGCATAAATATGCTTGAAATTTGAAAAGGACATAAAGTTATCATCTTTAATGATTTAATTAAGGAAGGACCCTTAGATTTGATGATAGATGGATTTAATGTTGTCCAATTGATAATTCAAGCCGATAATAACCTATTGTTGATAAATGTGAAGATGGAATCTAAAAAGATGATCGTTTTATAAAATTGGCTTAATTTAGGGTTTAGTGCATGATTATGCATTAATGAGCTTGAAAACCCTAATTTAGATGAATATGTCTTTTAATTGGCTTAATTGTTTAAATCCATGAATAAATAGGGATGTGATGATCCTAAGTCAATTTGGGTATAAAAGACTATTAAAATGAATAGTTGAGCAATTAAGGTTCATATAAATGGAAAAGAGTATTTTAGGGCTTGTTAACCTAAAAGGGATAAAGTTTGAGAAATTGATCTAAGAAACCCTAATGAATATTAATGAAACCTTAATGTGGATTAGAAACCCTAGAAAGAGAATCCAAGTCAATAAAGTAGATTCTTGATACAGTGTGTAATAAATAGAGTACATATTCTTTTCAGGAATTATGTGATGATTGAATTACTTGCTTGGATTTGTTGATTGGCTTGATTGTATATGCATGAAGTATATGTTCAATAATCTGCATGACTCATCAAATCAGGTATGTGGTTACGCTTATGACTACCCGAATTAGTTTTCCGGAATTTTATCGATGTTTCTGTAACATCCCTGACCTGGGTTATGAGTTAACCCTAGGTGTTTTGCCTAAATATGTGAATAAATCTTTGTGATTAACTCTGAGCATGTAATTAAGTTTCTCAGAAACATATATTTCAGTATTTGCTCCTTTTAATTTAAAGTTGTAGCATTGTTTTGATATACAGGGACCTATGTGCAATTTACCCAGTTAAAAGGGTTAGCTTGCAATTTGCACATGATGAGATGTTCCTATGATGTTGAGACATCATGAGAAATCTTTTTAGCAAAGTTTGAGGGATTTCCCAAGCTTGGGCACCAAGGTGCAGCTGTGGAAGCAATCCCGGTGCTTGAAACCCTAATTTGGGGTAAAATGCAATTTACCCAAATTAAGGGATGAAAATTGTAAAATATGTCATCTAATGTGTCTTTTTAGACTCTTTCCATCATTAAGAGAAGAAATGATGAGGGAGTCACCTCAATTGAGTTATCAAGTTATGAAATATGCCTTGTGATTGAATAATCAGGGTATATGTACAACATCTCTTTATGTATGTACCTTATTATTAGATTGTTCTTCTTTGCCTTCTTTTTCTAGACCTTAAGATAAGGTTTGTCCTTATAATAAAGAGGAAGGGACGAGCAAGTAATGAAGGAAGGACTTAATTGGAATTATGGGGAAACTTATGGGCCTTTAATGAAACATCACCCAAGTATATGTATACTTCACCTCTCAAGCAAAGGAACTTTTCCTTCGTGCATATCACTGTTTCCTCTTTGCTTGGCCGACTAAGGACTGTCTTGGATCTCAAGGGTAACGACCAAGGGTGCAAGGTAGGTTTGAACCCCTCTTCTTGCCTAATTCCATGGTTAGAACTCGAATTCAAGGTCAATTTGGTGGCTAATTCTCGAAACCCTATCTTTCTAGCCATCTATTTTCATCTTTCCTTGGAGTTTTCACCTTGGCCAACCTGTGGGAACTCAAGGACGCCATTAGATCTTGGAGCATGAAAGTTTGGAGCCCAAGGAGCAAGCTTTAGGCGGGTTTTATAACTCTAAACCCATGCTTTACTATGTACATCTCTTATATGCGGTTATATGATAGCTCTTCATGTTTCCCTACTTTTCCCTGCTATTTTGCAAGCAAATCCATGGAATATCCGTACTGTTCTTGAGCTAGGAGATAAAGGCGTGATTTCCAAGAAAAACCCACCGCTTTCCACTTTCTTAAACGGTCCCAACAGTTTGCTCTCTCGGTCTCAAGACCGCGAGGTGAGCAAACGGTTTCGAGACCGCGACAGGGAAAACGGTCTCCAAGACCATTTGGACCCGTTGACCGAGCGTGGACCGTATAATAAATCTGTTACTAATTATATAGGTTAATTACCCTCAAAATTTGGGAGGCTAAATCCAAAGGAATCGGGAGATATGACCTTTTTAAGTAACAACTTTAAATGAATTTATTCCTGATTCTCAAACGGTCTGAAATTGCCTTTTTGGGCAAACGGTCTCAAGACCGTGTAAGGTCGTTGACCAGGCGTTGACCGTATGAGATTACTGTTCAAAATAATGTTAATTAACAACTCACCAAGTTTTATGGTCTAATTCCAAACGGGCTAAGAGTTGAAGGGTGAATACTAGGGCTAACCCTAGATGAAATCAGTACTGAATTATAATAATATAAATTAGGGTTTTTAGGGTTGATTGACCTAAACGGTCTCAAGACCGTTTGGGGGTCATCCAAACGGTCTCAAGACCGCGAGGGCAATCAACCATGACCATTTGGAGGTCTGGGGTCAAGAATAGTTGACCAATTGAAGGTACATATATACCAAATTATATTGCAATTAAATATTGATATGATCATCAACTCAATAGGTCAGACCTTGATGAATTTGCACTAGAATCCAAAATTGGATGGGCAAACGGTCTCAAGACCGTTTGTAACTCATCCAAACGGTCTCAAGACCGAGAGGACAATCACCCAAGACCGTTTGAAGGTCTAGGGTTAAGTAATTTGACCAATTGAGGACCTAATTGCAAATAAGTTATCAAATTGATTAAAATACTGATTTGGTGACTCAATCATGGTTCAACCTCTATCAAATCACCTTAGACTTTGATGAAATCTTGGGAAAACGGTCTAACGACCATGTGGGGTCCACCCACATGACCTCAAGACCGTTTGGGCCAAGTTTGGGCCCAATTGGAGCTCAATTGAAGGGTTCAACCTTGTGTTGAGTCACATTGTTGAGTGTTGATGGGTGAATATTGATAGACCCTAATTGAATCGACTTCAACCCTAATTGGTCAACCATTGAGGGTCAATTGAATGACCAAGTGGTCAAGCATAATCTTAATTGACCCAATTCATAAGTGGTCATCATATTTTTGACCTTTTGAGGGCTTCAACATGAGTTGACATTATCGGGTGTATCATTGAATCTTGTTGATGGTCCAAGTGGTTGAGACCATGTGAGTTCGCGGTCTCAAGGTCGAGAGGAGGCTCGCGGTCTCAAGGTTGAGAGGAGGCTCGCGGTCTCAAGGTAGTGAGGAGGCTCGCGGTCTCAAGGTCGTGATAGGGCTCACGGTCTCAAGACCGCGAGGGGCCTCACGGTCTTGGGGTCAAAGAAGGGCAAACGGTCTTCATGATCTTCACGGTCTTAACCTCATTTGGAGTCTTCGCGGTCTGGAATCAATGGAGGGCTTGCGGTCTTGGAGGAGGAAGAGGCCTCGCGGTCCTGAGGTAAAAAGTGACCAAACGGTCTACACATCCTCGCGGTCCTAATGTCAATTGGTCAAAAGGTCAACTCAACCAATAGGTCTCAAATCGATTGAGGGTTGATGGTTGAGATCAATCAAGATAATTCAAGGTTGACTTCTTTCAATCAATTGATGATATAAATGGTTCAATGTTGCCCTAATCAAACCCTAATGATAACCTAGGATATTAAGGGGTTAATGGACTAAGGTTTTGACCATGATGATGATCAATGGGGTGAATTACCAAAATACCCCTGAAGGGTAAATTAAGTAATACCTTGATCAAATCAAACCCTAATCGCATGATGGTGATGTTTTGGGCTATGTTAGCCTATGATGACTTAATCCAACCTGATTTAGAGTGATGTTGACATCACCTAACATTATGATGAGAGAGAAAGTACTTCTAGAGAGAGAAAGTACTTCTAGAGAGAGAAAGTACCCTTTTCAGGTGAAAAATCAATTAAAGCATCTCCAATGCACAGGATGGAGCATAATTAGGGTATGATCCACCTGTGTGAGATCATAGAAACCCTAATTATGATAAATGATGAACCTTTAACTAATCTAAGAGCATCAATGAAGATGTCACTCATATATGATGATGTTATGAGTTCAATTCACCTTAATGTGAATAGTAAATCCTAATTCAAGGGTGATGACATGTAATGTGAATAGTAAACTCTAATTCAAGGGTAATGGTATGCTTTTGAGTATTAAACTCTATTTGATGTGAATTAGAGATTTAACTCTTATGACAAGAGTAGGAAGTATATTCCTTATTTTTGTATTACCTTTATCAGTTGTATTAACCATGCAGGTTCTGATATGAAGGTAATCATATCTAGGTATGGATGTTGATGTTATATTCATTAAAGGCATGTTGTTAGCCTTATGAATAAGTAAGGTAATCTGATGCCTTGTCAGTGGCATCCTATGCTGATAATGGGCTGTGAGAGCCATGAACACCATCAAGGTCATGCCTTAGAGATGACTTGTGATGAGGATAATGAGAAATGATGATTGATATGAGTTAGGCATGTTACATTTAGTATTCTTCTTTTATAGCTTCTATGCTACTGTTATTGTTTGGAGAACAATGTATATTGTTAAAGAATACTGAATGTACCTAACTAATCAAGTATAATGTAGAGCCCTGATCATAGATCCATCATTTTCAGAGATTAAGTGATGGTGAAACAGGTTTTCCTCAGAGAACTCCTGGAGCACATACTTTTGAGTATGTGGGGTACATGGATGTGTAGAACCTTACATCCTAGTATAGGAAAGTGATGTAGATGTGTAATCCATCCATCCTTCACTATAATTCCATACCGTATCAGTGGTAGGTAAACATGAAACCTACTGATGACGAAGAGAGTACAGAACGCCACTATGACTCTAGAATAGCGAAGGACCAGTTTACCCTGGTGAGCTATAGTAGTAGAGACACGAGATGTCCTACAAGTGATCCTCTTACTGACTGAGGAAGGTGAAGGTCATGAGAATCCAGCTCTCTTAATGACCTATGTATGATACTGATGTGACTTCTCAGCGATCAGTTGGAGTATGAGTGGTATGCCTCATCTCCACAGGGCATAATGTTGTTTGTAAAACATAATCAACCATGTAGTATAACTTGTTAGAGATGACTCCAAGTTAGTTGATTGATGTTACATTGCAATAGTGTTTATATTCTCCATATCTCCTAAATTGTAGGGATCTTATTATACCTGCAACTGTTATAGAGTACTTTGAAGGCTTTACTGCTTAAGATATTCTTTGATGTTATAATAAAGCTTCTAGCGAAGAGTTATAACTCTCGCTGGGACAATTATGTATAATTGTCTCACCCCGTAGACTTCAACTTTTTAGGTGGACGTCGGAGACGAAGGAACCAGCCTACAGGTGATCAGTCTCAGCAGCAGCAGCACCAGGGGCAGCAGTAATCTCAGGTGGAGATTGTCCTGCCATGTGGTGCAGTTAGAGTCAGTCCTATGTGTCCTCTGTACTCTCAGGTCTTGGAGTCTTTTGTTTAGTGATCTTGAGATTTTGTATCTGGATGTATATAATTACTCAAGAAGTAATTATCCTGAGATGTAAATAGTTTATCTCTCTTTATGAAAGAAGTTTTTATGGATCCAAGTTCTTATCTCCAAAAGTTTTAATTTCCCGTGATTTTTGTCTTCCGCTGATTACTGATTCGCTTCCGCTACATTTTAATCATGTTTATGTCATGGTTTGGAGATCAGAGCCCACAACTAGTGGTATCAGAGCTCTAGGTTAGTTGAGTCTACAGAGGCATAGGACTTAGGATGTCGAGTCTACCTTTAGTACTCCTTCCTTATCTAATAGAATCTTCTGCTCCTCAGGAGAAGAAGATACATAAGAATGTCAGAACATCACGATGAGTACGTGGCAGAGAGTAGTGCTAGTGCACCTCGAGGCGGTGCAAGAGTTCCGAGAATAGAACAACCTGCACCTGAGTCGCCAAGAGAGCCACCCCAGTTCGACCCAGCTGACATGAGTAACCCAGCTGTACATACGATGTTCGGGAAGTTCATGACTGCCATGACACATAAAACTGATAGGATGCCCATTCTTGCACCTAGGGAACCTGTCCAGCCTGAAGCACAAGGTATCGGTGAGACATTCGAACGACTTCGTCGTGTTGGAGCTACCGAGTACTTCGGGACTGCCGACCCTGCAGATGCTGACTTATGGTTGACAGAATTGGAGAAGGCTTTCAGGATTCTTATGATTCCGGAAGCTGAGAAGGTTAGACATGATGTCTATCTTCTCAAAGGCAGTGTTGGTCACTGGTGGAACATGGAAGAGCAGAAGAGGCATGGAGTAGAGTTCTCATGGGAAGAGTTTCGTCGGGAATTTATCAAAAGATATTTTCCAAAGACCTTCCTAGATGAGAAGATCTCTCAGTTCGAGAAACTAAGGCAGGGTATGATGAACATTAGCGAATATGAAGCTAAGTTCATGGAGTTGCTGCGGTTTTGTCCGCACATGGCTGCTACTGATGAGGAAAGAATCAGAAGATTTGAGAAGGGTTTGAATTCTGATATGTCAACCCCTGTATCTACCTTAGAGAACCGAGAGAGATTCTCTACCTTCGTTGAGTCAGTCCGAAGGATAGAGAGATCTGTGGTTGAGAAGAGACAAACCCATAAAAGATATCCACAGTTCCAGGGTTCTTCATCTAGGGATTCCAAGAAACCTAGATCTTCTGCGCCTAACCCTCCACCACCCAGATCGAGTTTTCAAACTCAATGGACACCAAGCAGAGGTAGAGGACGGAGTCAACCGCTTCAAGGGATGCACAGTTCTGCATCAGTGTCAGTTACTGGACCACCCAGACCATAGCAACAGGAGAAGAGTTGCTACAACTGTGGTAAGGTGGGACACTTGATGAAGGATTGCCGTTCTAGGCCTGTCGGTGTGACACAACAACCTCCGAGACAGAATCAACAGGGATCTCAGAATAGACAACATCAAGGAGCAGCTCGAGGACGTAGACAAGTGTCTCAAGCTGGATCATCAGTACCACCTCAACACCAGGCGACTGCGAGGTTCTATGCTATGAACCCACCTGAGGCAGTGGTCAATCCACGGGTAGTGGCAGGTCAGATGAAACTTTTATATTCTGATATGTCTACATCCTGTGTTGTATCCGTTCTGATTGATCCGGGTGCTACGCACTCTTTCATCACTCGTGAAGTGATTCGTAACTGCAATATGACTGTTAGTCATAGGACATATAGTTTGTTGTTAGAGACTCCGTTGAGTGGGTCTGCCGTTTTGTAGGAGGTATGTTCTCCCTGCATCCTCTTCTTTTCTGACCATCGCATTCAAGTGGATCTTATACCACTTGATATGCAGGGATTTGATATAATTCTCGGGATGGATACCTTAGAAAGGTATAGAGTTGTCTTGGATTGTGAGTCCAAGTTGGCTGTGTTTGCTGATGAAAGCAACACATGGATCTTTCAAGGAGAAAGAAAGATTATGCCCACCTGTCTTGTATCATCTATGGTTGCTGATAAGCTGTTGAGGCAAGGATGTTATGCATTCTTAGCCCATGTGGTAGATGTTACCAAGGAAAGTTCCAATCTTACTAAAGTCCCTATAGTTAGGGAATTTGAAGATGTGTTTCCTGAAGAACTTCCTGGTATACCACCACCTCGGGAGATTGATTTTGAAATCAATCTGATCCCAGATACGAAACCCATAGCTCAAACTCCGTATAGGATGGCGCCTGCCGAGATGGCAGAACTCAAGAAACAGCTTCAAGAGTTACTTGAGAGAGGTTTTATCCGACCGAGTACTTCACCTTGGGGTGCTCCGGTCTTGTTTGTTAAAAAGAAAGATGGGTCAATGCGGTTATGCATCGACTACAGACAACTCAATAAAGTAACAATAAAGAATAAGTACCCTCTGCCGAGGATTGATGATCTCTTTGACCAGTTGCGTGGTGCAACAGTCTTTTCAAAAATAGACTTGAGGTCTGGATATCATCAACTCCGTATTAAGGATAGTGACATATCCAAGTCAGCCTTTAGGACAAGATATGGTCACTATGAGTTCACGGTTATGTCGTTTGGACTAACCAATGCACCAGCTGCATTCATGGAACTCATGAATAGAGTTTTTCGACCTTTCCTTGATCAGTGTGTTGTCGTCTTCATAGATGACATACTGATTTATAGTAAGGATGCTCAGCAGCATGAGCAGCATCTTCGCCAAGCTTTGACCTTGCTAAGAGAACATAAGTTGTACGCTAAGTTTAGCAAGTGTGAGTTCTGGCTGCCGGAGGTATCTTTTCTTGGACATGTGATATCCGCCTCGGAAATTCGTGTTGACCCTACAAAGGTAGAATCTGTTCTACAATGGGAACAACCAAAGACACCGACGGAGATTCGAAGTTTCTTGGGGTTAGCTGGCTATTATCGAAGGTTCATTAAGAACTTTAGTTCTATAGCTTTACCTTTGACCAAGTTAACCCGGAAAGATGTTCCTTTTTCTTGGAGTGATAAGTGTCAACGGTCTTTCCAGTTGCTGAAGGAGAGATTGACAAGTGCACCTGTGCTAGTGCTACCTGAACAAGGAAAAGGATATGTAGTCTTCTGTGATGCTTCCAAAAATGGACTAGGATGTGTGTTGATGCAGGATAAACAAGTGATTTCTTTTGCTTCCCGACAGCTTAAGAAACACGAGGAGAATTATCCAACACACGATCTGGAGTTAGCTGCTGTGGTTCATGCTTTGAAGATCTGGAGGCATTATCTCTACGGAGAGACATTCCAGATTTTCACAGACCACAAAAACCTTAAGTATATCTTCTCTCAGCATGAGCTCAACATGAGGCAACGTCGCTGGATGGAGTTAATCAAGGACTACGACTGTACAATTGATTACCATCCAGGCAAGGCCAATGTTGTTGCAGATGCCTTGAGTAGGAAATCAGCAACATCAACCATGAATAGAGCACAACTAAACTCTTTAGTATGCTCTAGGAGAGATATGCTTATCTCTTTAAGGCAAGACAATGTACAGTTGAAGGTGTCATTGTTAGCCGGTTTGTTAGCTGAGATGCATATTAAACCTACCCTAAGAGAGCAGATTAAAGAAGCACAACTAGGTGATGCTGCAGTTCAGCAGATTAGATCTGAGTATGAAAATGAGAAGCAAGATGGTTTTCATGACTTAGGGGACCAAGTAGCTTGTTATAATGGAAGGATGATAGTGCCGGATGTGGACAACTTGAGGAAGTTAGTCCTGGAAGAAGCCCATTCTTCCATGTATGCTATGCATCCAGGGAGCACCAAGATGTATCGGAATTTGAAAGATCTGTATTGGTGGCCTGGGATGAAAAAGGACGTTGCAGAGTTTGTTCTAAGGTGTCCTGTGTGTCAGCAAGTTAAAGCTGAACACCAGAAGCCTGCAGGGACAATGCAACCTTTACCCATACCACAGTGGAAGTGGGACCATGTGACCATAGACTTTGTTGTTGGCCTACCCAGGACAAGCAAAGGACATGATTCCATTTGGGTAATTGTTGATAGGTTAACTAAGACAGCACATTTCTTACCTGTCAAGACAACCTATTCTGCTGAAAGGTTATCAGAATTGTATGTTCAAGAGATAGTGCATTTGCACGGAGTTCCTGTCACAATAGTTTCTGACAGAGGTCCTCAGTTTACAAGTCATTTTTGGGAACAGTTGCATAGAGCCTTAGGCACTAAGCTGAGGTTTAGTATGGCCTTTCATCCACAGACTGATGGACAGTCGGAAAGGACCATACAAACCTTAGAAGACCTGTTGCGAGCATGTGTTCTCCAGTTCACCGGAAGTTGGGATCTACACCTAAGCTTGATAGAGTTTGCCTATAACAATAGCTATCAGCATAGTATTGATATGGCACCTTATGAAGCCTTATATGGTAGACGTTGTAGATCACCCTTGTGTTGGTTTGAGACTGGTGAGCACCAGTTGTTAGGTCCTGACCTTGTGCAGCAGACCACAGAAAAGATTAAAGTAATACAACAAAAGATTAAGACTGCTCAGGATAGGCAGAAATCTTATGCTGACAAACGTCGTAGACCCTTAGAGTTCCAGGTTGGAGACAGAGTGTATCTCAAGGTCTCACCTTGGAAAGGGGTCCTTCGTTTTGGAAGGAAAGGGAAGTTAGCTCCTAGATATATGGGGCTTTATCCAATCATCGAACGGATTGGAAAGGTAGCATATAAACTAGAGTTGTCCCCAGAGTTACAGAGGTTACACCCTGTGTTTCACATTTCTATGTTGAAGAAATGTCACCCAGACACGGAGTCAGTTCTACAACCTATGGAGGTAGAATTAAATGATGACATATCCTATGAGGAGGGACCAGTGTCAATCCTTGATAAACGAATTAAAAAGTTAAAGAAGAAAGATATAAGTCTTGTGAAAGTCCTCTGGAACCATCATGGTGTTGAAGAAGCCACTTGGGAGTTAGAGGATGAGATGAGAAGGAAGTATCCTGCCCTTTTCTCTTAGTATGTTTTATCGATTTCGGGGACGAAATCCTTGTAAGGGGTGGATAATTTGTAACATCCCTGACCTAGGTTATGAGTTAACCCTAGGTGTTTTGCCTAAATATGTGAATAAATCTTTTTGATTAACTCTGAGCATGTAATTAAGTTTCTCAGAAACATATATTTCAGTATTTGCTACTTTTTATTTAAAGTTGTAGCATTGTTTTGATATATAGGGACCTATGTGCAATTTACCCAGTTAAAAGGGTTAGCTTGCGATTTGCACATGATGAGATGTTCCTCTTATGTTGAGACATCATGAGAAATCTTTTTAGCAAAGTTTGAGGGATTTCCCAAGCTTGGGCACCAAGGTGCAGCTGTGGAAGCAATCCCGGTGCTTGAAACCCTAATTTGGGGTAAAATGCAATTTACCCAAATTAAGGGATGCAAATTGTGAAATATGTCATCTAATGTATCTTTTTAGACTCTTGCCATCATTAAGAGAAGAAATGATGAGGGAGTCACCTCAATTGAGTTATCAAGTTATGAAATATGCCTTGTGATTGAATAATCAGGGTATATGTACAACATCTCTTTATGTATGTACCTTATTATTAGATTGTTCTTCTTTGCCTTCTTTTTCTAGACCTTAAGATAAGTTTTGTCCTTATAATAAAGAGGAAGGGACGAGCAAGTAATGAAGGAAGGACTTAATTGGAATTATGGGGAAACTTATGGGCCTTTAATGAAACATCACCCAAGTATATGTATACTTCACCTCTCAAGCAAAGGAACTTTTCCTTCGTGCATATCACTGTTTCCTCTTTTCTTGGCCGACTAAGGACTGTCTTGGATCTCAAGGGGAACGACCAAGGGTGCAAGGTAGGTTTGAACCCCTCTTCTTGCCTAATTCCATGGTTAGAACTCGAATTCAAGGTCAATTTGGTGGCTAATTCTCGAAACCCTATCTTTCTAGCCATCTCTTTTCGTCTTTCCTTGGAGTTTTCACCTTGGCCAACCTGTGGGAACTCAAGGACGCCATTAGAGCTTGGAGCATGAAAGTTTGGAGCTCAAGGAGCAAGCTTTAGGCGGGTTTTATAACTCTAAACCCATGCTTTACTATGTACATCTCTCATATGCGGTTAGATGATAGCTCTTCATGTTTCCCTACTTTTACCTGCTATTTTGCAAGCAAATCCATGGAATATCCGTACTGTTCTTGAGCTAGGAGATAAAGGCGTGATTTCCAAGGAAAACCCACCGCTTTCCACTTTCTTAAACGGTCCCAACAGTTTTCTCTCTCGGTCTCAAGACCGCGAGGTGAGCAAACGGTCTCGAGACCGCGACAGGGCAAACGGTCTCCAAGACCGTTTGGCCCCGTTTCCATGGACCGTATAAGAAATCTGTTCCTAATTATATAGGTTAATTACCCTCAAAATTTGGGAGGCTAACTCCAAAGGAATCGGGAGATATGACCTTTTTAAGTAACAACTTTAAATGAATTTATTCCTGATTCTCAAACGGTCTGAAATTGCCTTTTTGGGCAAACGGTCTCAAGACCGTGTAAGGTCGTTGACCAGGCGTTGACCGTATGAGATTACTGTTCAAAATAATGTTAATTAACAACTCACCATGTTTTATGGTCTAATTCCAAACGGGCTAAGAGTTGAAGGGTGAATACTAGGGCTAACCCTAGATGAAATCAGTACTGAATTATAATAATATAAATTAGGGTTTTTAGGGTTGATTGACCTAAACGGTCTCATAACCGTTTGGGGGTCATCCAAACGGTCTCAAGACCGCAAGGGCAATCAACCATGACCTTTTGGAGGTCTGGGGTCAAGAATAGTTGACCAATTGAAGGTACATTTATACCAAATTATATTGCAATTAAATATTGATATGATCATCAACTCAATAGGTCAGACCTTGATGAATTTGCACTAGAATCCAAAATTGGATGGGCAAACGGTCTCAATACCGTTTGGAACTCATCCAAACAGTCTCAAGACCGAGAGTACAATCACCCAAGACCGTTTGAAGGTCTAGGGTTAAGTAATTTGACCAATTGAGGACCTAATTGCAAATAAGTTATCAAATTGATTAAAATACTGATTTGGTGACTCAATCATGGTTCAACCTCTATCAAATCACCTTAGACTTTGATGGAATCTTGGTCAAACGGTCTCAAGACCATGTGGGGTCCACCCATATGACCTCAAGACCGTTTGGGCCAAGTTTGGGCCCAATTGGAGCTCAATTGAAGGGTTCAACCTTGTGTTGAGTCACATTGTTGAGTGTTGATGGGTGAACATTGATAGACCCTAATTGAATCGACTTCAACCCTAATTGGTCAACCATTGAGGGTCAATTGAATGACCAAGTGGTCAAGCATAATCTTAATTGACCCAATTCATAAGTGGTCATCATAGTTTTGACCTTTTGAGGGCTTCAACATGAGTTGGCATTATCGGGTGTATCATTGAATCTTGTTGATGGTCCAAGTGGTTGAGACCATGTGAGTTCGCGGTCTCAAGGTCGAGAGGAGGCTCGCGGTCTCAAGGTCGAGAGGAGGCTCGCGGTCTCAAGGTTGTGAGGAGGCTCGCGGTCTCAAGGTCGTGAGAGGGCTCACGGTCTCAAGACCACGAGGGGCCTCGCGGTCTTGGGGTCAAAGAAGGGCAAACGGTCTTCATGATCTTCGCGGTCTTAACCTCATTTGGAGTCTTCGCGGTCTGGAATCAATGGAGGGCTCGCGGTCTTGGAGGAGGAAGAGGCCTCGTGGTCCTGAGGTCAAAAGTGACCAAACGGTCTACACATCCTCGCGGTCCTAATGTCAATTGGTCAAAAGGTCAACTCAACCAATAGGTCTCAAATCGATTGAGGGTTTATGGTTGAGATCAATCAAGATAATTCAAGGTTGACTTCTTTCAATCAATTGATGATATAAATGGTTCAATGTTGCCCTAATCAAACCCTAATGATAACCTAGGATATTAAGGGGTTAATGGACTAAGGTTTTGACCATGATGATGATCAATGGGGTGAATTACCAAAATACCCCTGAAGGGTAAATTAAGTAATACCTTGATCAAATCAAACCCTAATCGCATGATGGTGATGTTTTGGGCTATGTTAGCCTATGATGACTTAATCCAACCTGATTTAGAGTGATTTTGACATCACCTAACATTATGATGAGAGAGAAAGTACTTCTAGAGAGAGAAAGTACTTCTAGAGAGAGAAAGTACCCTTTTCAGGTGAAAACTCAATTAAAGCATCTCCAATGCACAGGAAGGAGCATAATTAGGGTATGATCCACCTGTGTGAGATCATAGAAACCCTAATTATGATAAATGATGAACCTTTAACTAATCTAAGAGCATCAATGAAGATGTCACTCATATATGATGATGTTATGAGTTCAATTCACCTTAATGTGAATAGTAAACCCTAATTCAAGGGTGATGACATGTAATGTGAATAGTAAACCCTAATTCAAGGGTAATGGTATGCTTTTGAGTATTAAACTCTATTTGATGTGAATTAGAGATTTAACTCTTATGACAAGAGTAGGAAGTATATTCCTTATTTTTGTATTACCTTTATCAGTTGTATTAACCATGCAGGTTCTGATATGAAGGTAATAATATCCAGGTATGGATGTTGATGTTATATTCATTAAAGGCATGTTGTTAGCATTATGAATAAGTAAGGTAATCTGATGCCTTGTCAGTGGCACCCTATGCTGATAATGGGCTGTGAGAGCCATGAATACCATCAAGGTCATGCCTTAGAGATGACTTGTGATGAGGATAATGAGAAATGATGATTGATATGAGTTAGGCCTGTTACATTTAGTATTCTTCTTTTATATCTGCTATGCTACTGTTATTGTTTGGAGAACAATGTATATTGTTAAAGAATACTGAATGTACCTAACTAATCAAGTATAATGTAGAGCCCTGATCATAGATCCATCATTGTCAGAGATTAAGTGATGGTGAAACAGGTTTTCCTCAGAGAACTCCTGGAGCACATACTTTTGAGTATGTGGGGTACATGGATGTGTAGAACCTTACATCCTAGTATAGGAAAGTGATGTAGATGTGTAATCCATCCATCCTTCACTATAATTCCATACCGTATCAGTGGTAGGTAAACATGAAACCTCCTGATGACGAAGAGAGTACAGAACGCCACTGTGACTCTAGAATAGCGAAGGACCAGTTTACCCTGGTGAGCTATAGTAGTAGAGACACGAGATGTCCTACAAGTGATCCTCTTACTGACTGAGGAAGGTGAAGGTCATGAGAATCCGGCTCTCTTAATGACCTATGTATGATACTGATGTGACTTCTCAGCGATCAGTTGGAGTATGAGTGGTATGCCTCATCTCCACAGGGCATAATGTTGTTTGTAAAACATAATCAACCATGTAGTATAACTTGTTAGAGATGACTCCAAGTTAGTTGATTGATGTTACATTGCAATAGTGTTTATATTCTCTATATCTCCTAAATTGTAGGGATCTTGTTATACCTGCAACTGTTATAGAGTACTTTGAAGGCTTTACTGCTTAAGATATTCTTTGATGTTATAATAAAGCTTCTGGCGAAGAGTTATAACTCTCGCTGGGACAATTATGTATAATTGTCTCACCCCATAGACTTCAACTTTTTAGGTGGACGTCGGAGACGAAGGAACCAGCCTACAGGTGATCAGTCTCAGCAGCAGCAGCACCAGGGGCAGCAGTAATCTCAGGTGGAGATTGTCCTGCCATGTGGTGCAGTTAGAGTCAGTCCTATGTGTCCTCTATACTCTCAGGTCTTGGAGTCTTTTGTTTAGTGATCTTGAGATTTTGTATCTGGATGTATATAATTACTCAAGAAGTAATTATCCTGAGATGTAAACAGTTTATCTCTCTTTATGAAAGAAGTTTTTATGGATCCAAGTTCTTATCTCAAAAAGTTTTAATTTCCCGTGATTTTTGTCTTCCACTGATTACTGATTCGCTTCCGCTACATTTTAATCGTGTTTATGTCATGGTTTGGAGATCAGAGCCCACAACTAGTGGTATCAGAGCTCTAGGTTAGTTGAGTCTACAGAGGCATAGGACTTAGGATGTCGAGTCTACCTTTAGTACTCCTTCCTTATCTAATAGAATCTTCTGGTCCTCAGGAGAAGAAGATACATAAGAATGTCAGAACATCACGATGAGTACGTGGCAGAGAGTAGTGCTAGTGCACCTCAAGGCGGTGCAAGAGTTCCGAGAATAGAACAACATGCACCTGAGTCGCCAAGAGAGCCACCCCAGTTCGACCCAGCTGACATGAGTAACCCAGCTGTACAGACGATGTTCGGGAAGTTCATGACTGCCATGACACATATAACTGATAGGATGCCCATTCCTGCACCTAGGGCACCTGTCCAGCCTGAAGCACAAGGTATCGGTAAGACATTCGAACGACTTCGTCGTGTCGGAGCTACCGAGTACTTCGGGACTGTCGACCCTGCAGATGCTGACTTATGGTTGACAGAGTTGGAGAAGGCTTTCAGGATTCTTATGATTCCGGAAGTTGAGAAGGTTAGACATGCTGTCTATCTTCTCAAAGGCAGTGTTGGTCACTGGTGGAACATGGAAGAGCAGAAGAGGCCTGGAGTAGAGTTCTCATGGGAAGAGTTTCATCGGGAATTTATCAAAAGATATTTTCCAAAGACCTTCCTAGATGAGAAGATCTCTCAGTTCGAGAAACTAAGGCAGGGTATGATGAACATTAGCGAATATGAAGCTAAGTTCATGGAGTTGCTGCGGTTTTTTCCGCACATGGCTGCTACTGATGAGGAAAGAATCAGAAGATTTGAGAAGGGTTTGAATTATATATGTTAACCTCTGTATCTACCTTAGAGAACCGAGAGAGATTCTCTACCTTCGTTGAGTCAGTCCGAAGGATAGAGAGATCTGTGGTTGAGAAGAGACAAACCCATAAAAGATATCCACAGTTCCAGGGTTCTTAATCTAGGGATTCCAAGAAACCTAGATCTTCTGCGCCTAACCCTCCACCACCCAGATCGAGTTTTCAAACTCAATGGACACCAAGCAGAGGTAGAGGACGGAGTCAACCGCTTCAAGGGATGCACAGTTCTGCATCAGTGTCAGTTACTGGACCACCCAGACCATAGCAACAGGAGAAGAGTTGCTACAACTGTGGTAAGGTGGGACACTTGATGAAGGATTTCCGTTCTAGGCCTGTCGGTGTGACACAACAACCTCCGAGACAGAATCAACAGGGATCTCAGAATAGACAACATCAAGGAGCAGCTCGAGGACGTGGACAAGCGTCTCAAGCTGGATCATCAGTACCACCTCAACACCAGGCGACTGTGAGGTTCTATGCTATGAACCCACCTGAGGCAGTGGTCAATCCACGGGTAGTGGCAGGTCAGATGAAACTTTTATATTTTGATATGTCTACATCCTGTGTTGTATCCGTTCTGATTGATCCGGGTGCTACGCACTCTTTCATCACTCGTGAAGTGATTCGTAACTGCAATATGACTGTTAGTCATAGGACAGATAGTTTGTTGTTAGAGACTTCGTTGAGTGGGTCTGCCGTTTTGCAGGAGGTATGTTCTCCCTGCATCCTCTTCTTTTCTGACCATCGCATTCAAGTGGATCTTATACCACTTGATATGCAGGGATTTGATATAATTCTCGGGATGGATACCTTAGAAAGGTATAGAGTTGTCTTGGATTGTGAGTCCAAGTTGGCTGTGTTTGCTGATGAAAGCAACACATGGATCTTTCAAGGAGAAAGAAAGATTATGCCCACCTGTCTTGTATCAGCTATGGTTGCTGATAAGCTGTTGAGGCAAGGATGTTATGCATTCTTAGCCCATGTGGTAGATGTTACCAAGGAAAGTTCCAATCTTACTAAAGTCCCTATAGTCAGGGAAATTGAAGATGTGTTTCCTGAAGAACTTCCTGGTATACCACCACCTCGGGAGATTGATTTTGAAATCAATCTGATCCCAGATACGAAACCCATAGCTCAAACTCCGTATAGGATGGCGCCTGCCGAGATGGCAGAACTCAAGAAACAGCTTCAAGAGTTACTTGAGAGAGGTTTTATCCGACCGAGTACTTCACCTTGGGGTGCTCCGGTCTTGTTTGTTAAAAAGAAAGATGGGTCAATGCGGTTATGCATTGACTACAGACAACTCAATAAAGTAACAATAAAGAATAAGTACCCTCTGCCGAGGATTGATGATCTCTTTGACCAGTTGCGTGGTGCAACAGTCTTTTCAAAAATAGACTTGAGGTCTGGATATCATCAACTCCGTATTAAGGATAGTGACATATCCAAGTCAGCCTTTAGGACAAGATATGGTCACTATGAGTTCACGGTTATGTCGTTTGGACTAACCAATGCACCAGCTGCATTCATGGAACTCATGAATAGAGTTTTTCGACCTTTCCTTGATCAGTGTGTTGTCGTCTTCATAGATGACATACTGATTTATAGTAAGGATGCTCAGCAGCATGAGCAGCATCTTCGCCAAGCTTTGACCTTGCTAAGAGAACATAAGCTGTATGCTATGTTTAGCAAGTGTGAGTTCTGGCTGCCGGAGGTATCTTTTCTTGGACATGTGATATCCGCCTCGGGAATTCGTGTTGACCCTACAAAGGTAGAATCTGTTCTACAATGGGAACAACCAAAGACACCGACGGAGATTCGAAGTTTCTTGGGGTTAGCTGGCTATTATCGAAGGTTCATTAAGAACTTTAGTTCTATAGCTTTACCTTTGACCAAGTTAACCCGGAAAGATGTTCCTTTTTCTTGGAGTGATAAGTGTCAAAGGTCTTTCTAGTTGCTGAAGGAGAGATTGACAAGTGCACCTGTGCTAGTGCTACCTGAACAAGGAAAAGGATATGTAGTCTTCTGTGATGCTTCCAAAAATGGACTAGGATGTGTGTTGATGCAGGATAAACAAGTGATTTCTTTTGCTTCCCGACAGCTTAAGAAACACGAGGAGAATTATCCAACACACGATTTGGAGTTAGCTGCTGTGGTTCATGCTTTGAAGATCTGGAGGCATTATCTCTACGGAGAGACATTCCAGATTTTCACAGACCACAAAAACCTTAAGTATATCTTCTCTCAGCATGAGCTCAACATGAGGCAACGTCGCTGGATGGAGTTAATCAAGGACTACGACTGTACAATTGATTACCATCCAGGCAAGGCCAATGTTGTTGTAGATGCCTTGAGTAGGAAATCAGCAACATCAACCATGAATAGAGCACAACTAAACTCTTTAGTATGCTCTAGGAGAGATATGCTTATCTCTTTAAGCCAAGACAATGTACAGTTGAAGGTGTCATTGTTAGCCGGTTTGTTAGCTGAGATGCATATTAAACCTACCCTAAGAGAGCATATTAAAGAAGCACAGCTAGGTGATGCTGCAGTTCAGCAGATTAGATCTGAGTATGAAAATGAGAAGCAAGATGGTTTTCATGACTCAGAGGACCAAGTAGCTTGTTATAATGGAAGGATGATAGTGCCGGATGTGGACAACTTGAGGAAGTTAGTCCTGGAAGAATCCCATTCTTCCATGTATGCTATGCATCCAGGGAGCACCAAGATGTATCGGAATTTGAAAGATCTGTATTGGTGGCATGGGATGAAAAAGGACGTTGCATAGTTTGTTCTAAGGTGTCCTGTGTGTCAGCAAGTTAAAGCTGAACACCAGAAGCCTGCAGGGACAATGCAACCTTTACCCATACCACAGTGGAAGTGGGACCATGTGACCATAGACTTTGTTGTTGGCCTACACAGGACAAGCAAAGGACATGATTCCATTTGGGTAATTGTTGATAGGTTAACTAAGACAGCACATTTCTTACCTGTCAAGACAACCTATTCTGCTGAAAGGTTATCAGAATTGTATGTTCAAGAGATAGTGCGTTTGCACGGAGTTCCTATCACAATAGTTTCTGACAGAGGTCCTCAGTTTACAAGTCGTTTTTGGGAACAGTTGCACAGAGCCTTAGGCACTAAGCTGAGGTTTAGTACGGCCTTTCATCCACAGACTGATGGACAGTCGGAAAGGACCATACAAACCTTAGAAGACCTGTTGCGAGCATGTGTTCTCCAGTTCACCGGAAGTTGGGATCTACACCTAAGCTTGATAGAGTTTGCCTATAACAATAGCTATCAGCATAGTATTGATATGGCACCTTATGAAGCCTTATATGGTAGATGTTGTAGATCACCCTTGTGTTGGTTTGAGACTGGTGAGCACCAGTTGTTAGGTCCTGACCTTGTGCAGCAGACCACAGAAAAGATTAAAGTAATACAACAAAAGATTAAGACTGCTCAGGATAGGCAGAAATCTTATGCTGACAAACGTCGTAGACCCTTAGAGTTCCAGGTTGGAGACAGAGTGTATCTCAAGGTCTCACCTTGGAAAGGGGTCCTTCGTTTTGGAAGGAAAGGGAAGTTAGCTCCTAGATATATGGGGCCTTATTAAATCATCGAACGGATTGGAAAGGTAGCATATAAACTAGAGCTGCCCCCAGAGTTACAGAGGTTACACCCTTTGTTTCACATTTCTATGTTGAAGAAATGTCACCCAGACACGGAGTCAGTTCTACAACCTATGGAGGTAGAATTAAATGATGACATATCCTATGAGGAGGGACCAGTGTCAATCCTTGATAAACGAATTAAAAAGTTAAAGAAGAAAGATATAAGTCTTGTGAAAGTCCTCTGGAACCATCGTGGTGTTGAAGAAGCCACTTGGGAGTTAGAGGATGAGATGAGAAGGAAGTATCCTGCCCTTTTCTCTTAGTATGTTTTATCGATTTCGGGGACGAAATCCTTGTAAGGGGTGGATAATTTTTAACATCCCTGACCTGGGTTATGAGTTAACCCTAGGTGTTTTGCCTAAATATGTGAATAAATCTTTGTGATTAACTCTGAGCATGTAATTAAGTTTCTCAGAAACATATATTTCAGTATTTGCTCGTTTTTATTTAAAGTTGTAGCATTGTTTTGATATACAGGGACCTATGTGCAATTTACCCAGTTAAAAGGGTTAGCTTGCAATTTGCACATGATGAGATGTTCCTCTGATGTTGAGACATCATGAGAAATCTTTTTAGCAAAGTTTGAGGGATTTCCCAAGCTTGGGCACCAAGGTGCAGCTGTGGAAGCAATCCCGGTGCTTGAAACCCTAATTTGGGGTAAAATGCAATTTACCCAAATTAAGGGATGCAAATTGTGAAATATGTCATCTAATGTATCTTTTTAGACTCTTTCCATCATTAAGAGAAGAAATTATGAGGAAGTCACCTCAATTGAGTTATCAAGTTATGAAATATGCCTTGTGATTGAATAATCAGGGTATATGTACAACATCTCTTTATGTATGTACCTTATTATTAGATTGTTCTTCTTTGACTTCTTTTTCTAGACCTTAAGATAAGGTTTGTCCTTATAATAAAGAGGAAGGGACGAGCAAGTAATGAAGGAAGGACTTAATTGGAATTATGGGGAAACTTATGGGCCTTTAATGAAACATCACCCAAGTATATGTATACTTCACCTCTCAAGCAAAGGAACTTTTCCGTCGTGCATATCACTGGTTCCTCTTTGCTTGGCCGACTAAGGACTGTCTTGGATCTCAAGGGGAACGACCAAGGGTGCAAGGTAGGTTTGAACCCCTCTTCTTGCCTAATTCCATGGTTAGAACTCGAATTCAAGGTCAATTTGGTGGCTAATTCTCGAAACCCTATCTTTCTAGCCATCTCTTTTCGTCTTTCCTTGGAGTTTTCACCTTGGCCAACCTGTGGGAACTCAAGGAAGCCATTATAGCTTGGAGCATGAAAGTTTGGAGCTCAAGGAGCAAGCTTTAGGCGGGTTTTATAACTCTAAACCCATGCTTTACTATGTACATCTCTTATATGCGGTTAGATGATAGCTCTTCATGTTTCCCTACTTTTCCCTGCTATTTTGCAAGCAAATCCATGGAATATCCATACTGTTCTTGAGCTAGGAGATAAAGGCGTGATTTCCAAGAAACCCCACCGCTTTCCACTTTCTTACACGGTCCCAACAGTTTGCTCTCTCGGTCTCAAGACCGCAAGGTGAGCAAAAGGTCTCGAGACCGTGACAGGGAAAACGGTCTTCAAGACCGTTTGGCCCCGTTGACCGAGCGTGGACCGTATAATAAATCTGTTCCTAATTGAATAGGTTAATTACCCTCAAAATTTGGGAGGCTAACTCCAAAGGAATCGGGAGATATGACCTTTTTAAGTAACAACTTTAAATGCATTTATTCCTGATTCTCAAACGGTCTGAAATTGCCTTTTTGGGAAAACGGTCTCAAGACCGTGTAAGGTCATTGACCAGGCGTTGACCGTATAAGATTACTGTTCAAAATAATGTTAATTAACAACTCACCAAGTTTTATGGTCTAATTCCAAACGGGCTAAGAGTTGAAGGGTGAATACTAGGGCTAACCCTAGATGAAATCAGTACTGAATTATAATAATATAAATTAGGGTTTTTAGGGTTGATTGACCTAAACGGTCTCAAGACCATTTGGGGGTCATCCAAACGGTCTCAAGACCGCGAGGGCAATCAACCATGACCGTTTGGAGGTCTGGGGTCACGAATAGTTGACCAATTGAAGGTACATTTATACCATATTATATTGCAATTAAATATTGATACGATCATCAACTCAATAGGTCAGACCTTGATGAATTTGCACTAGAATCCAAAATTGGATGGGCAAACGGTCTCAAGACCGTTTGGAACTCATCCAAACGGTCTCAAGACCGAGAGGACAATCACCCAAGACCGTTTGAAGGTCTAGGGTTAAGTAATTTGACCAATTGAGGACCTAATTGCAAATAAGTTATCAAATTGATTAAAATACTGATTTGGTGACTCAATCATGGTTCAACCTCTATCAAATCACCTTATACTTTGATGGAATCTTGGTCAAACGGTCTCAAGACCATGTGGGGTCCACCCACATGACCTCAAGACCGTTTGGGCCAAGTTTGGGCCCAATTGGAGCTCAATTGAAGGGTTCAACCTTGTATTGAGTCACATTGTTGAGTGTTGATGGGTGAACATTGATAGACCCTAATTGAATCGACTTCAACCCTAATTGGTCAACCATTGAGAGTCAATTGAATGACCAAGTGGTCAAGCATAATCTTGATTGACCAAATTCATAAGTGGTCATCATAGTTTTGACCTTTTGAGGGCTTCAACATGAGTTGACATTATCGGGTGTATCATTGAATCTTGTTGATGGTCCAAGTGGTTGAGACCATGTGAGTTCGCGGTCTCAAGGTCGAGAGGAGGCTCGCGGTCTCAAGGTCGAGAGGAGGCTCGCAGTCTCAAGGTCGTGAGGAGGCTCGCGGTCTCAAGGTTGTGAGAGGGCTCACGTTCTCAATACCGCGAGGGGCCTCGCGGTCTTGGGGTCAAAGAAGGGCAAACGGTCTTCATGATCTTCGCGGTCTTAATCTCATTTGGAGTCTTCGCGGTCTGGAATCAATGGAGGGCTCGCGGTCTTGGAGGAGGAAGAGGCCTCGCGGTCCTGAGGTCAAAAGTGACCAAACGGTCTACACATCCTCGCGGTCCTAATGTCAATTGGTCAAAAGGTCAACTCAACCAATAGGTCTCAAATCGATTGAGGGTTGATGGTTGAGATCAATCAAGATAATTCAAGGTTGACTTCTTTCAATCAATTGATGATATAAATGGTTCAATGTTGCCCTAATCAAACCCTAATGATAACCTAGGATATTAAGGGGTTAATGGACTAAGTTTTTGACCATGATGATGATCAATGGGGTGAATTACCAAAATACCCCTGAAGGGTAAATTAAGTAATACCTTGATCAAATCAAACCCTAATCGCATGATGGTGATGTTTTGGGCTATGTTAGCCTATGATGACTTAATCAAACCTGATTTAGAGTGATGTTGACATCACCTAATATTATGATGAGAGAGAAAGTACTTCTAGAGAGAGAAAGTACTTCTAGAGAGAGAAAGTACCCTTTTCAGGTGAAAACTCAATTAAAGCATCTCCAATGCACAGGAAGGAGCATAATTAGGGTATGATCCACCTGTGTGAGATCATAGAAACCCTAATTATGATAAATGATGAACCTTTAACTAATCTAAGAGCATCAATGAAGATGTCACTCATATATGATGATGTTATGAGTTCAATTCACCTTAATGTGAATAGTAAACCCTAATTCAAGGGTGATGACATGTAATGTGAATAGTAAACCCTAATTCAAGGGTAATGGTATGCTTTTGAGTATTAAACTCTATTTGATGTGAATTAGAGATTTAACTCTTATGACAAGAGTAGGAAGTATATTCCTTATTTTTGTATTACCTTTATCAGTTGTATTAACCATGCAGGTTCTGATATGAAGGTAATCATATCCAGGTATGGATGTTGATGTTATATTCATTAAAGGCATGTTGTTAGCCTTATGAATAAGTAAGGTAATCTGATGCCTTGTCAGTGGCATCCTATGCTGATAATGGGCTGTGAGAGCCATGAATACCATCAAGGTCATGCCTTAGAGATGACTTGTGATGAGGATAATGAGAAATGATGATTGATATGAGTTAGGCCTGTTACATTTAGTATTCTTCTTTTATAGCTGCTATGCTACTGTTATTGTTTGGAGAACAATGTATACTGTTAAAGAATACTGAATGTACCTAACTAATCAAGTATAATGTAGATCCCTGATCATAGATCCATCATTGTCAGAGATTAAGTGATGGTGAAACAGGTTTTCCTCAGAGAACTCCTGGAGCACATACTTTTGAGTATGTGGGGTACATGGATGTGTAGAACCTTACATCCTAGTATAGGAAAGTGATGTAGATGTGTAATCCATCCATCCTTCACTATAATTCCATACTGTATCAGTGGTAGGTAAACATGAAACCTCCTGATGACGAAGAGAGTACAGAACGCCACTGTGACTCTAGAATAGCGAAGGACCAGTTTACCCTGGTGAGCTATAGTAGTAGAGACACGAGATGTCCTACAAGTGATCCTCTTACTGACTGAGGAAGGTGAATGTCATGAGAATCCGTCTCTCTTAATGACCTATGTATGATACTGATGTGACTTCTCAGCGATCAGTTGGAGTATGAGTGGTATGCCTCATCTCCACAGGGCATAATGTTGTTTGTAAAACATAATCAACCATGTAGTATAACTTGTTAGAGATGACTCCAAGTTAGTTGATTGATGTTACATTGCAATAGTGTTTATATTCTCCATATCTCCTAAATTGTAGGGATCTTGTTATACCTGCAACTGTTATAGAGTACTTTGAAGGCTTTACTGCTTAAGATATTCTTTGATGTTATAATAAAGCTTCTGGTGAAGAGTTATAACTCTCGCTGGGACAATTATGTATAATTGTCTCACCCTGTAGACTTCAACTTTTTAGGTGGACGTCGGAGACGAAGGAACCAGCCTACAGGTGATCAGTCTCAGCAGCAGCACCACCAGGGGCAGCAGTAATCTCAGGTGGAGATTGTCCTGCCATGTGGTGCAGTTAGAGTCAGTCCTATGTGTCCTCTGTACTCTCAGGTCTTGGAGTCTTTTGTTTAGTGATCTTGAGATTTTGTATCTAGATGTATATAATTACTCAAGAAGTAATTATCCTGAGATGTAAACAGTTTATCTCTCTTTATGAAAGAAGTTTTTATGGATCCAAGTTCTTATCTCGAAAAGTTTTAATTTCCCGTGATTTTTGTCTTCCGCTGATTACTGATTCGCTTCCGCTACGTTTTAATCGTGTTTATGTCATGGTTTGGAGATCAGAGCCCACAGGAGGATTAGTTAGTTTAGCATCTTAATGGGTGGAAGTTTAAAGATCCCAGTTTTTCCAAGGTGAGAAAAAGTTTTATTTTATACCAGTTTTCAGTTTAGTTGGTAAAGTTTATTAATTGTTATTGATTATTTGTCGAACCTTTGATCCTGTTAATTGAATAACGGCTTTGACCTTCGGGTCTCCCTTAATTGGGGGTTACCGAGAGGCGGGGTCGTTACAATTGGTATCAGAGCATAGGTTCGTCACTTAATCTTTAATAATTATTAAATTTTACAAATTCTGTAGAAACCAAGGGAGTTATTAGAGGATTGTCTGAAAGACTGAGGTGTCTAGAAAAGGATCATGTCTGGGGGCTGGAAATATTTTCCTCCGCACTGCTAGTCGGAATACGAGGACTCCCAGATCCGTGTGACTGCCTGGCCAAAGTCTTAGGGTATGAATCGAAATAAGATATCTTTAGGACTTCTCATCTTATCCATCCATTCTCATCACAAAAATTCTGATAAGGACCTAAAGGATTAGGGTTTTCTTTCTTCTCCTCACCCTCTTGAGGTATGGGTAAGGTTAATAAGGTTTAAGGAATCCTCCACCAAATTAATGAAAAGCATGTAAATAAAATTTCATGGACATAAGCTTAATAGTTTAAGCGTAAACTAAATGATAGATACATGCTTAGGTCGTATGACATAAGTTGTCATGTCCTCAGAAGAGACCTGAGGCTAGACCTTCTTGTCAGGAGGATAAGTCAGTCTTGGAGATAGAGATATCCATTGCAAGTAGAAACCTGGCACATCCTCTGAGGATGATGTCAACCCTAACCCTAAGTGAAGGTTAGAGAGAGGTCACATGATGAGTTATATGTCATGGTAGACCAGGTGTTTGTAAGGACATGCCTTTGGGATGCCATATGATCCATGGGTGACCTAGCACCTTGGGCAACCCAACTATGAGGAGGGTCGTGCATGTTAGGGTAAAGGATAGCTCCTTCGATGATGATGTTAGTGAAGGACCTGTAGAGACCCTATGGGCTTATGCGAATAGGGCATAGTATGCACCCAGGGTACATTAGTTGTGTGAGAAAAGGGTTGAAACCATGACCATGAGAGTACGAAGGATGGCTTATGAAATAAGCATAAAGAACTATGGATGACCTTGAGCAAACATAAGTTGAACATAGGTTTCATGCTTTGGAGGTTGACCCTTCACGAAGATAGGACCTTTAATGGTGAGCTCTAGAGAGAGAGCAGGAAACCCAGCAAGAAGGTTGGAATCCTAGACTTCGAGATATGAGGAGAAGTCGGGAGTTGAGGATGATGTGACCTAAATGGATGATAGTTGTCACCACATGCTTGATCCCTAGAGGTTTTTGATGTCTTGGTTGCCATGGGAGGACCAAAACCTAGAGGGAGGATGAGGTTTCTGGCACCTATGTGCCTATGGTATAAGTGTTTACCTTCTGAGAAAGGAAGAAGATGTTTTGTATACCCTGAAGTGAATTTGTAACAGGTTATGAGGCCTTGTACCTTATGGTTTGTCCTTGAGGAAGATCCAACTCTAAGTGTTGCTCGAGTTGAAGGATGACAGGAAGTGCACGTTATGCCTTTTGCAAGCTTGATTCATGGTTAAGAGGTAGAGAATGCAGCTGGACACCTAAAAGTGAACCTAGGGTTCGTAGGCCTAAGAGGGGAAGTGGTATACCTAATGCTCATGACGAGAATTAAGTTGCTATAGTTTCGAGCATGGTACTCCTCAAGTATAGAGGAAAAAGGAAGTCCCTTAAGTTAAGGTATGCTTGATGAATCCCTCACAATAAAGTTGATGACATGGGAAGGTATGACCTTGATCTAATGTTGAAGAATGAGAACCCAGATGACCTAGCCTGGTTTAGTGGTCTACTTGTGCCTTAATAGCTTACTAGGGTTAAGCATATGGATGTAAACCCTAGACCTAAGAGCTTTTGTGACCTTGTTGTCAAGAGATAGTTTTCCTCCCATCCTGGGAGAGGGACCCCTTTGGTAGGGTGTATATCAGTTTTGTTGGTTTAAGGTAACCTAAAGTAGTCTCAAAGGATCTTGAGAAGCTAAGTGAAAAGTACATGGTATGAGAATGAACCTGTAGACCCATAGATATCCATCTCTAAGTGCATATGGATGTGTTACCATGGAGGTAACCGGTATGGGGCTTAACCAAGGTAGGAAGGTTTCCATAATCCCTATGAAAGGATGAAAGTCAGCCCATGAATGCAGAGAGAGAGAGAGATGATGAAGACTTGGGTAAGGTTCTAAGTGAACATGTACTATAATAGAGAATCCTCAGTCTATCCTAGGGTCGAGTAGGGATAAGACCGATGGAAGTAGGAGTCACCTAATTCCCTAGTAGCACATGACCATAGGGTCGGGAGGTAACAGCTATCATTGTCTGAGGGCCATGGGTTAGGAGATTGATCACCTTCATGAACTCATGGGACCCAAAGGGCATATGAGTAGGGCACTCTCTTGATGCATGAGGGAAGAAGGATGACCCCAAAAGAGTCGGTACCCTATAGACCTAGAGGAGATGACCAAGGATATAAACTTCAGTAGGTTCAAGACTAGTTTGATATCATGATGTCTTTGATGTAGAGACATATGTGGCACGTTGCAACTTAGATGTAAAGGTGTATTGGCAAGGTGGGATGTAGAATCTCTACTCTTGGAACAGGAAGAACTATGTATTTGGATTGCAGCCAAATGCTTATTTCCTTTTGTTATGGGAGTGAGAGATAGGACAATACGCATGCCATATACCAAGGATAAAAGATGATGTGAGTTGGAACGTTGCTATGAGGTATGAGGACAAAGAAGATAACATACCCTGGTAAAATGAATGATACATGGATGGTTTGCAAACACTAAGAGGAATGAGGTAGTCACCTTGTGAGGATGTTTTTATCATGAGCTATGTAGAACTTACAAGTTATACCAGGTTGAGTTTGATCACCATGATGATGAAATCAGAGAATGTTCTTAATGAAGATAGACATAGAGTTTGAGGTGAGATGATAAGTGAATACATGGAAGTGTATGTCCTCAACGTTACCTAATACCTAAGGATGTGAAGTGGTAATGAATGCTCTGGTTGAGGTCTAGCGGCCTAGTTTAGCTAGAGGCTAGAAGAAGTTGAGGTTGTTTGGCTAACCCTAAGTTTGGAAAGAAGATGTGTTTTGGCTAACACTCAGATGTAATAAGATAATGGTTGTTTGGTTAACCAGTTTAGTCCTTGATGTAGTGAAAGGATGGTTGTAGAACCTCAGATGTACTTCTTTGGAAAGAAAAGTGATGAAACCCTGATGAGAGTGGTTTAGGGTTTCCGAGGTATCGATCTTGAGGAATCATGACATACCGAGGATCATAGTTTTAAGATCATCATACTCACTGATACTACAAATATAGTAAGAGATAGTAGAACTTTGGATGCTTAAGATGAAGATGCATGTGGCATGTGGCCATGCATGATAGTAGGTGAAGGACGAACACCAGTAACCCAGCACTTTCACATAGAGGATAGAGAGTCCTCGAGAGGGAATGAGAGTTCATCACTACAGATGAGGTGATAAGTCTTCCCTAGACCAAAGAAGGTCAAGATGAAATATGGGTTATGGTAGATCGCCTTACCTAGAGGACATGAGATAGAAAGAATGCTGTCAAGGGACAGATTCAGTTGAACTACTTAAGAGAGAAAGATGGCTCAACTACACCATGATGCAAGTTCAAAAGTTCTTGAGTATGACCTAAGGGTTCACTTCCATGAGGTGGAAGTAGATACATGAAGAACTTGATGATAGTACAGTTCATCACCCCATACTAATGAACGGTATAATCCAGACTAGAGGATCTGATGAGAGTAGGTGTGCTCATTTAGGGTGATACATAGAGACAGTTCTTAAGATGTGATGTTAACCACCATAGCCTTTATCGGGATGTAAGAAGTCTTATGGAGAGGTTGTGTCGGTCGCCACTTCATTAAGATGATGTTGGTGAAGGAGGCCTCGTGAAGGTCGGAAAAGAACCACAGTGTGTGCAGATGAAGTCGCTTTGATCGTGCAATGGCTGAGAGAGAGCCCGGTGGTGACATGAGTCACGAGTTGATGCAAAGCAAACTGACATGCAGTTCACTATGGGAGAATATGTGACGTGAAAATCCGACCCCTCTAAGCTACAGCTGAGAAAGCTGAATCCCCGATATATGGGTCCATTTGAGATGGATTGGTGGAAATGGTTGTGTTTAACCTTACCCCTCAGGATAAAATGATGTGTTGCATGTGTCTGATCTAGAGCACTATGTGAGGTACCCAAGCCATGTGATGTGCCTTGAACCTATTCAGCTTTTGAAAGGATGAAAAGTCCTGAGTCACCTATGAGGGTACGATATTCCAAGGTAAGAAAGAACTCAGATGGAAGAAAATGAGATGATGAAGGTTCTTGGGAAACACCATGGAAAGGGGGAAGCCACATGGGAGCCCTGATGGACATAAGAAGACTTATCCTGTTTGTTTGCTTGCTTGATGGAATTTTGAGGGCAAAATTCTCATAAGAGGGGAAGGATGTTACAACCCCAAATTTTGGGTTCATTTGGGTGAGAAATGTAATTTCTCACATAAAAGATATTTGAACAATTAAAGATATAAATTGTTTTGAATAAATGGATCTCGTTTACAATAGCCTTGATGATTGTGTTGTGGGCTTTATTGGCTATTGGGCCCAATAACAAGGAAATCGAATAATAAATGAATAATTGAGATTTTGAGAAAAGAAAGGTGTGGAAACATCTAGAAGGAAAATCTAAAGAGGGATTTCGTGCCTCTTGGGTTCCTTAGGATCCAAGGAATCCAAAGTTGCAAAAAGAAAGCAATACGAAAAGAAAAGATTAATTAAATATTTCTTTATTAAGAAATAAATTGAAAATAATGTTAAAATGTGGAAAATGAGTGGAAAGAGGCATAAATGAGATTTCTTGGTGAAATTTCGTATCCATGAGGTTGCTAATATTAAAAGGAATGCCAATGAGGAAAATAAAAGAGAAATGAAAAGAAATCCTCAAAAGGAGATATTTTAATGAGAAATAAACAAGATAATGTGAAATAATGCATAAAGATGCATCTAGAAGGATAATAAGTATCCAATAAAAAGAATTTTGAAATAATGGAATGTATTGGGATCCAAGGAGTCCCAACAAAGAGGAAAGAAAGAGAAAATACCAAAATTGCAAAATAAGAGGATAATGTGATACATTATTAAGGGATTTTGTGATTTTGATAGAAAGGAAGTTTTTTTCTATTAAAAGAGAATATATTTTCGTGAGGCAAGTAAAAAGAAGATAAGAGAGAGAATTTTTGAAATACCTTGATAGTCAAGGATCTTAGATAATCTAATGATTACTTAAATGAGAAATATTGTTTAAGAAAGAGAGAAGGTTTCCTTTTGAAGAGACCTTGTTGTCTTTGTGGGCAAGTTTTCTAGGGCGTTGCTCTCCTCCTTTATAAAAGGATAGAGTCCCTAGCTAGGGCCAAAGGAGAACTCACACAGCCATCCCTCTTTTCTTTATCTTCTTTTCTTGCAAAACCTAGAAGAGGGTATAGATCTGTACGAGGAAACCAGGGAGCAGAGTGGAGGTCTTAAAGGGAGCAGGACGCACCCACGACGACCTGGAGATGATCGGCCAGCACCCCTTGCCCGCGCCTTCGCGCAGCTCTAGCAGATAGACTGTAGTGCCGCTGCAGGTCAAGGGCCAAGAGCCCGCACGCCCGGCCATCCTGTCCGTGGGTCAGGGTCTGGTTAGCTGCGATGGGGAGTGGCGGAGGCAGGAAGAACATTTCTGGGGAGCTCCGAGCCTCGAGATGGTGGAGGTGGCTCACGCAACTCTGCAGGTTGGCGGCTAGGGCAGCGCAGCCAAGCTGCGTGAGGTTGAAGTAGGCCAAAAGGGAATTGGACAGTTCTGCCCTTCGCGGGCTAAAGGGATGCTCAACTTAACCGGGGGCACGGACGTCTTTTCGAAATATTTCCCAAAGCATGCGTTGCATGGGAGAGGCTACGTGGCACAATCTGATTAGCCAAGTAAGTAACTTTTTGCTAAAATCATAATTAATTCTAGGAAACTCGGATTAAAACAAGTTATATATGAAAATTGATCCTCAAAACGAGAGGAACACAAAGAAATTATGTTTGAATCCTAATTTTTCATGTTATTCGAAAAGTAGTGTAAACTATTATCTTTAATGAATTAAAGATTAAGAAACTCTATTTTGAAATGAATAAAGTGTTTAATAGGGTTTAATGGATCATTAGAATTGATATTAACCTGTGAAATGTAAAACGGTACATTATGTTCAAAAAGGAAGAACTTTGCACGTGATTAGTCTAATTGGGAGTTTATGTGCATAAATATGCTTGAAATTTGAAAAGGACATAAAGTTATCATCTTTAATGATTTAATTAAGGAAAGACCCTTAGATTTGATGATAGATGGATTTAATGTTGTCCAATGGATAATTCAAGCCGATAATAACCTATTGTTGATAAATGTGAAGATGGAATCTAAAAAGATGATCGTTTTATAAAATTGGCTTAATTTAGGGTTTAGTGCATGATTATGCATTAATGAGCTTGAAAACCCTAATTTAGATGAATATGTCTTTTAATTGGTTTAATTGTTTAAATCCATGAATATATAGGGATGTGATGATCCTAAGTCAATTTGGGTATAAAAGACTATTAAAATGAATAGTTGAGCAATTAAGGTTCATATAAATGGAAAAGAGTAGTTTAGGGCTTGTTAAACTAAAAGGGATAAAGTTTGAGAAATTGATCTAAGAAACCCTAATGAATATTAATGAAACCTTAATGTGGATTAGAAACCCTAGAAAGAGAATGCAAGTCAATAAAGTAGATTCTTGATATAGTGTGTAATAAATAGAGTACATATTCTTTTCAGGAATTATGCGATGATTGAATTACTTGCTTGGATCTGTTGATTGACTTGATTGTATATGCATGAAGTATATGTTCAATAATCTGCATGACTCATCAAATCAGGTATGTGGTTACGCTTATGACTATCCGAATTAGTTTTCTGGGATTTTATCGATGTTTCCATCGTGGCTTGAATTAAACTGTTGGATGTATTTAATTCATGCAAAAGTATAATGTGAATATGACTATCACATAAGAAATATGCCTACTAGCTCAGATCCTAGTCCCCTCTGTAGTTTAATGGGTTGACCTAGTAAATGGCTACCAAAGGGGTAGGCCCATCAGGTCATTAGATGACTTAGTAAATGGCTACCGATGGGGTAGGTCCATCAAGTCATATTGAGTTAGAGATTGGACTACCTATGGGTAGTTCCATGCAACTCAACCCTAGAAATTGATCTACCTGTTAGGTAGGATCATGTGGGGTTTAATAAGGATCTACCTAGAGAGAGGTAGTATCTCAGTCCGCTGCAGGGACCACACAGAGATAGGGGATATGAAAGGATTGAGTGGTATGGTTTAAAATGTAATCTTGGCTGTTAAATGATGATTGGTTGATTACTTTGTTATTATAGTTGCACGATTATTGTTTCCCCCACATACCAACTTCTTGGTGACCGACGTTTTGTTTGTCGGCATTTTAGGTACAAAAGAAAAGAACAAACAGTAAAGTGGCAGATGTGGAATTAAATGATAAATAACATGCACAGGAGGATTAGTTAGTTTAGCATCTTAATGGGTGGAAGTTTAAAGATCCCAATTTTTCCAAGGTGAGAAAAAGTTTTATTTTATACCAGTTTTCAGTTTAGTTGGTAAAGTTTATTAATTGTTATTGATTATTTGTTGAACCTTTGATCCTGTTAATTGGATAACGGCTCTGACCTTCGGGTCTCCCTTAATTGGGGGTTACCGGGAGGCGGGGTCGTTACACTACGACTGAAACACCCTAGAGTAGGATGGTCACAAAAATTGTCTTATAGAGTAAGTGTCTTGACCGTGCTATGGTGATTAGGGTTTTGGGTCGAGACAAGGTGTACATGGGAGTATCTCGACCGTCACAAGGGAGCTAACCAACCATAGAGGTTGCGAAACACCTAATAGATAAAAATGGATATTTCATATTTTTGCATGTGAAGGAAATAAGGTTAACCCTTTGAAGAACAAGTGTCCTTAAGTGATCTATGGTGTTGACACCTCAAAGACCTCTACTTCCCTCCTTCTTTGGATATATAATCCCTTCCTTTCTTTATAAGCTAATATTTTTGGCTCTACACACCTTCATCTACCTTGAGACCGTCTTTGGAGCTTCATGAGCAAGAAGGTCAAAACTTGATCCTTGGGTGGCCAATTTTTGGTGCATGGTTGTAGATCTTGTGCTAGGGATAGCTTTTGGTGGTGAATCTTGGTGAATCATCTTTTGGTAAGTAATCCTTCCTTCTATATCATAGTTATTTCTAAAACACTTCATATTCTTCTTCCTCTTTGGCCATGGATCATCCATGGTAGTTATTCTTGAAATTATCTTCTTTACGAAGATCATAAGTTAGGGTTATTATGGTGAACTCGAGTGAAAGATGATCCTTTCTTTTCCTCTTTTCTTTTTGGTTCAGACAAGATCTATTTTCCTTTTTTATGAACCTCCTACTGATCATGGACTTTACTTCTTCATGGAGTTGACCCCTTGATCGAAGTGTTGGAGATTAGTTGAAGGTCTTGGAGCTTGAGTCTTGGGAGGTTGTTCTTCATCAATATCATGTGGGGTTTATAACTTTTCTCTTCTGCTATTGTGCACATCCTAATTCTGATTAGATATTGTTCTTTTAAGTTTCAAAAATGTGTTCTTATGATGAAAAAGATGATGTTGTTTAAGGTTTCATCTGAGATTTATCCTGGAAAGGATTACACTTGTTCTTACTGTAAACCATTGTATATGTTCTTGCTTATAGAATTGATTTGTCTAGCTTTTGATCTCTACTTCTTGATGAATGATGCAACATTGCTTCTTAATGTATTATCGATAATGTCAATGGTCAAGATGGTTACTTTGCAGGTCGTGACACCGATGGTGTTGCATACGTTATGTTTTTACACATGTCGTGGTCGTGACATTGTGCTGATGAGAATTGTGGCCAAGTGAGTCGAGTATGTCGTGGGTGAGTAAGTAGTAGAGCGTCGTGGGTCAAGGTGAGTTGAGAGTCATGGGCAAGTAGAAAAGTGAACATCATGGGCGAGCAGACAAGTGAGCATCATGGGTGAGCGATCACAATGAGCATCATGGGTGAGCAAGTAGAGTGAGCTTTATAGGAAAGAGAGTAAGGTGAATTGTGAGTCACAGCACTCCTCTCTCCTGCACGCATTGTGACCAGGCAAGTACTACACGTGTTGCGGGCCGCAACATAGGACTTGCATGCATTGCAAGCATTGTCACCTGTTGTACGTGTTGCAGTCAGAGTTAGCCTATATGTGTTGCAAGTCAGAACCCTATGGTGAGCGTGTGAGAAATATTAATAAACTTACGGGTGTACATGAATGTTATATAGTATGATGGTAATGAATGATGAAATCAATATGCATGCATAGTTAATAATGATGGTGCTTATCCTTAATACCCTTGCATCATATGGGAATGAAATGAATTAGGGTTTAGGGGTTGAATAACATTCTGAAACCCTAATTTTTTAAGGGTGAACCCCAACCCTAATAATGTATTATGTGATTTATGTACTCATTTTACTTGACGAATTGTATTCCATAATAGTGTTTCTCTCTCTCTCTAGTATATGAACCTAACCTTGCAGGTGAGACAAAGGGAATGATTATGTTAGTACTATGTTGAACCTTGTATAACACAGGGCAATGAGTATGAACATTGCAAGAATATAATGTTTTATCAATTTGTAGGTTTTGTATGAATGGGTCTAATGACCTAGAAAGTGATTTGAGCATAGTATAAAGTGAAACCCTATAGTAATGTGATTGAGGTATGATTACCTCATGATGATGTGGTATTATTGATGACATAGTAAATTGTATTATTACAAGTTTCATGTGATGATGAGATAATATCTCATTTAATATGTTTTATATCTTTTGAAGTTGCATTCTACCTTAATTTGTAGAATCTTTTTATGGTTAATACATTGTAACTTGATTTATGTATTTAAAGATATCCAATTGGCATGTTTAATCAAGTGAAACCCTAATCATATAGTTTCCCTGTACCATATATCCATCTACAACGTCAGTATCTAGCTGGACGGTGAAATGAGTAATTCCTATGGGAAACTCAGAGTGCATATTATTGAATATGCAGGGTACAAGTGATATACTTCCTTGTATCCTTAAATTGTTAAAGTAGTAGTTATCATTGAACATCCGTGCGTGAGCTAGTTCTCTAGTGTTGTTCCATGCACCAAGGCAGACTAGTTTTTTATAGGACCATAGATGAACTATGAGTTGATGTCTCTACATGACTGTAGTTATGACTACATGTTGTTGTCTTTTAGCAGTATGATTATATGTCATTGCATTGCAGACTTGAACTGACCAAGTAGTGCTGGTGATGATCATGGAGTCCAGATCTTCCATTGATCTTATATGGTACTGATTTTGAATTAGCAAAGGTCAGTTGGATTTGAGTGGTACACCTCAAATCCTCAAGACATAAAATAGTTAAACAGCCATAATGTATATTTGCTTAGGGTCAAATATGAATCATATTGATTGGCCCCCTACCTTAGCTTTATATTGATTTCTTGAATTATAATGCGAAAAAAGAAGTCAACTATTATAAATATTCTTCATATTCCTCTTAAAAGCATAAAATGTTCTATTAGTCAGTTGTACTTACTTAAACTGCTCAAAATGAAATACCTACTCCATTTATTGTTTCTTTATATAATCATGTTTATAATACACATTGGAGAAGAGTTATAACTCTCGCTAACCCGTGGGTTCCACAACATTTTAGGTGGTCATGGATGACGAGGTCAAGGTCAGGGTGCAAGAGCTGAGCATCTAGGAGAATAGTAGCTGTTTGAAGGTTGGACATGCTACCGGTGTAGTGTCTTAGTACAGTCTTATGCGTTGTCCATGTACTCTTAGGTCTTTGGGAGAGATTTTGTTGTTTTGTTTATCGACACAGATATTTTAACTTTATACCATGAATCTATAGAAAGGGCTTGTATATATGAACATGCTACAATATGTATTAGATATGGCTTGATAGACTTTGAACTTATATGTAACATCTTTTGGTGTATGTGAAATGCAGATGGTCAATGTTGAAGGCTTGTTTACAAGATATTTCGGCTTGAGATATTAAATTGCAATTCATTTTAGTTTACCCTATTTTGTGGTAATATTGTGATTAGTGATAATTTCATGATTAGTTTTGAGTAATTTCATTTATTATGGTGATGGTTGTAATACATTTTATGCAAAACCATCCATAACACTTCCATCGGTACTCGATCACATGCCTTTTTAAGATTAGTAAAAACCATATGAAGATCTTTTTTGTATTCTCTGTACTGCTCCATAAGCCTCCTTAATAGATAAATAGCACCAATTGTTTATTTTCTAGGTGTAAAACCAAAGTGGTTGTTTGATATATGTATTATCGATCTCAACCATTACTTAATAATCCTCTTCTATAGCTTCATAGTGTGACTCATCAACTTGATGTAGTGTAATAACAATTGGATGTTTAATATAGTTGGAGATAACTAAAATGCTTTATATACATTCATATTTTATAAATGTAGGTAATGAACTTAATGAGAAAAATGTCATAACTCGTGTGAAATAAGGTAATGTAGGTTTTATGGAAGTAATACAATGATAATTGGACTCTGTAACCTAAATACTGATAATTAGTCTGATTTAAAATAAATAATATCAAGATGATTTAGTTAAACTGTAAGTGTAGTTCTAAATGATAATCTTGAAAGTGTAATATAACTCCAAAATCGTGTTCCTTGGGTCCCAGTTAGCATGGGTACCAATTTTGAGGTTAATTTCATAATTCTTATTTCATCGATTTAATATAAGACATGAAATAATCTTGATTATAAATAATAGTAGAATTGAAACTAAGGTCTGAAGTCTAATTTGATGTCATGCACCTTATAACCCTGGTTCAACTTGGACTCTGGATGTGGAATCACCCACGAGCAAGGGTGGGTGGGGCCTTGTCTCCCTCATGCACCTTATAACCCTAGTTCAACTTGGACTCTGGACATGGAATCGCCCACAAGAAAGGGTGGGTGGGGGCTTGTCTCCCTCACCCAAGTCATGTGGTCTAGTGGACTTCATAGTAGCACACTCCTTGCTGTTTCTACCTCCCTCTCTATTAGATAATAGAGTGATATAACAACCTAAAAAGCTTCACGACGTTTTTACAATTTAACAAAGTGCTGAGTTAGTGGGACTCTATTCCCTAAAACTCTTGGAATCCTAGATCACCTAAACCCTCCCCTGTTCCACATCTAAGAAGAATCTAGGCATTCCCAAGTCATGAACTATATAATCAATGACTCAAAAACCACCACAAAGCTTGGAGAAACTCAATAACATATACACAATCATCTCTTTTATCTTCCACATATACCTCTAAGCTCCACCTAGAACAAAATCCCCTACAGTGAGCCCCAATGAAGACCTAGCTGCCTCTAAGGGTTCTCGATGCTCTAGAGTTTATTGTGTGATCCTTACAAAGCTTTATCATCTACCAATTCTACAATTTCACTGTAACCTTTATGAACTTCCTTCTTCACATTGTTGTGGATCTTGCTGCTAATGCTAACTTATAGATCATTGTGTCATTCTTATTCCAATTATGATTTGGGTTAGTTAGCCCTTCTTTATCTCCTCTTGGACCTTTTTCACCTACCCAGATGATTTTCATCGGCTTTGTCCCTCTGTTTTTCTGCTTAAATGGATCTCTCCTACCTCTATCATGGCAGAAGGAGGTTCCGGAGCGCCTGATCACCTTGCCTCTTAAATTGGGTCTCTCTAAACTAAGATAAGCCTGGTGAAGGTGTTGGATGTTCACAGCTAAGACCTCTCCCCGGATCCCAAACTACAACAAAAAATTTCATGGTTTTGTTTGATGTTGGGACTATTCCGCAAGCAATCACATCAGGCGTATTGCAATGTTAGACACTTCTTTCTTTAGTGTTGTCATGCACTACTCAAGGTAATATAGTCAATTCTTGTTTCGTTTCATTTATTAGTTGTGTCAAACCATTGATTGAATTTTGACCAAGCTTGGTCCTATCACACCTAAGTTCAAAAGATCATTCTAAGGCTATATGTGTCCTTCCACTTTCTACTTGACCTCAGATTTTAGAAAAAATATCTAATTGTTTATCTCGACTCCAATTGGCTGATCATAACATTAACATAAGTAAATCCTATAACTTAATATAGGGCATAAGGAGGTAGAACCATCTATGCATTTTTATTAGTTTTTTGAGATGTATCTAATGGGGTAGGTCACAAGTCATGCCTCAGCTTTGTTTTCAAGAAATTTTAGAGTGAGCATAATTAGGGTTTAGGAACCTAATTAAGAAACTTTGTGTCATTATCATAGATTGATTAAGAGATAAGTTTGAATATTAGGAGAAATTGTTCCCACTAATATTTGGCAAGGGTCCATACCTTGGGTTTCATTATATTGCCTCATTTAGTTTTTTCAAATTATGATGTTAAGTTTATAATATACATGTTATCATGTGAACACTTTAATGATTTAAGAGGTATATATTTATGCACATCTTGTTAAGATTTACCACATACATGTTTATATGATTAAGGTAAGGTCACTTAAACATTATACCTCTCATGTTTAAGATCAATAATACAATTATGGGCAAAAACCCTAAGTAAGATAAGATCAGAAGTGAATAAAAACTAATAATTAGGCTCTATCTAATAAACATGTTCAGGAAGGATGTGCCTCATAAGCCCCCTTTAGTTTATAAATTCAATCCTAAACCTGCACACCTTGAGTGTGTTTAGTGATGTTTATGTTTACAGGTTCTAGCCCAAACCTGCACACTTGGAGTGTATTCAAAAGTCTCCGCACTCGTGTGTGTTCAATTACATCAGATCAAATAAGATTAATTTAGTAGGTTCTTTAATAAGAATGCTTACTAAATTTAAGAATGTACCCTAAAGCCATCAATGATGTTTATGCATGCTCATATCAATTATAAGCTTTATGTTATGTTATGTTCATTTTATTACTAGAACCTAACCACTTACAACAGTTTGTCCAATGCATGGCTATGTGTGGATGCACATAGGCAATTAGTGTAATGGAATATCTCTCAAGAGGTGGATGTACGTACAAGTTCAACTCCTGGTGGAGTGCCATTGATAAGATCCAAGGAGTTTAACCCATTCATTAGTCATATCATGTATCATATTTCTTGTAGGAAGTTTATGAAAAGCATATGTATGAAATTCGACATATCTATGTCCACTGTAATGTTATAATTATTAGTGCAATGAGTGGTATATGCTATTTCTGATATTATCTCAATGTGGTTTTTTTATCCTTGCTTCTATGTTATATATATGGATCACACTTAGGGGATGCTACAAAAGTGGTATCAGAGCAAAAATATAGATGGCCACATGAAAAATCCTCCCATTCTTATCACCTCTTAGATGTGTCCTAAGTGTGAGAGTTAATGAAGTCAAACCAAAAATTAGTAATAAGATCCTCTTAAAGAGATATGCATGTGTTATCATAATCCCAACTTTTAGAAATTATTGAAGTTCATGATATAGAATATCCTAGCTCATATATCTGATTTAGTGTTGACTAATACCTATCTAAGAAGATAATTAAATATCGATCAAGCATGATGAAATATATGGCAAGTTAAAATTGATGGCATGATGGAACAATGAATGACTTTGTGATGGACTCAACTTTTGGAATCCCTAACTATCCAATGAAATAAGTGAATTAATGTGTGTTTGAGTAATTTTAAGAGTTATAAATGTTTTTACTAAGAAAGGAAGTTAATTGATGTTGGTATTATGATTACGATCCATATGTTCATGTCCTTTTGGAGTATTTAATTGACAAGTCAAATAGTCAAGTTTTGGCATCAAAATGGAATGGAATGAAGGTTGAGTGATGATAGAGCTATGGTTAAAATTTGGTGACAATTGGAGGTATCTAGAAGAATTTATATAGGTTTGAATATAGTTTAATTATGGACATTTGATGTATTAATGACTTAGGTAATCAATATTTAGCTAGGTCCTCATATGTAGCTGTCACCCAACCGGTGAGTTGAGCTAGCCATTGGTTGGCTATGTGGGTCTTTTTTTGCCCTTAGATTTACTAGATCAAATAGTTGATGAGATGTACTCTTAATGGCAATTGTATCCCGGTTGTGGTAATGACTACCCATGATGTAGTGGCATGGAGGATGTGGGCAAGAGGGGAAAACCAACTGAGGATTGATTAGCCTCACAATAGCGAGTGGAAATGGTCAACCTCCTCGTTCAAGCATTTTGAATACGAGAGGATAGAGAACAAATTCTCTACATGTGACCATCCTATAGGGTTTGTTGTAGAAGTCCTGACGCGGAGGATGAAGATGAGGGACTTTTAAAGGGAGAAATAGCCTCTGCATGTTATTGGTGTTCCAATGCTCCTCTAAGTGGATAAGGATGATGTCTTTGAGCTAGGAGGAGCCCAAGAGGTTTCCCTTTTTTGTTTGATGCAATAGTTCCTATTGGCGGTGACGTTCTACTCCATCTACGAGGAGCCACCATAGTGGAGGTGGCCTAAAGGCCCGAGACACAGAGGGAGATCAATATCTCGGTGTCATATATCAAGATCAAGAGAGTGGCGATGTAGTGAAAGGAAGAGGTGAGGAGCAAAGGGACCCCACCAATTTCTCACCAGAGTCATCCCTCACAGATCCGACGATCTCAACCAGACCGCCAGGGGGAGGATCTATTAGCAACCCACGAAATCGGTGTGTAGTTTTTGACCTAAACAGGTCTACCACATTGTTTTCTGATGATGATGAGGATCATCTCACCATCTCTTTCTCATCGGAGTCAAGCCAAGAGGCAGTGTACATTGTGGATAGGGGAACCCGCAAGCACTAGCTCAGAGAAAACATGAGAGAGGAGGATAGAGCATATCGGGTCCATCAACACTCAATCAAACCATTGAACCAGGTTCAGAAACCACAAACTGGATGGACTCCAGTAAGATAAAGGAGGAGCCGCACCTTTGCTAACCACATGGCAGTGCCTCATTGGCCCATGAAGGTAAATACTCTCAAAATGTACAGATCTTCAATAAATCATAGAAAATAGTCTGCTTATTAGAAAAATATAAGTAATATACCAAAATTCTCAAAAAAATGAGTAGAACAACATGGGACAATAATATCTATCTTTTTAAGGTTAAATATCAATGATATAATGTAATATGTATTACACTTGTTTTATGAGTAATAAATATCAAATAATGACCAAAAATTATGATAATGCATTAGTAACTCTTAAATGTGTTTTAGAATCCATGTGACATTAGATATGATCATGTTATGACACATAATCATGTAGTTTTTGTAGAATGTCTATCTAGAGCTAATTACCCTAAATAAAAAGCGAAAAATACCACATGCTCAATAAATGATGAAATTCACATACCACCCTCATATCATTAACTAGAAGATAATATGTAAATTTGAGATCAGTTTTATACATGAAATCCATGTTTTATGAAGTTGACCCTTAATACATGGTTCAAAACCCAACTTAGGTTAATGTTGTAACCTAGGGTTAATATGTTCACACAATTATATGTAATTGAATAATCAGAGTATGTATCATAATCTGGAATATAGGATTAGTAACCTAATTCCAAGAAGATAAGACAAGTAATAATGATGGGAATATGCTAAGGAGTTAAGTAAATCCTAAAATGGACATAACTAGAGTTAATGATGATGAGAACCTAATGGTAATATGTGATCTTATCTTAATCAGGGTTTGACCAATAGTGATAGTTGACTCACGGGTATGTGGTGATTAGGGGTTTCTTTCTTGATCAAGGTACACCATTACCTCTTACTTGGCTTATTATACAATATGCTTGAATTATATGTGTAGTAAATACTTGGCATATGATATTGGATGACATGGTTGTTCTTGTATGCTATGTTGCTTAAGCTTTCCATATTTATTTCTATGAACACATGAAACATAATATATTTGTTCCATTATATCTAAGAACTTCAACTCTTTGGTAGTCAAGTGCTGGAAAATAAAGTACTTCAACTCTTTGATAGTCAAGTACTTGAAAGTGATCCAACTCTTGTGTAGTCTGATCACATTATAAAATGATCCAACTCTTTGGTAATCGATCATAAGGCCTTCAGTGCATTCAACCTTCAACGGTCAATGCATGGATGATATAATGGAAAATGCGCTTAAAATATGTGTTCTCTTTTTTTAATAAACATCTTTGTGCAAGTATATGCATTTTCTTATATTTCTTTATACCTGCCAATTATTAGTTTTATCTTATTCCCAAGCTTAGTAATGAGAGGTATATACAAGACACGTAGGCGTACTCAGTACAATATTCTTGAATATTGTGCTGACATGTACCACATGTAATCTTTTTTAGGTATGTGGACATGTTATCATATCAGGACCTGGATAGTTGTGAGTTGTGTGGTGAGCTGATGTATAGGTGGACCTTTTGTCTTAAGATCCTATTGTTTAGAGGTAGTACATGTATATGTAGAAGTTTGTGGTTCAATATGTAATATCAAATGTTGTAAAAATTCATGTTGTAATTATATGATGAATGGAGAACATGTGTTGTATGGTTTTATTATTGTTCATGTGCATGTGCTACTGTTATTTCCTTCTAAATTCCTCTGATTTTATTCTTCTTAGCCTAGTGTGTGGTGTTTAAATTAGGATTCTCACTGAGGTGATGTTTCAATTTGTATGTCACACATCGGATTAAGTTTTAGAAAATCTGGGGACGTCATGGGTGGTATCAGAGCATGAACAATAACAAAGCTTGACATTTTCTCATTATGCAACTCAAACTAAGGAACCTTGAACTTAAAACAAATATTTAGGGTTAGATTAGTTTTTTTTAGAGATTAGATCTGACCTACCCTCTAGGTTAGCACGTAGATGTCTGAGAACTAGGTCTAGACTTGTGCTTGTGGTATAGCAAGTCCTTAGATGTCGTTCTTTCCTTGTAGTGCAGCGGTATGGGATGTTGCACTATTTGGAAATGACGTACATAAAGGGAGGAGAAATTCTAAACATATGGGGCTCATTGTCTAGAGTAGCTACACTAGTCTATACCATGTTCTCATCCTTTTCATTAGTTTTCATGGCAGTGTACTCACTACTATGTGTCGGATACTCATTTTTTGGATTTGGTTTTTTATTCAAATTGGATCAAACCTTGATAGTTTTCTTTGAAGCTTGTTTTATCAGAGAAAAACTATATAATATTTTATTATATATGTAAGTATTACAAGAATGTGTCCCCATACATGTACAAGTAGGAGGTGGTCATGCAACCTAATTGGAAGTGAATGACATCAGTTTAGAAGAGAGAATAGTTTTAGATCATATGTCTAGAGCCTGGTTGGAATATATGATAGATGGAAAAGATGAAATAAGATTAGAGGATGATCCAAGTCTTACATATATGATATGAGTTGGCTTTTGATGATATATGTTTGTCTTTGAGGACATGATCTCAGATTTGAGGTTTTGAGATAACCTTAATGATGCAAGTCCATAGAATTTACGAGATAAGATAAGATAAGATATGTTAAGATAGGATGTGTTAATACAAAGATGAGAGGCAGCATGAGCCTCAAGCTCTTTTACAAGGGAGGACCTCTAGTGTTGGGACCAGTTTTAGGTGTTAACTCCAGAGAGAGTGAGACCCATTGGGATAAGGTCAGAGAACCTAAACTCCAAAATATGAGAATGATGAGAAATATGCGATATGATATGTCCTAAACTAGAATACTCCTGAGTGATTCAGTTGAGTTGCTTTATGCATGATTCCTATAGTCTTGTTGAACCCTAGATGTCCTTGGGAGGAACAAACCCTATAGATAGAGAGAGGTTGGTTATATATGCACATGTGAATATGAATATGAGAACCTACCATCTGGGTGAGGGAGAGAGAGAGTCCCAAGACCCTAAAGGAGGTAATTGTGCTAGTTTCTGTGAAGCCTCATGCTCGGGTTGGTAGTTCCCATGTAAGACTCTAGTGGTGTACATATAAGAGAGTTTTGGGTAAGCATGATTCACAGGTATAGAATCTTTGAATAGAATGTCATATCATGTTTTGGTTTGTGTTTATGTGGCTAGATCTTGTAAGGCTATCATTAGTGCCAATGAGGTAATCTGAGAACCCTAGACTAAGATAGGAAAGATAAAGTATATGCATATGTGATACTCATAGAATTGAGTTAGCTCAAAGAGACTGAGCATGGAACTACCGTCATCATTCGGGTTTGGAGAACCTCAATTGTACTAGATAAAGCTTTGATATAATTTTGACAAGCCACTTGTATAAGTTTCTTTAAAACAACCATGGTATACTATAAGTAAGAATGCAATCTTATCTTGAAATGTGATATAAGTATATATGGAATGATGGAACAACGAGTATAGTTTGATAGAATTCCATGTATAAATGGTTAACCATATACATGAGTAATGATGATAATGTGATATTGTTGGCTAATCTTGAGATGAAATCACTAATAAATGTTGCAATTTTTAAGACCAATGACACAAGATTGTATGAATGAAACATGCTACATGAGATGTTAATCTTTGTGCTTATTAAAGATAAAAAAATAAAGTTTGACAGTTAGCACAATATAACAATTATGATACCTTGATATGATCTAGATGGATAAAGTGAGTTAACTTTAGTTAAATCCCTCATAAAAGTCATATGTTAATGTTGAACAAGTTCTAACAATCAACTCAAGAAAATGTTGACGACACCTTGATAGATTGGGCTAACTTTAGTTAACTCCTTTAGAACATGGTAATATGATGTGTGAACCCTAATAATTCATGGGTAAAGATAAGGATGCAACCCTAACATATGAGATATGTCATGACACAACCAAAATTTCTAAGCCATTATTTCAATTTTTTATGAAGGGGTGATTCACCTGAGATGTTTTAAAACTCCTAATAGTGGTTTGGATATAAATATGGGGCTTTGTTTTTGGATATGGTGCACATAGAGTGGTGTCCTACTTATGGATGAAGACCTTTTGGTTTTTTCTTAAAGTAAGAGAATGGCTTAATTTTGAGGATGTAATTTCTTCTAAGATGTATATGATGTGAAAGACTGGATTTCTTTTTTGGCTTAATTTTGAGGACAAAATTTCTTTTAAGATGTGTAGGATGTGATACACTAAACTTTTGGAATCCATAACTATCGAATGAAATAAGTGAATTCATATGTGTTTGAGTAATTTTGAGAGTTCAAAATGTTTTGACTAAGCAAGGAAGTTAATTGATGTTGGTATTATGATTAGGATCCATATGTTCATGTCATTTTGAAGTATTTAATTGACAACTCAAATAGTTAAGTTTTGGCACCAAAATGGAATGGAATGAAGGTTGAGTGATGATAGTGCTATGGTTAAAAGTTGGTGACAATTGGAGGTTTCTAGAAGAAGTTATGTAGGTTTGAATATAGTTTAATTATGGACATTTGATGTATTAATGACTTAGGTAATCAATATTTATCTAGGTCCTCATATGTAGCTGTCACAAACTGGTGAGTTGAGCTAGCCACATATTGACTATGTGGGTCTTTTTCTACACTTGGATTTATGAGATGTACTCTTCATGGCAGTTGCATCATGGTCATGGTAATGACCGCCCATGACATATTGGCATGGAGGACATGGGCAAGAGGGGAAAACCAACTGAGGATTGATTAGCCTCACAACAACGAGTGCAAATGGTCTACCTCCTCGTTTGAGAATTTTGAATACAAGAGGATAGAGAACAAGTTCTCTACCTGCGACCATCCTACAGGGTTTGTAGTAGAAGTCTCGACGTAGAGAATGAAGACGGGGGGGGTCAAGGGAGAAATAGCCTCCGTCTGTTACTAGTGTTCCACTGCTCCTTTAGAGTGGAAAAGGATGATGGCTTTGAGCTAGGAGGAGCCTAAGAGGTTTTCCTCTTTTCTTCGATGCAGCAGTTCCTGTCGACGGTAGTGTTATTCTCCATCTGCAAGGAGCCACCACAGTGGAGGTGGCCTCAAGGCCCCAGGCACAGAGGGAGATTAATCTCTCAGTGGCATGTATCAAGACCAGGTGAGTGGCGATGTAGTGAAAGGAAGAGGAGAGGAGAAAAGAGACCCCGTCAATTTTTCACCAGAGTCATCCCTCACGGCATCGGTGATTTCAACCAGACCGCTAGGGGGACGATCTAGTAGCAACCCATGAAATCAGTGTGTAGTTTTTGACCTAAATAAGTCTTCCATAGTGTTTTCTAATGATGAGGAGGATCATATCACCATCTCTTGCTCATTGGAGTCAGGCCAGGCGGCAGTGTACACTGCGGATAGGGGAACTGGCAAGCACTGGATCAGAGAAAATGTGAGAGAGGATAGAGCAGACCAGGTCTAGAAGTGCTCAAATAAAACCATTGAACTAGGTTCAGAAACCATCAACCGGCCGAACTCCAATAAAATAAAGGAGGAGTCGCACCCTTGCTAGCCACGCGGCAGCGCTTCATTGGCCCACAAAGGTAAGTACTCTCAAAATGTGCATATTTCAATAAATCATAGAAAATAGTTTGCTTAGCAGAAAAATATAAGTAATATACCAAACTTCTTAGAAACATGAGTAGAACAAAATGGAACTATAATATCTATCTTTTGAAGGTTAAATGTTAGTGATATAATGTAAGATGTATTACACTTGTTTTATGAGCAATAAATATCAAATAATGACCAAAATTATGAGAATGCATCAGTAACTCTTGAATGTGTTTTAGAATCCATTTGACGTCAGATATGATCATGTTATGACACATAATCATGTAATTTTCTTAGAATGTCTATCTAGAGGTAATAACCCTAAATAAAATGCAAAAAATACATGCATGCTCAATAAATGATGAAATTCACATAACACTCTCGTATCAGTAACTGGAAGATAATATGTAAACCTGAGATCAACTTTATACACAAAATCCATGTTATATGAAGCTGACCCTTAATACATGGATTGAAACCCTAGATTAGGTTAATGTTGTAACATAGGGTTAATATGTTCACACAATTACATGTAATCAAATAATCAGAGTATGTATCCTAATATGAAATATAGGATCAATAACCTAATTCCAAGAAGATAAGACAACTAATATTGATGGGAATATGCTAAGAAGTTAAGTAAACCCTAAAATGGACATAACTAGGGTTAATGATGATGAGAACCTAATGGTGATATGTGATCTTATCTTAATCAGGGTTTGACCAAGAGTGATAGTTGACTCAGGAATATGTGGTGAAAGGTTTTTTGTTCTTGATTAAGGTACGCCATTACCTCTTACTTGGCTTATTATATAGTATGCTTGCATTATATGTGTAGTAAATACTTGGCATATGATATTGGATGACATGATTGTTCTTGTATGCTATGTTGCTTGAGCTTTCCATACTTATTGCTATGAGCACATGAAGCATAACATATTTGTTCCATTATATCTAATCGCTTCAACTCTTTGGTAGTCAAGTGTTGGAAAATAAAGTACTTCAATTATTTGTTAGTCAATTACATGAAAGTGATCCAACTCTTTGGTAGTCTGATCAAATTATAAAATGATCAACTCTTTGGTAGTCGATCATAAGGCCTTCAATGCATTCAACCTTCGACGGTCAATGCATGGATGATATAATGGAAAATGTGCTTAAAATATGTGTTCTCTTTTGTTAATAAACATCTTTGTGCAAGTATATGCTTTTTCTTATATTTATTTATACCTGCCAAGTGTTAGTTTTATCTTATTGCCAATCTTAGTAATGAGAGGTATATAAAAGACACATAGGCATACTCAGTACAATATTCTTAAATATTGTGCTGACATGTACCGCATGTAATCTTTTGTTTTAGGTATGTGGACATGTGATCATATCAGGACCTGGATAGTTGTGAGTTGTGTGGCAAGCTGATGTACAGGTGGACCTGTTGTCTTAAGATCCTATTGTTTAGATGTAGTGCATGTATATGTAGAAATTTGTTGTTCAATATGTAATATCAAATGTTGAAACAATTCATGTTGTAATTATATGTTGAATGGTGAACATGTGTTGTATGGTTTTATTATTGTTCATGTATATGTGCTACTATTGTTTCCTTTTGACTTCCTCTGATTTTATTATTGTTAGCATAGTGTGTGGTGTTTAAATTGGGATTCTCACTAAGGAGAGGTTTCAATTTGGACGTGACACAATAGATTAAGTTTTAGAAAATCCATGGACATCATAGACTTTATGAGGTTCATGTCATTTTATTTAGGATAAAAAAATACTCACCTTTGATACATGGCTAACTTTAATTTAAAACTTCAAATTTATGTTTCTTGGATGATGATTTTTGATCCACATTTTACGATGGTTTTTGCATTTCTCTTGAACTCTTAGGTCGTGATAAAAAAATCTTATAAGTATTATGTCATAAAGTGTTCAAGTTTTTCATGAAGTCTATGTTCCCAAACGCTTTTGATAGAAGGAATCAAAGAAAGGTTTTATGGTGATTTTTTGTTTTAGAAATTGAAGTTGTTACATATGTAATGTAAGATCCAAAGAGGGATAAGTTACTCTTGGTTGAAGTGTCCATATATAGTGGGTTTTGAATGTTGACTTCATGAATTGTGGTATGGGACACGTATACATTGAGAACCTTAGAGGATATATCAGGAGATACATATTCTTATTATACTAATATCCTTTGTTTTAGTGCTTGTGGTATGAGATACTTGTACAAGAGAATGTTGGACATGAGTATGATCTTATCTATCGTCTTGAATATGTATATTCATGAGTATGCGTCAGAATATGACATAAAGTGTTAATTATAGAAACCTATACGTGCGGTCAAGTGAACCTAATGGTACAAAAACTACGTAGCAGTCCACAATTCATGGTTGACAATAGATTCTTTGGCATAAAGAATAAAACAATGGTTCTAGAGTAATAAATTGATTGGGGATACCCCAAATTTGCAATAGTAAGACTCCTTAGTGTACATGTTCATCTATCAATGCACGATCTTGATTATCAAGAAATGGTTGAGGAATGTTGAGAATTGGGTAATACAAAAAAGGGGGGTAAAAATATATTTCCTTAAAAAGTTAAGGAATGTGTGTAAGTATAGTAATCAATTATATCTCATAACAAGGGTATCCTATTAACTAAGTTCATATTTAATGAGATGTAAGCTTTGACATCCATAAGTATATCAAGGACTTATTGTTAATACCTAAGAAGCCTAACCTCGAAAAAAAAGGTTACACTTTTTTTAAGGAGGAAGACTTTATGCACTTGTGTATAAGGATTTAAGGAGTGTGAAGGAATGTGAAAATCCTAGGGTATTGGTTGAGTTAAATTCAAATAAGAGTATATTATTCACTCATGCAAATAGGTGTACTTGTATCATGGAACTTGTTAAGGTAATTAAGAATTAAAGTAAAGGAATATAGTTTTATTGATTAAATGTATATGTTCCTATACATATTTTAAGATTAAGATTATATCATTTTTGCATGCTTCTAGATCATGTTTGATTAACCTAAATGCTTATGAGGATGGAAATCATAAAGCCTAACTAAATGAAGTAAATTTGATATAGGACTCTACCCTGGATTTTAGCTAATGAACTATGTGGTGGTGATCGGTCTTTGTATCCATTGAGATCATGTAGTAATGATATAGAAACTCATTTTTAAGGTGGCTCACATCAAGGATGGAGACCAACCTACTTATGTGCACCATGTTGTGCTTCACATTAGATCAGATCCAAGTGTAGGTTTTCCTGCACATAATTTGTATAATGATTAAGTAATTAGAAAATACATCCTTAAATAAAGTTGATGAGAGGTTTGATATATGAGAAAGTTATAGTGAGGACACAATGAGAATTTTGATCCTTTATATCCATGAATTGTAATCATTTGATCTAGTCTTTTTTTGCTTTAATGGATTGATGATTGGAGGTAAATATGGTCTTTTCATACTAGATGTATCATTAGAATTAGAAAACCCTAGAAGCATGGTTCAAAGGAGGATTTTATGTCGCAAGTGGATCTTTTCAAGGAATATTTGAAGATTTTTGAATCATGTTGTGCTATAAAGTTTTGGTTTTCAAAATAGTAGTATGATGATGCTTAGATACCGAGTTTAAGTTTGCTATGATATAGTATGATGAAATAAAGAAGCTCTTGATGATCATAAATCATAATTTTAGGGAGGATTCTTCTCACAAGTTGAATCATGATGTTTACTTAGGTAGATAGTGGAAGATAACAATAATCATACCATGATCGAATCCTAAAATAGTGAGGTAGTATTATGATGATTTCTAGAGGTAGCCAGACAATCATTAGGTTTATACATGATGATGATTTAAATGTGTGGTGGTATAAGTTATGAGGTAGTACAAATTAGTGGTCTAGGATCACATAATATGAGGTTCTACATGATGAGAAATAGATCTTACAAAAGTTGAGTGATTAATATTTTTATTTAGTATTCCAAAGGATAATAATGGATTAATGGTAAGATGGTGAATATGAGTACCTTGGTATATGGAAAAAGTTATAAATAGTATTTATGAAAGTAATATTAATTTGGTGATTCTCTAAAGTTAATGACACCTAGAGCAATGAGAATTTGGGTGCAATGAGATCTTGGGAGCAATGAGCAGAATGGTATAAGTTTATGTGGATAAATCACTTTCGTTAACTAAAAAAATGCTAGTAATAAACTCATGCTAATGATAATGAATCATGGACATAATCTAGTATGGATTTTCAAGTTTACAAGGAAAAGTCTTTCCTAATAGTATTAAAGCAGTAGATTATTTTTGTTTTAAAAAGGGATGCTATTACGGATCCATTTATTACCCTAAATCCACACTCCTAATGGATACATAGCCAAAGGCGAGTGGACGTCGGCATCCCTCCCTAGAATGGATCGAATATTTCACCCATGAAATATATATGTAAAAGTGGTCCATAGATCATTATCATAATTGTTGGATGTGTCACCTAGATCTAGGTATCATATCATTGATTCCAAAATCTCCAACAAGGTCATGCATTGTCATTGTCATGTTGCATCAAGTATCACATATTCATATAGAACCTAGGGTGACACATCATACTAAGATTATGGGTCATAAGATTAGGGTTACATGATATTAGATAAAGAAATCATAAGATTTGAGCAATCTTAGTGAACATGAGCATCAAAATGGGCATAACTAGTCGTATTGAGTTACAATCAGGCAAGATTGTCATCATTAGATTATTGATGGGGTTTACTTGAGTTACATTTCATAAACATCATCAAGATACTAATTTTAAGTTCACATAATCATCTTGGGTAACTTTAGATAAATAAAAGCATACAGTTTAACATTCATCACATAAGGTCATATTAAGACACATTAAGTGTCACATGACATTCATTATGATCTAAGAAGGGCCATTATAGAAAAGGATTGCATTTAAGGGTGAAATCTACTGATTTTGAGCAAACATATATATTTGAAGAACACTTGAACAAGTTATAGCATAAAGGAAGGGATCTTTTACATATAGGTCTATACTAGGCCATTCAAATAACATTGGACCATTTTAGGATACATAGATGTACAAAGTTCCAATCTTAATGTATCAATATGTTCAAGTAGTTGATCTTAGGTTGTCACAAGGATTTGGAGCATAAAAGGTTAAACTTGAGCATTACATGGCATCAAACATATAGAAAGAGATCAAAAGCTATAATTTTCAACATATATCAGTAGAAATACAAGTATATTTCGATCATGAGAGTAGTCCCATTAGATAGATCTCATTCTCTATATGAAGATTCATATATTGCATGTCTAAAAAGGCCCAAGGAACTATTTGTTATGATTTTTGAAAGAATTACCTTCAAAATAGGGATTTTGGATCCTTGGACCAAGATCCAAGGGTCGGGATCATTTGGACATGGGCATCCGTCCACCTGGATTGGGCCCATGAGCGTTGGGCCACTGTGACCTGGTTTCTGGCCGCCGTTCATGATTGTTTGTAACTGGCCATCTCGGCCTATCTCTCTGCTGACAGTTTCCAATGCTTCCAAAGCACTGCTTGTCGTTCCCCATGCAGCGTTGCGTGACAAGATGGGTGGCTGGATCCTAGCCACTGGTTTTAAGCCACCCCATATCATAGGGCCTCAACGCATCATCCTTGTGAGGTCTTGGTCGCGAGCGCTGATGGAGCCATCACTATAGTAGGTCGTCGGTGCTCCTTGGACAACCCGCACATATGTGCATGGAAGCCAATGGAGTAGCCAGTTGGCTCCGAATGAGCACCACAAGGCCATCCATGGTTTGCTCACAAGATTTCATCCCCTAATTGTGAAACGCTCGAAGGAGGTCTAGGAGGTGGCCACCATGGTTAGAGGAGAAGAAAAGAAGGGGATGAGTGGGATATAGGGCACGAGAAAGAGGGAAACAAAGGGGAAAGGCCAAGAATGAAGTTTTATAGCATTTGGGCAAGCCAATTTCGTCAAAAAGTATCGAGAAGAGGTGTTATTGGTTGCTCCTAAAGCTATTCCACAGACGGAGGTAGGAGATGACCAACAACCGTTGGATTAGGTGGGAAAATCCTTGGGTCTTGATCCAAAGGTCAAGATTCATTGAGACATAAACAAGGAGTGGATTGCTGACATGTCAAGTGAAGGGGGGCACCCACTCTAACTGGGCCGCGCACCCGGTTGGGCCCATTAAGCTCAAATGCTTTTTAAAATGGCCAGAAATCAAGTTAATTCAAGATGATTTCAAATAAGCATATCTCTCTGATACTAACTCAAATTTTGATGAAATTTGATGTATTGGAAGCATGAGAGAGATTTTTATAATATGAGCACAAGCAAAGGATATAGATGTATACGAAGGAATCAAAAAAAATTTAAGAAAATATGATAAAGTGTGACATTAAGGTAGACTTGATTCTTGTTAAACTGAGTATCATAAAAGTCATACATGTATACTAGATGGGAAAAATGTGCATCAAAACACATTCCAACATGAAAGTGAAGGTGATAACAAGAGAGAGGTCAAAATTAGGAGTCATATTCAAATTATGAAGTTTGAGTTTATCACATCCTCCCCACCTTAAATGAAAATTTGTCCCCACAATTATGTCAATCCATAATTTGAGAATTGATATTTCATATTCAATGTCAAAATCATAACACTATCCCGTAAGGTATCATCACAACTTATTAACTCAACCTCATTCCAAAAGTGAGAAAACGAGCATCAAGGTCAATACATAGTCACATCAATCAACAAATTGGAAATATCATCATATGAGTCACAATTTTGGAGAGACTACCCTATATATCACCAAATTGGGAGAGATCACATTTCAAGTCAAACAGATAGAGCTCTTTGAATGAATAATAAAGTATGACTTTAATTTCCAACATTTAGGGTCCTAGCTTCTACATTGGCCTAAGTGTGGTTATCTATCCATGGTTTAAAATTCATATTTCAATAATTGGAGACATACATCGTAGTTGAACATCATAATTTCATGCTCAAAATCAATGGAAGGTCCCATCCTAGTCCACATGGATCTCACCCTTAAGTCATAAATTGATCGAATCAACATAGTCATAATTTCGAAATTTTGAGGTTTGTGAACACAAAAGTCATTAGTCATATATCGAGGGTGATCTCAAGATCCAAAAAGGGTGATCATAGGAGTTGAAGTCAAAACCAAGTGAAATAATCATGAGTCAAGATTTAATACATCAATATTGAGAGTCAAGGTTGGGGCATCAAAGTTGTAAGTCCAAACCTTTTGAAGCCAGGTTTTAGATTCCTATTCAGACCTTAGGGATAATCATTCTTTCATACCCAACATTTGAGCCACAATCGAGCGACATTTCAAGTATTATTTGAGCAACATTTTAAGATGTCCATATCAAGTTCATTTTCTTGGTATTCAAGGTTGATGAATGATCTAGCCTAGGTCTTTCTAGGAAATCAACCACAAGCTCTAGTCAAAATCATCATATTTCAAGATCATGATCAAATTGAGATTCAAGATAGAGTATCAATATTATCATAGGTTTGACCTATTAGAGACTTAGGCCAAGAAATCACAATCAGGTTGAAGGGGTTACCTTCCAAACTCTAAATAATCAACAAGATGAAAATTTAGAGGTTGTAATAATAGAGATGTGACATAGGTTAGGGGATTCATAAGTCAACTACCACCCTAATCTAGCATATTAGTCCATATTAGTCATGAATCATCAAGCATATCCAAATAGGGCGAGTATCAACTATCAAACTGTATTCACAAGATTATGAGTCAAACATCAAGATCATAATAGGGCAACCATATCTCGAGATTTTGTGAGTTCAAGGTCATAATAGAATTTCCTTCCTTTCAAGATCAAGGTAATGGTATACTTTAGAAATTGAGTAGTCAAATTGAGAACTCGAGGGTTTGAGAGTAATAGTGCAAGATTTTGATCAAGGCCCACCATATCAATCAAATTTAGTCTACAAAAAGAAATAATAGTCAATAGGGGATTTTCCTCTTGTAGCAAGTCTTCACATCATGATCTAGGGTTCCAAAGACAAGGTCATTTCGTGGCATGATCATTGCACATATCAAAATAGGGGAATATTTTTCTCTACTATGTTTGAGGTATAATCAACAATTGGGAAACATGGGTTTAATCAATAGGGACCTCATCAGAATGAGGTGTAAAACACAAGTTCAACCTTATTTCACCATATCAAGAATTTACCTCAAACATAGAAAGAATTGATATCTGATCTTGAGTTGTCATACACTTTACACATCCATACTTCACTTTCAAGAGTAATTTTCATACATCAAATAGGGTTTTCAGTTTAAGATCAGATCATGGCATTATCATCTTAATCAACTTTCATGATTTCAAATGAGTTTTACTTTTCCCATGCACAAGCTACCCATAATTGAGGCTTCATGTGATTAATAGTAATGAGGGGAGAATCACATGAGGAGATGAGAAGACTACCTAATCATCATCTACTTGGGTGGATTAGGTGGTCCTTAAAGAAGATATGAGGTTCTAGAAGAGTCTCTAAACTTTAAGGGAAGGATTTTAGTCCTCCTAGGGTTCTTAATGTGTGTAATGTCTTAAACATATATAGAGTCCTATGTGTATAGCTATGATACCATTTGTCACAGATCCTTTTATTATGCTAAATCCACACTCCTAATGGCTACATAGCCAAAGGTGAGTGGATATGGGCGTCCGTCCCTAGAATGGATCAAATATTTCACACATGCAATATATATGTAAAAGCGGTAACAACAAGACGAATGAGGTAACAAGATATTAAACATGGAGATAAAAGATGTACCCATGTCTAGATTCAAGTAACCCATTGGTATTTCATTTCTTATCTTAGAGTCTTGAGTGCAGTAGATCTTCATTGGTAACAACAATTTCGATAAACAAAACATATTAATTCTAAAGTATTAAGTATGCTATGAAAAAGCATGTAAGCAGTTTAAGAATACTATAAAAGTTGCTTGGCTAGAAATATCATATAATAAAGAATATGAAACAAGGTGAGAACAACTAACAAAATTATTTTATCCAGAGCATATTTTAGGTGTATTTCCATTATACTCAAGAACATATTATGGCCATTGACCAGCTTCCCATTGGGAGGGTTTGTAAGGGTGCTCAATATTAGCTACCCTTTTATCGACATGGTCCTCCTTACCTTGACATCTCAAGTAAGACGCCCAACCTTGTGCCCTTACCCCGAAAATATAGGAAGGTGCACTAGGTTTGTATAATGGACAAGTTTAACTATGTTCAAGGTTTTTTCAACATTTTTCAAACAAAATGAACATACTAATCATAGCGAACACGTAGCTCAAACAAGTAATTAACTAGCCAAGCATTTATACGAGCATACTTTCATATTATATACAAATTTTATATTTAATTGAATTTTGTATGTGATATGTATAACTAAATCATGATTATTGGAGAAAAATTTCAGAATAATTCAGTGTTCTTTAAATGTAGTTCTCGGTCAAACTATACTTTGACCAAAATGCTGACAGAGTGCTTTTTAGCAGTGTAGTATTTTATTTTTATTTATTTATTGGTAACTCCAAATAATCTGATATTTTAACTAGAGATCTAAAACTCAGTCATAAATAATATGTAAAATTTTCATAATTTTTGGATGCGTTTAGACCTTATCACTAGACGAATTATAGTAACTAACATTTCTGCAGAATTCTAGATAGCAGTGCACTATTCGATTTTTATTTATTTAATGGTATCTAGGAATGAATTCAATTTCTAACTGAAGCTTTTCAACTCAATTATAAATAACATGCTAAATTATCATGATTTTTAGAGAAGGTTTGATCTCTTAAATACACGAATTACAAAAACATTTTTATGACTGAAAAATCTGCTGAAATAAGAAAAGTTGAGTGAGGGGTCAATGTGCAATTGACCCAAGCAGCTCAATTTCTCTATATGGTCAACCTAACACACTAGTAGCTCTCATAATTCGTAATTCATTCTAGAGAAATGAAATGGGTAAAGAAACCAAAATAGCACACTTTAATAAAAATATGTACCCAAATAGCACGAAAGCCTTCTTATTTCCCGAAGTAGCCCAGTTTCTGGGGAGAGCGCCAATAGTTTTGGCGTTTTACCAAATCCAAGACAAAAAGCACCAACAGGTTTGGTGTTTTCAACTAAAGGCACCAAAGTTTTGGCATTTTCAACTGAAGGCGCCAACGTTTTGGCGTTTGCAACTGAAGGTGCCACGGTTTTGGCATTTTTCAAGGAAGCGAGGCAAAAGCACCAAACTTTTGGCGTTTTCAACTGAAAGCGCCAAAAAGTTGGCATTTTCTCTCTACCCCTCTCTGCCTTTTGCAATTCTACCTTTCACACTTACTCTCCATTAAGGTGGTAGCTGGGCTTCAAAGGGGTGGTTGGATCTACAAATACGAACCACCCCATCTATTCTGTCATTCTTAGTTTCTACTGATCGCAAGTAAGTCTTCCTCTTCCCCTTCCCTTTCCCCTTTTCCTCTGCTCTTCCTCTTCCTCTGGTCGATTTTCCTCTTCCCCTTTTTTCCTTTTCCTCCATCTCTTCCTCTTCCTCACGCTTAGTTGTTTCATAACTTCCGACTAAGGGATCCTCCTCCCTTGTCGACGGCCTGGTGACGAGCAGCTTGGAGAAGGGTCAACAATTGAGCTATGCAAACAAAGGCATGGAGAAGGCGCTACCATCTCGGGCAGTTAGTTTGGTTAGTTTTAATCTTCTATTTGGTTAGTTTCTCAGCCTTGTGGCTTGTGCCTAGGGGCTCGTCTGCGCCTCCTTTATCAGTTGTTGTCTCCTTCCCCCTTCTCCTTCTCACAATAGTTCTCGTATGCCCTTTGCTCATAGGTACAACCACAATACATGTTCTCATTTTCCTTTGCTCACAGGTAGAACAACACCACAACAGGTACATTCTCATTTTCCTTTGCTCACAGGTAGAACAACACCACAGTAGTTATGCAGTTCTTTTATCTGTAATGTCTTTTAGAAGAGACATGCTTACGACAGGTTAATCTACCCAAATAATAATTATCTTAGGCTGAGTTTGTTTGGCCTGTCCTAACTAATTTTTTAATACATGGACGGAGGGTATTATAGACTCTATTCACACAACTAATGATTGTTTACTTGTCTACCAAATATTTAACATCTTAATGTTAAGGTCATTATTCCAAACAATAGTTATGTTGCATAAAGTTAACACACCACTCGTCTAGTTATTTGCGGCAACTAAGTTCATCACAACTGTGTACCAAACACATCCTTAGACAAGGTTAACATAAGGTTAACATAACGGTTAATTTCACATGGCATCTAAACTGATCAGATCTGTACGCCAATAGTTATTTTGTTGTTTACTCATTTGTTGTTTTTTGTTTACTCATTTGTTGTTTTTTTTTGTTTTCTTTCCTCTTTAGTTTTGTTGTATTTATATTTTATACCATCTTCTTATCATATTTTTTGTTTATTTGTTACATATTTTGTAGGAGTACTTTGATTTTATTTGAAGATGTCTTTCTCATCTAAAGGTTAAGTTATATTTTACTTAATCGTTTTAGGCTAATATTTTGTAAGAATTATTGTGATTATTTGGTGCTTTGGAATTATTGTGATTATTTGGTGCTTTGATACATGTGATGAGGATTGTAATTAATGTGGACTCTTTATTTTGGACTGTAATTAATGTGGATTCTTTATTTTGGACTATAATTAATTTGGATTGCACTTACTTTGGGGACTGTACTTAATTTGGACTGTACTTAATTTAGACTGTATTTTATTGGAATTGCACATATTTGTTTGTTTTTTTATTTGCTTTTTATCTATATCTTATGTGTGTGATGACCGTTTTTAGTCTTCAATGGTGGTTGTGTAGTTTAAACTGTGATTTTATTATCGTGAATGGATATTTTTGAAAATTGGAAGTCCAAACAACTGGAGGACATGTAACCTTTCAAAAGTAGAGTAACACGACATATAACTCCCTTTCAAAAGTACAATGCATAGTAGGAATATGAATAGTAGTGTAACACGACATATAACTCCCTTTCAAAAATAGAGATGATCATTTTTAGTCTTGAATGGTGGTTGTGTAGGTTAAACTATGACTTTATTATCTTGAATGAATATTTTTGAAAATTGGAAATTTTATCCGATTTTTTAGTCTTGATTGGATATTTTTGAAAAATGTGAAGTCCAAACAACTAGAGGGCCTATAAACTGTTGCATAGTAGGAGTAGGAATAGTAGTGTAACACAACATATAACTCCCTTTCAAAACTAGACATGATCGCGTAATTGTATTGGTTATTCTATTGTTTAACAAATTAATAGAATTTGGGTGTGATAGGAATAAACTATATTTCAAAATAAACTATATTTCAAAACAAACTATTCAGGAAAATAAACTATAATTCAAAATAAACTATATTTCAAAATAAATTATAGGAATTTGTTCCATATGAACACATGACTCAAAGGGGGTACAAAATATGATAAACACATCTTGTTTATCTTATTTACCCCAATGCCAAAATTACTTACCATCTAGACAAAACTATAATAGACATCTTTTTCAAAACTTCATAACATTATAATAATATCTTTTTCAAAACTCCATAACATATTTCAATTCATAATTAACTTGTTTTCAAATAATTGTGTCATTATATCTAACATTCACTATTGAAAATATTCAGGAAAATGGCCAATGTCTCAACCAACTTTGTCATCCATTATGGTGGCAACTTAATGGTTGATGGGTCATATTGTAATGAGGTATGCATGCCTATTCAAATAGCCACAAAAACCACTTTTTCTGAAATGATGGCATACACACATTAGATTCTTGATATACACTCAATGATGTACGACCTTTGTCTAAGATATAACTTTCCCAAAGATATATGTCCTAGTTATGACTTATTTCCTATTGATGTAGTTGATGAGGATAGTTGGAAAACCCTTCTTAGTATATCAAAAGGGAGGAATATTGACCTTTATGTTGAGAGATATAATCTACCAAATGAGAGAATGAGTCAATTCTAAAATGATCATGATGTTTCTATTGATGATGATGATAATGATGGTGGTATTAATGATGATAATTATGGTGACGTTGATAATGATGATAGTGATGGTGAAAGTGATGATGATGAGCATGAGGATATTGATATTAATGATGACACTAGATTGCTGCAACTGCGTATTGATGATAATAACCATGAAGTTTTTATTGATCCTGAAACATGGAAGGATGATTGGTTAGATGACAAACATACAAATAATTATGAATACTTCAGAGAAGATGGTTGGGTTGATGAAAATGAAGTCCCTATAGACATGGAAGAGGCTGAAGTGGTTGTGGGGCATGGCTTTAGTATAGGTGAAATATTTAAGACAAAGGCAAATCTCATTCATAGGTTGCAGTCATGGTCAATCAGCAATAATGTCCAATACCAAACAAAGCGATCCAATAAGACTTACCTCACTTTAATATGCTTACACAACGAGCAATGCTCATGGAGGCTTCATGCATGTGCTTCTAAGAGGGTTGGTGGTTTGTGGAAAATCACAAGTTATAGTGGTGAACACACATGCCATAGTGCAATCCTATATAAGTATCACTCACAATGCAAGTCCTCATATATTGTGAGGATGATAATGCTGATGTTGAGAGCAAAACTTGACATGAGTGCTTGAGAAGTGATGGAAAAGGTTAATGTAGAGTTGAATGTTACTATCTCCTATAAAAAAGCATGGCATGCACGAAGAAAGGCTATTTCTGCAATCTTTGGAGATTGGGAGGATTCATTTGGCTCGGTGTTGAGATTTCTCCGATGTTTATGCCAAGTGATTCTGGAAACGGTATACAAATTTTCAAAACACTAGAACAAAAGATGGAATGTCATATCGGTTTAAACATGTGTTTTGGAGTTTTGGGCCATGTATTGCGGGTTGGGCTCACTGTCGACCAGTACTAAGTGTTGATGGTACCTTCTTATATGGTAAGTATGGAGGGACACTACTTATAGCGATTGGGATTGATGCGAACAATGGATTGTTTCCTTTTTTCTTTGCAATTGTTGAGAAGGAGAACAAATCTTCTTGGACATGGTTCTTGAGATGCATGGAGCAACAAATTCCAATAGTCAGTCGTAGGAATAATCTTTGTTTCATTTATGATAGGATGTGTGGTCTTGTGGATGCTATGTAATAAGTTTTTCCTCTCAGCACACAACGGTTTTGTTTGAGGCACTATAGGGACAACTTCCATAAGAAATTTAATTCCACTGAGCTGTACAACTTAATGTGGAAGGTTGGTAAGGTGACTGAAATGGTTGAGTTTGATAAGCTCTTATAAACTATAAAATCCATTGACCCATCTTCTTTCAATTGGCTCCTAAAAGAACACCCAAGAATGTGGGATCTCTCCTGTGATGGCGGCCTGAGATATGGTATAAAAACTAACAATTATTTAGAGACAATAAATGGAGTTCTGAAGCGTGCTCGCAACCTTCCCATTCAAGCCCTTATTTGCAGCACATATTATCATTTGGTAGCAATGTTCTTTCAAAGAAGAAACTTAGGTGCAAAGTTAACTAGTTCATACACACCAAAAATATCTACTAAATTGGTTAAATTGGAGACCAAGGCAAGGAAACTATCGATTAGTTGTAGGATAAATGAGTTTGATTTTACAGTTGAAGATACATCTGAAAACAAATATCAAGTGCATCTCTTCCAAAATCATGTTGGTTGTCTATGTACTTGTGGTGCACCTCGAGTTTATCACTTGACATGCTCACATGTACTTGCAGCCACAGAATCGATACATTACGGACATCATCAGTTAGTCAGTACTTGGTATACTGTAACCAAATATTGAATGACATATGCTCCCCAATTTAGAGGCATTCCTGATAAGAGGTATTGGCCTGATTTTGAGCCATACATTGGGGTTGTTCCTCAACTACCGCCAATTTTCACTCCACGTGTTGGGCGGCCTAAGATGAAGAGGAGGAAGACTAATATGGATATTGATCCCAATACAGCTACATACAAATGTGGAAAATGTGGGGGTCATGGCCACAATGAAAGAACTTGTAAAAACAAATGATGCTTATGAATCTTAGTAGTAGGATAGGATATTCCATAAACCTTGTGAATGTAATCCTACTTAGTAGTAGGATAGGATATTATGTAAAACTCGTGAATGTAATCCTACTTAGTAGTAGGATAGGATATTATGTAAAACTCGTGAATGTAATCCTACTTAGTAGTAGGATAGGATATTATGTAAAACCCATGAATGTAATTCTAATTTTATTGCTCGCATGAGGAGGGCGGGATGAATAAAATTGCCTCCGAACTTCCCCTAATAGAGGGTGATGTATGAAATTTAACTTTGCTAATAATATTTATTTGAAATTTATGCTCACTAAAGGTCTCCTTTATTTGACTATATTCTAGGAATGGTGAAGGACAATGAGACTTTGTGGATCACATGTCATTCCATTGAGGTTGGTAGGTGGGAGTTGACGGATGTAGATGTTTTGGGTTATGTACGCACACCTGGATTTGCATCTATCAGGAAATTGTCTAGAGTCCTTTTTGATTCTGCCTTGGTCACATCACTTGTTCATAGATGGCATTCAAACACAAACTCGTTCCATTTTCCTCTAGGAGAGTTAACCATCACTCTACAAGATGTCGTAGTGTTGTTAGGGTTAAAGATTAATGGTGATGTTGTTGTAGCGCACTATCCTATAGGGCCAAATGATGACCAATATAGTTCTTGGACGACCCTTTGTGATGATATTCTAGGGTCACATCCAGATGGACTTGATCAACACTACAGCCCAATTTGAGTTTCTCATATCCTGTGACAACTTCAATTAGTGCTTCTCCTATTCCATCTTCCACGGAAGCACAACACTCCACACCAGTAGGACACTCCACGCCAATGGGTCACTCAGTGTGACGTCCCCGGATTTTCTAAAACTTAATCTGATGTGTGACGTCCAAATTGAAACCTCACCTCAGTGAGATTCCCAATTTAAACACCCCACACTAGGCTAAGAAGAAGAAAATAAGAGGAAGTCAGAAGGAAACAATCAGTAGCACATGCACATGAGTAATAATAAAACCATACAACACATGTTCACCATTCAACATATAATTACAACATGAATTGTTACAACATTTGATATTACATATTGAATAGAAAACTCCTACATATACATGTACTAACACTAATCAATAGGATCTTAAGACAACAGGTCAGCTCACCACACAACTCACAACTAACCTGGATCTTCAAGAGCATAATCACAACCTAAATAAAAGATTACATGTGGTACACGTCAGCACAATATTCAAGAATATTGTACTAAGTACGCCTACATGTCTTTTATATACCTCTCATCATATCTTGGCAATAAGATAAAACTAATACTTGGCAATAATAGAAGAATATAAGAAAAGCGTATACTGGCAAAAAGATATTCATTAACAAAAGAGAACACATATATTTTAAGCATATTTCCATCATATATCGCGTACATCTGCCCCCAATGGCTTTAATGTTTTTAGGCCTTATGATCTACTACCAAAGAGTTTGAGATCATATTATGTGTGATCTACTACCAAAGAGTTTGAGATCTAACACATGTGATCTACTACCAAAGAGTTTGAGATCACTTCAATGCACTGTACTACCAAAGAGTTTAGTGCTATCATATGATGGATCAGATATCTTATGTTTCATGTGTTCGTAGCCATAAGTATGGAAAATCAAGCAAGATATCATACAAAAACAATCATCTCATCCAAGACCATATGCCAAGTATTTTACTACATATAACACAAGCATAATGTATAATAAGCCAAGTAAGAGGTAATGGCGTACCTTGATCAAGCGACATCCTAATCACACATTCCTGATATCAGATATATCCCCATGTCAACTATATCTTGGTCAAACCCCTGGTTAAGATAAGATCACATACTCTCATCAGATTCTCATAATCTTAACCCAAGGCATGTTCATTTTAGGGTTTACCTTATCTCATTATGATATTCTCATGATTACTTGTATTCTTGTCTTAGATTTATCTTACTGACGTCATATTTCAGATTAGGATACATAATCTGATTACTTGGTTACATATGATTATGTGCACATGTTAACCCTATGTTGCATGTATTAATCATATTAGGGTTTATATCGCATTAAGAGCAAACATCATCGTATGACATGGATTATGTGTATCATCATGATCTCATATTTAAACCGGGGTTACATATACAGATATCATCTATTCTATAAACTTTCATCAATTATTGAGTATGTAAGTATTTATTGCATATTGATTAGGGTTATTAGCCCTAATTATCCGCATTTAACAAATTGCATGATTTTAGGTTGGAACATCACCATATTTGACATCATATGGATTATATATCATAATTTAGAGGTACTGATGCATTTTCATAATTTTATGCAATCATTTGGTATTTATTATCCATTAAACAAGCATTACACATCTTACATGATATCACTGTTATTGTTGCATCAAAAGCCTGATATTATCATTCTACGGTGTTTTACTCATTTTCCTGAGAATTTTGGTATATTATATGTATTTTTCTGATAATCGGTCTATTTTCTATGATTTATATGAGAACTAGGTATTTACTAGAATTACTGGGCAATTTACCTTTTTGTAGCCAATCGGCCGCTGACACGTGGCTAGCAAGCTCAAGACCTGCCTGGTTCATCTTTGAGTTGACTGATTCAATCTCAGTTCAGTTGGTTCAGTGGTCTGGGATTTGACCTGGTCCATCTTCTTTCTCATCTGTGAATGCACTCCACGTCTGATTGGTCGATGTTGCGTGCGTCGTTTCCTGGAAACGGTGGCCGCTACTGGCTCCAGTTCTTGGCATGCAGTTGTGCACCACTAGGGTCGCCTCCTTACCTTTTCTACACTGGCATGGCTTGACAAAAAGCACCGATGATGGATTGTCGGTGATAAATCCTAAAAATCCTCTCCTTGAAACCTCATGGTCGCCTACTATAGTTGTGCCTTCCTCTTGACTTTGCGTGTGAGACCAGTGAGGATTAGTTCTTCAAGGGTTCCTAGACCCGGTCTGCGTGCCTACTTGCCTCACCATCTCCCTTCTCCACTCGAAGCTCGACGCCAACGTGCGTCGTCTCCTGAATAACAGCCGCCGCCATGGGGCCTACTTAGGGCACTGTCGGGTAGCTCCAGCCCTGCCTCCTCCCGCAACGACCTGGGGTCATCCATGAGACCTATCCTCCCATGTCGCTAGCCCTGTGGGACTCTTCTCTCACCGCCAGCAACAATGCCGCTACATGTTCTTCTGTCCAAGCCGCCGCCATAGGGGAAGATCTCCGGGTCAAGTTATGCTCCATCGCAGCCTTCTATCCGTGAATGCCTCGGCTATAAACCTTGCCACCCACAACTTCACTGCCTCCGAATCGACCGCCTCCTCTAGATACACAGGAGATGACCACCGCTCCAAAGCTCCTCCACTTTCTCATTCTTACAGGCATGTGAACCGTGGTGGCAAAGCTAATGGGTTGGCTGCTTGTTCCCCCTCTTCTATTGTCTTCATATCTCAATGAGGTATCGGTGTGGAGACCTTATCAGGCTAAAACTAACTACCCACTCCAAGGTTGCCCTCAACCCACAACCCTGAGCAGCACATCGTGGAGTCTTCGTCCACGATCATGTAACTGCAAGGAAGGAGGAGTGCAAGGAAGGAGGAGTCCACTACCGTCGGATGGCATCCAAAGGTCATGAATGAGTCAAAGCCATATTCAATCCGTGGTTTCCCTCTTTTCTAAGACTTTGTGTGACATCCGATGTCTCCCGAAAGCTTAGGCAAACAGATATTAAACCTTGCTACATCTTGCCTATATATACACACATTATTTCATCGTTTCCAAACCTACATAGATTCCTCCAATGATATCCAATCTTCATGAAATTCTAACCATATCTTTACTACAACTCAAGCAACACTCTTCTCAAATTTGATAGCAAAACTCCTTTTTATGTCTTGTCAATTAAACACTTCAAGAAAGCATAAATTATGGATGTAATTGATACATCAACATCAATGAACATCCATGCTTTACCAATACACTTGGAACTTCTCAAGATAACTTCCAATATTTCATAGGACATTTAGGATCTCAAAAGTCCACTCCATCACATCTTACACACCTTAAAATAAATTTCGTCCTCAAAATTAAGCAACAACTCAGTCGTTCACATCATATACATCTTAAAAGAAATTTTGTCCTCGAAATTAAGCCATTATCTTACTCTAAGAACAACTACAAGGTCTTCATGTACACGAAGGAACCACTCTATGTGTAACATATCCACAAAACATAGCTCCATGATCATATCCAAATCACTATTAGGAGGTTTTAGAACACCTAAGGTGAATCACCCCTTCATAAAAGATTGAAATAAGGGTTTAGAAGTTTAGGTTATTTCATGATGCCATTCATATTTTAGGATTTACATCCTCATCTTTACCCTTGCATTAGGGTTTCCACATCATATTACCAAGAATTAAAGGAGTTAACTAAGGTTAAGCCATACATCAAGGTGTCATCAACATTTTATTGAGATAATTATATAAACATATTCAACAATAACATATGCCTTTTAGGAGGGAGTTAACTATAATTAACCCACGTTATCCCTCTAGATCGTATTGAGGTGCCATAATCATTATGTTGTGCTAATTATCAAACTATATTTTTCATCTTTATTAAGCACTAAGATTAACACCTCATATAACATGTTTCATTCATATGATCGTATTTCATTGTTCATAATAAAGTGTAACATTTACTAGTGATTTCATCACAAGATTAGTCAAAAATTTCACATTATCATCATTATTCATGTAGATGGTTAACCATTTGTGCATTGATATCAATTAAACCATCTCTAGATATTTCATCATGTCATATCTAAATATCACCTCTCGTATTAGATCATACTCTCACATATATATACATCATGGTTGTTCTAAACAAACTTGTGTGTGTGGCTAATCAAACATATATCAAAACTTCATTTAGTCCAACTGAGGTTCTCCTGACCCATATCATGAGGGTAGTTACATGCTCAGTCTCTTTGAGCCAACTTAACTCTATGAGTATCTCGTATGTACAAACTATATCTTCCCTCTCAGTCTAGGGTTCTTAGGTATACCCCATTGGCACTAGAGATCGCCTTACAAGCTCTAGCCACATAAGCACAAACCAAAACATGATATGGAATACTCTTCATAGATCTCTAATCATGAAACATGTTACCCAAAGCTCTCTTATATACACCACTAGATTCCTATGTGGGAAACCACCAACCCGAGCATGAGGCTTAACAGAAACTAACATAGCTACCTCCTCTTGGATCTTGGGCTCTCTCCCTCACCTAGATGGCAGGCACTCATATTCATTTCCACTTGCACACATATATCGAGCCTCTCTCTATCTCCAGGGTTTGGTCCTCCCAAGGACATCTAGGGTTAAAGAAAACTATAGGAATCATGCATAAAGAGACTCAACTCAATCACTCGGGAGTAGTCTAGTTTAGGACATATCATATCACATATCTCATAATTCTCATATCTTGGAGTTCAAGTTCTCTAACCTTCTCTCAATGGGTCTCACTCTCTCTAGAGTTAACTCGAAAACTGGTCCTAACACTAGAGGTCCTCCTTTGTAAAAGAGTTTGGGGCTCATGCTGACTCACAACCTAGTCTTAACTTAAGGCATCTTATCTCATAAAAGCCTATTTACTTGCATCATCAAAACTTATCTCAAATCTTCAAAACTGAACTTATGTCCTCAAAGACAAACATAGATCATCATAAACCATCCTATATCATCTATATAAGACTTACATCATATCATTAAAACTTATATCATCTATTCCATCTATCATATATATATCAAAAAGGCTCTGGACTACTCTCTCTTATAGACTAATGTCATTCACTTTCACTTAGGTTGCATGACCACCTCCTACTCGTACATGTGTGGGGACACATTTTTGTAATACTTATATATATAATAAAATATTATATAGTTTTTCTCCAATAAAACAAGCATCAGAGAAAACTATCGAGGTTCGATCCGTTTGGAATCAAAAACCAAATCCTGAAAATGAGTGTCCCACACATAGTAGAGAGTCCAATGTCATGAAAACTAGTGAAAAGGGTGAGAACATGGTGTAGACTAGTGTAGCTACTCTAGACAACGTGCACAATATGTCTAGGGATTCTCTTCCCTTGATACACATCATTTCCAAATAGTGCAACGTCCCATACCGCTACACTATAAGGAAAGTACAACACCTAAGGACTTGCTATGCCACAAGCACTAGTCTAGACCTAGTTCTCAGACATCTAGGTTCTAACCTAGAGGCTAGGTCAGATCTAGTCTCTAAAAGATGACTAATCTAACCCTAAAAGATTATTAAATTCAAGGTTCTTTAGTTTTGAGTTGCATAATGAGCAAATGTTAGGCTTTACTATTGTTCATGCTCTGATACCACCTGTGACGTCCCCGAATTTTCTAAAACTTAATCTGATGTGTGACATCCAAATTGAAACCTCACCTCAATGAGAATCCCAATTTAAACACCCCACACTAGGCTAAGAAGAAGAAAATCATAGGAAGTCAGAAGGAAACAATCAGTAGCACATGCACATGAGCAATAATAAAACCATACGACACATGTTCACCATTCAACATATAATTACAACATGAATTGTTACAACATTTGATATTACATATTGAACAGAAAACTCCTACATATACATGTACTACCACTAATCAACAGGATCTTAAGACAACAGGTCCACCTGTACATCAGCTCGCCACACAACTCACAACTAACCTGGATCTTCAAGAGCATAATCACAACCTAAACAAAAGATTACATGTGGTACATGTCAGCACAATATTCAAGAATATTGTACTGAGTATGCCTATGTGTCTTTTATATACCTCTCATCATATCTTGGAAATAAGATATAACTAACACTTGGCAGTAATAGAAGAATATAAGAAAAGTGTATACTGGCAAAAAGATATTCATTAACAAAAGAGAACACATATATTTTAAGCATATTTCCATCGTATATCTCGTACATCTTCCCCCAAGGGCTTTAATGTTTTTAGGCCTTATGATCTACTACCAAAGAGTTTGAGATCATATTACATGTTATCTACTACCAAAGAGTTTGAGATCTAACACATGTGATCTACTACCTAAGAGTTTGAGATCACTTCAATGCATTGTACTACCAAAGAGTTTAGTGCTATCATATGATGGATCGGATATCTTATGTTTCATGTGTTCATATCCATAAGTATGGAAAATCAAGCAAGATATCATACAAGAACAATCATTTCATCCAACACCATATGCCAAGTATTTTACTACATATAACACAAGCATAATGTATAATAAGCCAAGTAAGAGGTAATGGCGTACCTTGATCAAGATACATCCTAATCACACATTCCTGATATCAGATATATCCCCATGTCAACTATATCTTGGTCAAACCCTTGGTTAAGACAAGATCACATACTATCATCAGATTCTCATAATCTTAACCCTAGTCATGTTCATTTTAGGGTTTACCTTATCTCATTATGATATTCTCACGATTACTTGTATTCTTGTCTTAGATTTATCTTACTGATGTCATATTCCAGATTAGGATACATAATCTGATTACTTGGTTACATATGATTATGTGCACATGTTAACCCTATGTTGCATGTATTAATCATATTAGGGTTTATATCGCATTAAGAGCAAACATCATCGTATGACATGGATTATGTGTTTCATCACGATCTCATATTTAAACTGGGGTTCCATATACTGATATCAGCTATTCTATAAACTTTCATCAATTATTGAGTATGCAAGTATTTATTGCATATTAATTAGGGTTATTAGCCCTAATTAGCCGCATTAAACAAATTGCATGATTTCATGTTGGAACATCACCATATTTGACATCATATGGATTATATATCATAATTTAGAGGTATTGATGCATTTTCATAATTTTAAGCCATCATTTGGTATTTATTATCCATTAAACAAGCATTACACATCTTACATGATATCACTATTATTGCTGCATCAAAATCCTGATATTATCATTCTACTGTGTTCTACTCATTTTCCTGAGAATTTCGGTATATTATATGTATTTTTTTGATAATCAGACTATTTTCTATGATTTATATGAGAACTAGGTATTTACTGGAGTTACTGGGCGATTTACCTTTTTGTAGCCAATCGGCCACTGACACGTGGCTAGCAAGCTTAAGACCCACCTGGTTCATCTTTGAGCTGACTGATTCAATCTCGGTTCAGTTGGTTCGGTGGTCTGGGATTTGACCCGGTCAGTCTTCTTTCTCTTCTGTGAATCCACTCCACGCCTGATTGGCCGACGCTGCATGCGTCGTTTCCTGGAAACGGCCACCGCTGCTGACTCCAGTTCTTGGCATGCAGTTGTGTACCACTAGGGTCGCCCCCTCACCTTTTCTGCACTGGCATGGCTTGACAACGAGCACCGACGATGGATTGCCGGTGATCGATCCTCAAAATCCTCTCCTTGAAACCTCCTGGTCGCCTACCACAGTTGTGCCATCCTCTTGACTTTGTGCGTGAGACCAGTGAGGATTAGTTCTTCAAGGGTTCTTGGACCCGGTCTGCATGCCTTCTTGCCTCACCATCTCCCTTCTCCACTTGAAGCTCGACGCCAACGTGCGTCATCTCCTGGACAACAGCCACCGCCATGGGGCCTGCTCAGGGCACTGTCGAGTAGCTCCAGCCCTGCCTCCTCCCGCAATGACCTGGGGTCATCCATGAGACCTATCCTCCCACGCTACTAGCACTACGGGACTCTGCTCTACCGCCAGCAACAATGCCGCCACATGTTCTTCTGTCCAAGCTGCCGCCATAGGGGAAGATCTCCGGGTCAAGTTATGCTCCATCGCAGCCTTCTATCTGTGAATGACTCGGCTCCAAGCCTTGCCACCCACAACTTCACTTCCTCCAGATTGACCGCCTCCTATGGCTACACAGGAGATGACTACCGCTCCAAAGCTCCTCCACTTTCTCATTCTTACAGGCATGTGAACCATGGTGGCAAAGCTAATGGGCGGGCTGCTTGTTCCCCCTCTTCTATTGTCTTCATATGTCAATGAGGGATCAGTGTGGAGACCTTATCAGGCTAAAACTAACTGCCCACTCCAAAGTTTCCCTCAACCCACAACCTCGAGCATCACATCGTGGAGTCTTCGTCCACGATCATGTAACTACAAGGAAGGAGGAGTGCAAGGAAGGAGGAGTCCACTACCGTCGGATGGCATCCAAAGGTCATGAATGAGTCAAAGCCATATTCGACCTGTGGTTTCCCCCTTTTCTAAGACTTTGTGTGACATCAGATGTCTCCCAAAAGCTTAGGCAAACAGATATTAAACCTTGCTACATCTTGCCTATATATACACATTATTTCATCATTTCCAAACCTACATAGCTTCCTCCAATGATATCCAATCTTCATGAAATTCTAACCATATCTTTACTACAACTCAAGCAACACTCTTCTCAAATTTGGTACCAAAAATCGTTTTTATGTCTTGTCAATTAAACACTTCAAGAAAGCATAAATTATGGATGTAATGGAGACATCAACATCAATGAACATCCATGCTTTACCAATACACTTGGAACTTCTCAAGATAACTTCCAACATTTCATAGGACATTTAGGATCTCAAAAGTCAACTCCATCACATCTTACACACCATAAAATAAATTTCATCCTCAAAATTAAGCAACAACTCAGTCGTTCACACTCAGCCTCAACGAGACAATCCACACCAGCAGGACACTCCACATCACTAGGACAATCCACAATAGCAGGACACTCTAGGGAATTTTCACCTTCCTCAGTCCCTGGAATGTTTTATTCTTATCCTTCATCATCATCTGATCATTTTGGGGTTCCTTCCAGCTTATCTTGGACCCACCCAACTTTTAGCCAATACCAACATGCAACTTTTTCTTCATTTCAGGGATCAACTAGTTCTTCATTTATAGGATCACCTCCAATGTTTACAACTATGCCATCCATGCCATCCACTCATCCACTAACACCACCACTCCCTCCAAGTACGTCTACACGTGTAGGTCAGCAGTCACATTTGAGTCCAATTGAGGCTTCTCCAGACCCAGGGCATTCTTCGAGTCCACGAACCCGAGGTAGAGGAACTCGTCCAATAACACCACCACTCCCTCCAAGTAGGTCTACACATGCAGGTCAACCATCATAGTTGAGTCCAATTGAGGCTTCTCCAGACCCATGGAGTTCTTCGGGTCCACGAACCCGAGGTAGAGGAAGTAAGAGACGTTAGGTATGCATAATTTTTCCTAGTACTTTACTTATAGAAGAACTATATGTAGTTAAATAATTATTTTTATTTTGATGCCAGGGTTGATGTTATGAGATGCCAGGATTGATGTTATCATATGCCAGGGTTGATGTTATCAGATGCCAGGTTGATGTTATCATATGCCAGGGTTGATGTTATCAAATGACAGGATTGATGTTATCATATGCTAGGGTTGATGTTATCAGATGCCAGATGCTAACTTCTTTGTTTCTATTTTCGTTGAACCTTTGAATGTTTGACAATGTAGAAGAATTTGTTCTTCTTTCTATTAGCGGACTGATTTTGTTAATTTATTGTGCCAAACTTAATATACATCTTTTCAAAGATGGGTTTTGTTGCTGTTAAGTTCTGGATCTAAAATGCCATTGTTTAGGCGATTTCCATCTTAGGTCGCGTTTTATGGCACCTTTAGTTGAAAATGCCAAAAATGTGGCACCTTCAGTTGAAAACGCCAAAAATGTGGCGCCTTCAGTTAAAAATGCCAAAAATGTGGCGCCTTCAGTTAAAAATGCAAAAGTTGTTGGCGCTTTTGCTGCCGAATTCGGTAAAACGCCAAAACTATTGGCGATTTCCACAGAAAGTGGGCTACTTCGGGAAATAAGAAGGCTTTGGTTCTATTTGGGTACATATTTTTATTAAAGTGTGCTATTTTAGTTTTTTACCCAAATTAAATCCTAGAGAGAGAGGGAGAGTTAGGGTTTCAGAGGAGAAAGTGGTGGAATTGCAGAGTTAGGGTTTCTCTATCTGAGATATGATGAAATCAAGTAAGTTTAGATTTTTTGCATAGCCTTTCATGGTGAATCTTCTCTCACATGTCAAGATTCCGTCCCTCCCCTGATTTGATCCGAAATGGTATCAAAATTTCCCCTTTTCTCACTCTTTCTTCATAATTCCTCAGTTTTAGGGTTTTCGAGTTGAAAGGAAGAAGAATTGGGTGAATTGCTAGGGATTTGATATGACTTTGAGAATTTTAGGGATGAGCTATATTTTTAAGGTGTTTTCACACCTTAGGGTGAGTGGGAACTTCCTTTAAATAGTATATTGCACGAATTTTGGTTAATTCATCCATAATCTTTAATTGCTTAGTATGTGACTACAAACCCTGAATTGTCTGTTTGATCTAAGTTGTTACAAAATGATATGAAATGGAATCTTCCTCTATTTGAATGAATTTTAAATGATAAATTGTATTATAAATGTATACAATGCATCCTAATGAGAATTCCCTCAGTATTCGTTGAGGTTATGAGAGTAAGCTGAAATATAGGGAATTTGTCTATGACTGAAATTGTTGTATAATTAAATAGAGAAATTTGTTTATCTGAATTTCCTTGGTTATGAATGATTGTTTATCTGAATTCATAGTACATATATGTCAGATACTATCTTGGATTTCATTTAAGGTGAATAGTGTTTGTTTTATACCTCATTAAAGGGTGAAACCCTATATGTGAGGAAAGTTGGGTATTTATGAATAGTTGTCGTGAAATCCAGTTGAAGGTATTTTCTTGACATGATAGACTTTATTTATTCAATTTTATTCTTGATGCATGATATCTCAGTGAATGGAATAGAAACCTAAATTCAGCTCAGTTCTAAGTTTTCATACATATATTGATTGTATATGATTTGTTGAAAGCAGTCTTTATTCAGTGAATGTTTATATCGTATAAAATCCTTATGAGAGCCATGTGATAAGTGAATGAGGCAAATGAAACCCTAAGGATAGGGTGTTGCCATGTGATAAGTGAATGAGGAAAATGAAACCCTAAGGACAGGGTGTTGACATGTGATAAGTGAATGAGGTAAATGTAACCCTAAGGATAGGGTGTTCAATGAATTAAGTAATTGTGATATCAAAGTTCTGAGTATGAGATGTGGTTATGTTTAACAGTTCAATTGCATGATTTTAGTGTTTGAAATGCCAAGTTGACATGTATTCTGTTTATTTAAGAATTTTAGTCTGCTTGTATGTATAGTATGATGATTACTCAGAATATTACAATGTTTTGAATATATTGCTCTGCCAAGTTTAGAATGATATACATGTTGTATTATAAACGTCAAATAAATAATGTGGTACCATAGAGATACCAGAGTCAAGAATAAGTAAGGAAAACATACAATATAGTAAGAGCTTTCTAAGAATAATAAAATAATAGACTTAGGGGCCCTGAACACCGTAGAACCCCTATGTGAGGTCTGCACCTTAGGGGTGAAACGACCTAACCCTAGAAGTGTCCAGTATACGAGGGTCGGATCGTACCAATAGGTGGTATGGGGGACGAAGCCCTAGTGGCAGTCTCCTTAAATTATAGTTTGCAGTGTCCAACATCAACCATAAGTTCTGGTGGCACTAGAGTACAGAAAAGTGTGTCCAACATCAACCAAAAGTCCTAGGGGCACTAGAGTATAGAAAAGCCAAGAGGTGTCTTGACTCTCCACCTGTGTGCTCAGGTTAGAGGAGGAGTCCAGATTAGGCCAGAGATCCATTTCCCTGTTGCAAACCAGGAGAGTAGTCAGACTTAGCATTGCCCGGGTGTGTCAGCTAAGTCTTGTACGGTGTGATCGTAGTGCACTGTGAGTCTCATATGTAGAGTACACTGCATATGATCAGGGCATAAGCTAAAATATGATCATATAGGTTTAAAGAATTTCTTATAAGTAAAAAGAGTTAAGAAAGACTTGAATACAGTTTAGTAGTAGTTGTTCTTTAAATGAAATATTTACATTCTCTGTTATTTTAACTATATTGTATTAGATCTGCTTAGTATAGTAATCATTGTTGTTATAATTGATATCAGTTGCTCAAAGGTATAACTGTAATTATATCAGTGCTTTAGACTATTTCTTTGAAGTTCCCATTCACTAAGTGAGTAGGCTCACCCCCTCTACTCAAAAAAATTTGGGAAACCACGTGGACTTGAAGAAGGTCAGAGCATCAGAATAGATTTACCACATGAGTTAAGTATGAGATTAGTTAAGTTCAGTCGGTCCCTATCACTTTAGGTCCTTGTATAGATGTGAGAGAGTTATAAATTATGTTTTGTATCTTTGTTTCCTTGATAAGAGAGAATGTATCTTATTATCATGTCATATGAACATCGAAATGTGAGAAATAGAATGAATGCATGGATGGGTATCATTAATGTTTCAATCATATTAAAGTAATCAAAGTTTAATTCTCTTATAAAGTATCAAAATAGGAGTTAGTTAATCCTGAGTAGCTCTTGGCTTCAGGACTGCAAGTTTGGCCTAGTCCGGCTGGCAGGATGCGTTACTAAGATCTAATGACTCCTATTAACAGTATAATATGAGTAGACTCTGGATAAATTAGACACACATCATAGTGAGAATGTACATACACTAAGATGTTGAAACATATGGAAAAGATTAGAATAGCTAAGAATCAGTTGGAACTGATATCTGAGATCCAACTTTGGGGCCTCATATGAGAAACCCTTAATTGGGAATAGAGGAACATGACATAAGGTTCAGATTAAGTTTAATGATTAGTATTATATGAACTTTAAATATGAAATATGGAATACATATAAGAAAAGTATGTAAAGGCCAAGATAGTAAGAATCAATCATGAGGAATGGACTATATAATTAAGTATAATGTTTATATATACTCTAAAGCAAAGGGAAAATAGAAGAAAAGAGTTAAGTAGACAATAAGTAAATATAAGTGAAGAGTCTTCAGAAGAGTTAAAGTAAAGAGAATTAGATGAAAATGTAAATTATAATACTAGGATAACAAAATTAGTTGAAACAAAGATAAATGTAGAAATGATAAGCTTGATTAAGGAATGAGGGTTATAATATAATTGAGAGCATGGAATGTATACCTTTATTTTGAAGTTAATACATTCATCCTTACTACCTTTGGATTCCAAGTCTTTATAGAATAGCAAAGTAGTTTCTAAAAGAAGAACAAAAGTGTAGCTTAACCAATGAATAAGTCATACAAAGGTATACTATATTCAGGAGGGAAAAACTTGAATGAAAGAGATACTAAGTTTGACCCATGCATGAGCCATTTGATTTAAATTGAATGATATGTAGTGTATTAAACATGAGTTTATACTAGTAGAGAGATTACTAATTTAGAATTTCAACTTCACATTAGTAGAAGGATGAAAAGAAATATATGCGACATGGTATACATGATCATACACATAAGAGAAGCAACATGATCATAAGAAAAAACTAGAAGTTAAAGATGACAGGTGGAATAGTAGTATATGGTAAGGGGATTATGGAAAGTAAAGAAGGGTTTGAAACATAATGGAGTAATATAGATTATAAAAGAAAGAGGTTGCGAGATTCAAGAAAGTGCTAATTAGTCAAGTATCCTTGTTGATGACTAATTAAACCTACATACGAGAAATGTACTAAGGGAAAGTTTGAAGATAAGAATTCTAAGTCTCAAAATCATCTTCTCTTTCATATCTTCCTTAATGAGAGCAAGGTGGGAATGAAGTAATAAGAAAATGAATCATATATGATGCATAACCACCATGGTAGGGACATCTAGTGAATATAATAGTGACACACAATATGATGATGAAATCCTAGTAGGGTAAATTGAGAATGTAATCTATTTGAATGGCCAAGTAAGAGAAAGGAAATTCAATTGATAAGATAAGGAAGACTTTAGTAAAACTTGTGAGATCCAAAGTTTGAATTTCAAATTAAGAGAATAAAGTCACATCACAATAACATCATGTTACTGATGAAGACCAAACCCTAGAATGTTTAGAGTTGTAGTAGTTCAAGGGTTGTCACTAGTGATTTGACCTTGAATACTAGAATCTCTATAAAATAGGATCATGAAATTTACACTATGAGAAGTAAACTAGCATTGAGAGTAATCCATGTTTTAAAGGTAGCTAATCTGAAAGGTTGATAAACAATATGGAAATGATTCAGAGCAAAGGATAAGAAATAGATTTGAAATACAAGAGGTGTGTTTTGAACAAAAGGAGAAATACAATATGAGTGAAGTGTGATATGAAATAAATTCTTGTAGTTATAGCAATAATGATGAGTAATCTATTCATACCTTGTATGTTTCAATTTTAGGGATGTTTATTCTATATGATCAAAATGAGAAGGATGAGTAACAAGAAGTAAGTAGTAATGAATGCAGAGAGAGATAAGAGATAACAATGGCTTTTAGTAATATGTGAATTTGTTTTTAGAAGTATAATTTGTTGAAGGTATACTAAGAGATGTAAATTTGTTTTACGTATGATTTCAGTGTACATGTGCAAAAAATATGTTAATTAAAGGTGTTTGATAGTTTAAGTCATTCATACCAATAATCCATCTTAGTATTGTACAATTGTGGTATGGTGATATGGGTTGAATAATGATGGAACAAATGGAGGGTTACCCTGAATAAGGTAGTCTTACCTATTCACTCATATGAATAGAAGGGATGATAACCATATTGTATTGGTATGTAACCCTAATGAGGTATAGCTTGTTATACCTAGCTTTAATATAACTAAGTGATGGTAATTGGGTATGAACAGTCCTGGAATGACTAATAAAATCATGGAGTACTCGGTTACTATTGTTGAAACCCTAGTATGTTATAACCTGATGGTTACACCTTAAATTATGTGTGGGTTAATACTTGAGAATAGTATGGAATGTGATGGTGATGCTTCACCTTATGAATCCATGATCCAATGGCGATGTCGTGAGTAGTATTATATAATTGTTGTTGAATCTAGTCTTGCAACTCAAGACTATTTTGCTATTTGAGTAGCATAATAGTAACATTCAAAACAACATGGTGAACTTTCTTTTGTGGCTTAGAGTTAATACAGAAAAATAGTACATATTGAGCCGTATGAATTGAAATAGTTGGATCAGATTGTCAATGTTGAAGTAACACCTCAAGAGTATGAAAATTTTGAAGTGGTTGTTTCTCTCTCTATCCTATGATTGATTGCGGTATAGAGAATTTGTTTGTTATCATTGAGAACTATTTCAAACATGTTGTGATTTAGTAAAGGACTTAATGATGAAAGATGCACTCAAGTATGAAATACAAGAATATAATGACATGTAAGATATTAGAAGCTTAAAATAAATCTTGAATGTAATTTTCTTGCATATTTATGTTTCGGAGATAAAACATTTTAAGGGGGGGAGAATTGTTATGACCGCAATCTGAGCTTAATTGGTAAACTAGGGTTTACCTAGATGATTATATGCTTAATTGGATTGATCATTGCTTAAATATAATTAATGATGATAATTAAATTATGATGTTTTAAACCTAATAATAATGTTAAGTGTTCTATTGTTTGAGAAATTAGGGTTTGAGAAATATAAACCCTAGTTGGCTGAAATTAGGGTTTTGATGGTACATGAGTATGAAATTTGATCAGGATAGCAGTGTGGTAAATGACTTTTCATATTTTCTAAAAATTTTATATTTAATTGAATTTTGGATATTATATGTATAACTCAATCATACATATTGGAGAAAAATTTCAGAATATTTGAGTGTTCTTTGAATGTGGTTCTCGGTCAAACTATACTTCGACCAAAATGCTGACAGAGTGCTTTTTAATAGTGTAGTGTTTTATTTTTATTTATTTATTGATAATTACAAATGATCTTAAATTTTAACTGAATATCTGAAAATAAATAATAAACAACTATTAAAATTTTCATAATTTTTTGATGCACTTATACATTATCAGTAGATGAATTATAGTAACTGACATTTCTGCTGAATTCTGGATAGCATTTCACTATTCGATTTTTATTTATTTAATGGTATCTCATAATGATATAAATTTTAACTAAAGCTTTGAAACTCAATTATACATAACAGGATAAATTCTCATAATTTTTTGAAAGGTTTGATCTCTGAAATACACGAATTACAGTAACTTTTTTATGACATAAAAATCTGCTGAAATAAGAAAAGTTGAGTGAGGGGTCAATGTACAATTGACCCAAGCAGCTCAATTGCTCTATATGGTCAACCTAACATACTAGTAGCTATCATAATTCATAATTCATTCCAGAGAAACGAAATCCTAGATAGAGAGGGAGAGTTAGGGTTTGAGAGGAGAAAGTGGTGGAATTGCTGAATTAGGGTTTCTCTATCCGAGATATGATGAAATCAAGTAAGTTTAGCTTCTTTGCATAGCCTTTCATGGTGAATCTTCTCTCACATGTAAAGATTCCGTCCCTCCCCTTATTTGATCTGAAATGGTATCAAAGTTTTCCCTTTTCTCACTATTTCTTCATAATTCCTCATTTTTAGGGTTTCCGAGTTGAAAGGAAGAAGAATTGGGTGAATTGCTAGAGATTTGATATGACTTTGAGATTTTCAGGGATGAGCTACGTTTTTAAGGTGTTTTCACACCTTATAGTGATTGGTAACTTCCTTTAAATAGTATATTGCACGAAATTTGGTTAATTCATCCATAATCTTTAATTGCTTAGTATGCGACTATAAACCCTGAATTGTCTGTTTGATCTAAGTTGTTGCAAAATGATATGAAATGGAATCTTCCTCTATTTGAATGAATTTCAGATGATAAATTGTATTATAAATGTATACAATACATCCTAATGAGAATTCCCTTAGTATGCGTATAGGTTATGAGAGTAAACTAAAATATAGGGAATTTGTCTATGACTGAAATTGTTGTATAATTAAATAGAGAAATTTGTTTATCTGAATTCCCTTGGTTATGAATGATTGTTTTTCTGAATTCATAGTACATATATGTCAGATACTATCTTGGATTTCATTTATGGTGAATAGTGTTTGTTTGATACCTCGGTAAAGAGGGTGAAACCCTAGATGCGAGGAAAGTTGGATATTTACGAATAGTTATCGTGAAATCCAGTTGAAGGGATTTTCTTGACATGATAGACTTTATTTATTCAATTTTATTCTTGATGCATGATATCTCAGTGAATGGCATGGAAACCTAAATTCAGCTCAGTTCTAAGATTTCATACATATATTGATTGTATATGATTTGTTGAAAGCAGTCTTTATTCAGTGAATGTTTATATCGTATGAAATCCTTATGAAAGCCATGTGATAAGTGAATGAGGCAAATGAAACCCTAAGGATAGGGTGTTTCCATGTGATAAGTGAATGAGGCAAATGAAACCCTAAGGATAGGGTGTTGCCATGTGATAAGTGAATGAGGTAAATGTAACCCTAAGGATAGGGTGTTCAATGAATCAAGTAATTGTGATATGAAAGTTCTCAGTATGAGATGTGGTGATGCTTAACAGTTCAATTGCATGATTTTAGTGTATGAAGTGCTAAGTTGACATGTATTCTATTTATTTAAGAATTTTAGTCTACATGTATGTATAGTATGATGATTACTCAGAATATTATAGTAGTTTGAATATACTGCTCTGCCAAGTTTAGAATGATATACATGTTGTATTATAAACATCAAATAAATAGACATGGTACCATAGAGATACCAGAGTCAAGTATAAGTAAGGAAAAGATACAATATAGTAAGAGCTTTCCAAGAATAATAAAATAATAGACTTAGGGGCCTTGAACATCGTACAACCCCTATGTGAGGTATGCGCCTTAGGGGTGAAATGACCTAACCCTGACAGTGTCCAGTATACGGGGGTCAGATCATACCAACAGGTGGTACAGGGGATGAAGCCCTAGTGGAAGTCTCCTTAAATTATAGTTTGCAGTGTTCAACATCAACCTGAAGTCATGGTGGCACTAGAGTATAGAAAAGTGTGTCCAACATCAACCAGAAGTCCTGGTGGCACTAGAGTACAAAAAAGCCAAGAGGTGGCTTGACTCTCCACCTGTGTGCTCAGGTTAGAGGAGGAGTCCAGTTTAGGCCAGAAAGCCATTACCCTATTGCAGACCATGAGAGTAGTCAGACTTGGCATTTCCCGAGTGTGTCAGCTAAGTCTTGTACGGTGTGATCGTAGTGCACTGTGAGTCTCATATGTAGAGTACATTGCATATGATCAGGGCATAAGCTAAAATATGATCATATAGGTTTAAAGAGTTTCTTATAAATAAAAAGAGTTAAGAAAGACTTGAATACAGTTTAGTAGTTGTTGTTCTTTAAATGCAATATTTACATTCTCTATTATTTTAACTGTATTGTTTTAGATCTGCTCAGTATAGTAACCATTGTTGTTTCTCAAAGGTATAATTGTAATTATATTAGTGCTTTAGACTATTTCTTTGAAGTTCTCATTCACTGAGTGAGTATGCTCACCCCTCTACTTAACATTTTTAGGGAAACCACGTGGACTTGAAGAAGGTCAAAGCATCAGAATAGATTTACCACATGAGTTAAGTATGAGATTATTTAAGTTCAGTCGGTCCCTGTCACTCTAGGTCCTTGTATAGATGTGAGAGAATTATAAATGATGTTTTTTATCTTTGTTTCTTTGATAAGAGAGAATGTATCTGATTATCATGTCGTATGAACATGGAAATGTGAGAAATAGAATGAATGCATGGATGGGTATCACTAATGTTGAGATCATATTAAGGTAATCAAATTTTAATTCTCTTGTACAGTTTGTTTATGTGATTGCATGTGAGAAACAAAATGAAGAAAGAAAAAAAAGTTAAGGGTGATATTTGTATTAAGTGTAATTCTCATAGTCATGCCCTAATCTCATGATTAGTGGTAATCGTGGGATGTGGGTGTGACAGTAACGATCCCCAATTATGAATATATGCTAATTTAGGTGGACCATAAGTTGAGAGTCAATTTCTAAATTTCTAGGATCTGTATTTGGTGAATAACAAGCAGTAATCAACAATTTCCTATAATTGAACTTGAATGGGATACAAATGTTTAACCAATTACTCCTTTAAGTAGTAACATGAATTTTTCAAAGGAAACTAACATATACGTGAGAAAAAGTACTAAGATTGTCTAGCTAATCCTCCTTGTGACATTACTTTATGATCTTCAATGCATCCTTCTAAATTTCTATATCTGTGTATCTTTATATATGATAGTTACCTAAAACATTGACAAACAAAAACTCATATCAATATATTTCTATATTGTTCACATGGGTGCACATAAAAGTGCACATGTATAATATATATTCAAAAAATATTTGAACACATGAACTTGTATTTTCATTACATATTCTAGCCCATCCCTGGTGTACTGTCTCAGGTGTAATCATTGTCCATCCTTGGACTTATGTGTATTACCCCTTGATAAGTGTCATCCTAGGTTCCAAATGCCATATTTTTCACTATGTGATATACATAGGTCAATATAGTTGAACTAGAAACAAATAAACATCCAAGTAGTTTATTTCATCAAACATCAAGAAATCATTGACAATCTTTAGAATTATATATATACGGGTGCTCATAAATAACCACGTCAAGATACCATGTAGTATATACTTCAAGAAATCCAATCATTAATTGCATATTCAAGCAATCCACAATCAATCAATGTTATCCTAAACATGCATACTCCAATGTGTCACTATTGTATCCATAAGACATTAATTATTTCCTATCTTCCTAACTGGGGTTTAGGGTCATCTTGGGTTTGGACTAGAAATAACGACATCAAACATTAATTCCACCACATCATTATTTCTAATGGCTAGAAATTATAATTAACCATTAGGTGTAGCCCCTTCATAATTCGATTGAACATATCATGTCATTATGAGCACCTAAATCGGATCATGTGGATTAATATCATAACAAGTTATAAACATTGGTTCAAAACCCTAATTACACATGTGTATGACTATTGACCCTAAATATACATTATTATCATAATCATCATCATCATTATCTTGAGATCTCAAAATTTTCAAAAATATTATTTTATAATAGAAAATAAATGTGTTGAATGTATTCGACACATTAATAAATCAGATCAAGGTTTTGTATCTTTTAATCACCTTATAACTATGCACTAATACCTACTTTTGTAACTAGATCACAATTACACTGGGATTAAATTTTATTCATGATCTACACATTTTTTTGAAAAAAATGATGTATAGTTTGATTATATTCCGAGATATCATCTATTTGCTAGAATATTTGCAAAATAAATCTAGGGGTACCAATATCAGAATGCCACCTCATCAAATATAGATTAATATAACCTAGGGTCATGAGAGAGATGGGGCAGAAATACACCTCTACCCTTGGCATTGTGAATAAGTGTGTTACCCACTCAAGGGCATGGATTCCTTTTTATCCCTTGCTTTATCACGCTCCTACGATGGGGGAGCCAACCCACAGGTTGCCTTACATGGTTTTGAGCTCCAAGGATCCCGTGAATTTTTAGGCACTCCCGCACCTCCTTGTTAGATTAATTCTATGTTCTTTGAATCTTGTGGTGGTAGGAGTTGGGGAAACTTGTCCCTTCACTCACATGGTCTGAAGCAGGAGGGAACTTGACAAAAAAGACAACATATCCTGCATTATGTTTTTCAGATAACCAAAAGATCATCAGGACGCTCTCATGAAGCTCATGCACCATTCAAGGAGTTTAATTACTCCTAGTCGAGATGAGGTGTTAGTCTGGATGTTAGTTGATGTTCTCCTATGAGAATATTGGAAAATGAGAGGAAGTTGGGATTCTTTCAAGTGCTAAAAGTTGTGGTCTTTAGTGATGATCTCATGAGGCTCTCCTTTGTCTTATACTAGCATTAGGAGTGGGGTTTGTAGTTTTACAGTCACACAAGTCAATCATGACGATAATGCCATTATCTGCTAGAAAATTTACAATAATGTCAATCGTGAGCTTGGATTAAATCTGTTAGTAGGGAGGGAAGAGATCTTCAAAGTTATGTGGAGTTTGGAGAAGTGAATTGGGGGATAAAGTAGATTGTAGGTGAAAGAACCATAGGATTAGGGTATATTAGGGGAGTCTAGGTGGATATGGTAATATCCTGACTCCTGGTTCAACTTACAACTCGAGATCCAGGTCCAAGTCCAAGGGGAGAAGGACTCCTATGCAAGACAAACTTCCTTTTTATTTAACAAATCATCCATTTTCTTAAATTTATTCAATAAGCCACGTTGCTGATCTATTTATTTCAAATTTTAGAACTATGTTCCCATTACTATTATCATTTTCTACTTATCCAACACTTGACTTCTAAGTATAATTTCAACAATGATTTAATAAATTAATAAGCCACAAGTCTCTTAAAAGTTATGAAATTTCTCTCATTATCTGATATTTTTGTTATCTACCAACTAAAATTATAATTGCTATTTATTAGGAGCACAAAATACCTAATACCTCATTTTGTATTTGAAGGACCCATATGTAAACCCTAATTTGTCCAATCAGGCTAGTATCGGGTTCTAGGGCCCGTGGCCTATACCATGGTCCTCCAAAGGGATCCACGATCTTTACTATAATCTTGATTATGAAGTTATAGTTTGACCCATCATAATATCTTCATTGAAGCCTCATATTAATATATATATTCTCATATTTATTTATTTACTAAAAATGAAGAAAAGTCTAGAGCTGAAATTCATCATCTCCATTCAATCAAAGTCATATTGTTGATCTTATCATTCAAATATTACTCTAATTGTCTTAAAGTGAATTTCAATGCACTATTAGTAAAATCATAATCATGAGCTTTAAATTTATAATGTGAAGATCTTACAATAACATTTTCAAGTCATCCTCAATATCATCAAAAAAAATCGTAGAACACTATATGCTCCACCACTATTCTCCTTTGAACTTTTGTCAGAGATTATTGTAGCTTTCTTTTTACCCACCACATATCTAGTTATATGTGAGGAAGCCACTAGTAGACCCACTTTGAGAAACAATTGTTTTCTAGTAAACAAATCCTTCTAATGATAAAGATTGAGGCAACTATCCACCAATCTGTGATTTTCTTCAATTTCTCTCTTCATGACCACCACAATTGATATCATGGCATAAACTCACAACTAACTACTATGCTCAATCTCATAAACAATCTTCCCTCCCTTAGTTAATCCTTGTTTCCTTCTCTAGGCTTCTAAATGATAAGATATTTAAAATATATCACTGATTGAAAAGGGAAAAAAGGCACATTTGTGTCTTACAAATTTTAAGAAAGAATTGATGCAAAGAGACCTCAAAGGTTTATGAGAACTTCATATTTTCCTTTCTTTTCAATTTGCCCCCAGTGGTTTGATCACTTCATTATGTACGATGAGGCTTAGGAAACAACACCAATATCCCGTAATATCAAAATTTCAATTATACATCCTCTGCCATTTAGCATTTTCAGTTAGTATCATGTCGCACAATGTATTATAGCAATTTTTTCATGTCAACCATGATTACATTATACGGAATAACTCTACAATACAGTCGACCCAATTTTTGTATCAACCCTGGTTTGGATCTTCATGTCTTAATGGGTTGTATTTATAGGGTGCCACCTCCATTAATTACTGTTGGAGCACCCCTGGTGCTCGTGTATCTTAGTTTTCATCCCATGTATCTCAGTGTCTGTAATAATTTTCACTGATACTTTTAGGATATATGAGTGAATGAACGATATGTTAGAAAGCACTTAGTATTAATTTATTTATTCTGGGTAATTCAGGAGATCATCTATTCATCCCGCTCTCCTCTTGCAGGGAAAACACACAGATTACAAGTAATGCCTATGAAAATAAATTTTGTAGAACTTCAACCATTACATAGGGGAAAGGTGGAGGGAAGACCCACGGGGTCGATAGGAGGACTGGTATAGATACTATCCTCCTAAGCATTTTTAAGATGGAACTTTGCAAGGTTATCCACCAAGTTCAGCAATTTACGATTCACCTTCATAATCGTAGCTTCATTTTCCTTGTCCAGACTTTGCCTAATATCCTCCACCCACGATCTAAAGGAAAGTGTTCTATTAATGGGGTCTTCGATGGCCAACATAGCAACTTGACTATCCAATTCAATGACAAAGTTGGCCAGTTTATTCTCTTTAGAAATATGGCAAGCGAGCTGGATTGCTCTTACTTCTGCTTCCCGCACATATTTGGCCTTGATAGTTCTAGCATAGCCTCTGATCCAGGCTCCGCGGGCATCAGTGATCGCAGTTGTGTCTCCTTTGACTACAACATCGGTCATGAGGAGAACTTGATCATCCCTGAGGACTAAAGGGGAAGCTTCATTATCTTGTTGATGTAGTTTAGCACGTTCTTTGCTGCTCCATGTAGTACTCACCATATTCTACATTGAGTTGATTTGAAGAACTTTTCGGCCTATGGGAGTACGATTGTCATTGAAAACCACTGAGTTCCTAGCTTTCCATATGAACCATAAAGATATATCAAATTTTCTATGAGTATCTTCTTATTTTAGTAGGACATACGACACCCAGTTCATGAAATCCCTCCTGTGTTGGTGAGAACAATACCTGAGATATTTAGATGCATCCAAACATCTTTGGCAAAGCTACAATCTCTCAAGGCGTGTGTAATGACCCTGACCTGGGTTATAAGGTAACCCTATTTGTTTTTTCTAATTAAGTTTCTTAGAACTTTAATATAATCCTCTAAGGTGTTTTGTTATCATGTGATACACTTATGTTCCAAGTTTGGTCCTGATTGAATGTTGTTTGAGCAATGTTCCTTTATTTTGGACCAAAGCGAAATTTACCCAAGTTGAGGGGTTATATTGCAATATGTCACATGTTTAACGTGCCCTATATATTTTAGCATCATAAGAGATATAATTATGCTAATTGGTGTCTTGTGGAAAGCTAAAATTCCAAGTTTGAACATGTTTGAATAATGCTAGTACCTTGTGTACCAATTTTGGTACAAATTGTAATTTACCAAAATGTAAAGTTGATATGCAAATTACCACCTCTAGAGTGTCCCTACTTTCTCTATGTATCATTTATAGGAGAGAGAATGAATGATACACCATGTTTAAATCAATTATGAGTGATGATACTCTTGGTGATGAAATGACTAAGAAAGGGGTTGCATATGAAACCCTAACTTGAGTTGTATCTAGTTGAAAAGCTTATATATGAGTGCCTATCGACCAAGGAGCCAAAGGAGGAGTCTCATATCGTTTTTTGGACTCTTTGAAAAGCCCATGATGGGAAAAGCACCTCAAGGAGGTGAAGTGTATTGGTTTACAACTTCCTTAGAAAAGTTGTCTCGGGTTGTGAATAAAGTGGTGATTTTGTTGATATATTTTATTCAAAGGGATAAGTAATGGACGAAAATCCATCCCTATATTATCCTCAAGAGTTTTGCATGTCATGATATATGTTAATGCATGCATGTACATGTGTCACCCATGCATGGACACGTGGCACCTAGTAGCTCAAATTGATGACACCTCATTTTCACACTTCTTCATGAACAACAAGTATATATACCCCTTCTTTCACCCCTTAGTGGAATTTTTTGAATCTTACCACCCTCCTTCCCTAAGGTATCGTGCCGTATTGAAGTTCTATCATGCATAGGGCATTGGTTATCATCAATAGCAAGTTCATATCGTCCAGGTAAGGTGGTATCGGCCAAGTAGGGTGATATCAGCCATAGTGAAGTGTTTTGATCAAAAGTGAGGGGGATATCGGCCAAGGGTGGTGGCATATCGTGCATGGGTGGAGGCATATCATGCAAGAGTAGTAGGGTATCGTGAAAAGGTTATAAGGAGCAAGAAGGAGCTCATACTTAACCCTAAGGTGAGGCATGATGATCTTCAACCATGGATTGAAGCATGATTTTAGGGTTATGATCTTCCTTTCTTTTCTTCTTCACCAATTGCTTATCCATGATGATTCTTTGCATATAGGAGTTGTGAAGTTCATCTTCAACCTTAGGAACGTGAAGATTTGGAGCTTGGAGCTTTGAAGTTGTTCTTAAGGCGGGTTATATAACTTGAACTCAATTATATTATTATGCACCTTCAATTTTGTCATATTTGTTGATCTACTTGCAATTTTGATTTCTCTTATAATTGATGATCCTTTGAGTTCTAAAAGCTTCATGGGACTGTTTTCCATGACTTAGAACAGTAATAACAAAGTTCTAGAGGTTTATGGTTAAGAAATCATCAAAGGTAAAGTGATATCGGGTTCAAGCACACAAGCAAGCACCTCTAACCCGATATGGTGATGCACCTACTCCACTAAAACGATATGGATATGCTTTTATACCTTCTTGCACGATATGGTGGTGTAGTATACACCTCTTGAACGATAGGAGGTCAAGCACACACCTTAAAACCAATATGGTGTGGCAAGCACACATACACCTTAAAATTGATATGGTGTGGCAAGCACACATACACCTTAAAACTGATATGGTGTGGCAAGAACACACACACCTTAAAACCGATATGGTGTGGTAAGCACACACACACACCTTAAAACCGATATGGTGTGGTAAGCACACATACACCTCAAGGTGATATGGTAAGCACACATACACCTCAAACCCGATATGGTAAGCACACATACACCTCAAGGTCGATAGGGTAAGCACACATACACCTCTAGGTGATATGGGTAACAAGTATACACATTTAAACTGATATTGGGTTAATCATACACCTTTTGGAGGATATGGTGTTGAGAACCTATCTCTAAAATGAGATGGAGGGTAACCCAATACACTAGATGACAAGAGTGGCAAGGTGGTTAGTACCCTAGTACATGTGATGGCCAATACACTAAAGTAGGGTGTGGCCAATATCTTCAAGTGAGGTGAGGATGTTACACCCATGAAGGGTGAAGTTGATACACCATATGAATGGTAAGAATGATACCTTAATGGGTAAGTGGATGAGGGATATGATGATGCCTAGGTCAATATACACCTAACCCAATACATGTGTTCAACTTGACATACATGATTCAACTCTATACACCTTGTAAAGGTGAGGGTAAGACACTCTTAGGAGTGATGAGTGTAACACCAAGTAATGATGTGGTTTGGTTAATACCTTGATAGGTATAACACCTAAAATGGTTGATAATGGTATATCAACAATGCCTTAACTCAAGATGAGTCTATATCACTTGATGATAGTTGGGTAATTCAAATGTGTGACTTATGGCCAATACACTACATGATAAATGTGATGTGTTAGTGCATAAAGTATTAGGATGGGATATACCCTAATACAAGATAAGTTGATGAACTTAAGTAAATTAAAAGCAATGAGGGAAGTAGTACATCAAGGCATGATAAATACCACATCCAGCACCTTAAGGTTGATACACCTTGATGCACCTTAAATCCAATATACTTAGATGAGTAACACATGAAGTGTGTCATGTCAATTGTTATGTTGAGATGAAATGCACTTTGATAAGTGTAGGCTAACATACCTTGAGAAAGGGTTAAGCCAAGATAATAAAGTATGATGTAATCAATATCCTAGATAGGATGAGAAATAAACACACACTTTGTGTTGATTATCATTTAATAATAAAAGATGAAAATAAATAAGTATGATTGAATGCTTATGATATCAATGTATACTCCTAGATGTGTGGAGCAATGAATTAGGGTTTGAATTAATAATATGAACTTGAAACCCTATTCGGCTATAAAGGGAAACCCTAACCCTAATAATGGGAAGGTTGTATTTCTCTTATTGCATAAGCCTTGTAAGGCATGTTAAATACTTGTGTAACAAGTATAATAATTAATGGCCTTGTGAGCCAGGTGAATAATTTGTTGCCTAGTGAGAGGTGACAAGATGTGTCTTGGCCTTATGATCCATATGAATAAGTTGTTGCCTAGCGAGAGGTGACAAGATGTGTCATGGCCTTGTGAGCCATATGAATAAGTTGTTGCCTAGTGAGAGGTGACAAGATGTGTAATGGCCTTGTGAGCCATATGGAATACTTGTAAAACAAGTAAAATGAATACCTAGGTATGAGGACCTAGAGGTAATGTTTATCTATTATACAGATAACAATGTTGTGTGATGATCCAAGGGTTTGAATACCCAGATCCAGTAATCATGATATTGATGTGAAGGGATGAGAATTCTCAGTAATGCGATGAGGGACTGAGATCCCAAGTATCATGTGTTTTAAAGATATGAAAAGTATGTGATAGATGTATTACACTTTTCTTTGTAGCATTTGTTGTGATTAATAATGATAACTTATTTGATGCTAAAAGAATGTTGTAATACATGTAATACATCATTCGGAACTATAAAACATTACCCTGACCATAGATCCATCAGTGTCAGGATTTGCTGAATGGTGAAATGGGATCCCCACGGCATAACTCAGAGTGCATACTTTTGAGTATGTGGGGGCGTAAGTACGGACGGCCATGTGTGAGTCGATCCCCTTACAATCCCAAAATGAATGGGGATTTGGCTATATGTCATATCCTGGCTCGAGTGTGACTTCGATAGTAGACTCTATGTTGAGCACGGTGAACTGGCCCGTGGCTCAGAGTATGGTGCTTGTGTCGCCATGACTCAATGATTTCATAACTGGGGACGGTTGTTAGTAGATGTTCCCCTAAGAGAGTGCAATTGACATTGTAGCTCTAAGCGAGGATGCCTGCGTACCCTGGCACAACTATTTAGAAGTGACACGAGATGTCCTATTTGTGGTATCGTACTGACAGAGACAAGTGAGGTCATGGAAATCAGCTCTCCTATTGACCTTGTATGGTACTGACTTGTGAGAAGTTTGTGGTCATTTGGAGATGAATGAGGTATGCTTCATCTCCTCAGGGCATAAGCGTGATTGTTAAAATATGTACAGCCGTGTAGCATATCTGCTTAAGGATCGAATACGAGAAATATTGTTTGATGTGTAATTTAGTTATACATCTTAGTTGATAGATGATATTTATGTTTATTTACATTCCTTGTTAAGCAGATGGATGATTTATAACTCTACCATGCGTAGATGCAATGTTCTCCTTAAGAAAGGAGATTACTTCATTCTGTTCATACAGTGAATTATCCTGCCTGTTAATATAAAAAGAACCTCTGCTCAGTTTATAAATGCTTAATCTGTGATAATAATATGGTCGGCGAAGAGTTATATCTCTCGCTAGGACAATTGTCTCACCCCATGGGATCCACATTTTTTTAGGTGGACGTGCACGAGGTGGCGAAGATCTTTCTTCAGAGGAAGAACAACAGCTGAGGTAGTAGTGATAGCTCAGGTTGAGTGTACTACCTGTCATGTCTAGTAGATAGAAGTCCTATGTGTCGTCTCCGTACTCTCAGGTCCTTGGAGTTGGTTCATACTGGTTTCATGAATGATCTAAGATTTTGGCTTGAATGCCTCGAGTTTTTATGTTGTTCTAGTATGTGTTTTGATAGAGCAACTGTTATATGTTGTCCTCAAGATGAGATGTTGTACAATGTAAATCATGACATGTATGAGTTTTGGATCTTTCAGTAAAAGTTTTCTAGACAAGGATCTCCTTGCAAAATGGTTTTAAATTTTAGTGATTTTTGTTAATCCACTTATTATGTTTATTCCACTTAATTAGTAATGATTTGTTTGTCAGTTTGATGTCAGTCGTTTCAGGTTTTGGTATCAAAGCTTAAGGTTCGCCGAGTCTACAGAGACATAGGACTAAGGTGTTGAGTTTGTGTTAGTGTCCTCTAGTATGCCTTTAGTGACTTCTGCTTATGCAGAAGAAAGGGTGAAGTTTAAAAATGACTGGAGAACACGAGGGACACATTGCTCAAGGCAATGTTGTTGCACCAGGAAAGGGTGCAAGGGAACAGGAAAGAAAAGAATGAGTGCATGAACATTCCCATCTTGACCCAATCAGGATAGAGAATCCTGCTTTTTATGCTCTTGAGAGGCAAGTAGGTACAATAGTGATGCATATAGTAGACTGGATACTAGCATTACAACCTAGGTTACCAGTCCTCAATATAGAAACTTTGGGCTCTAAAAGGGGTCCTGAATCACATAGTCATGTTAGAATAGTGGAAAATGCGGGAAAGACTAACATATGGCAAGAAAATAGACTCTGCCAAAAGTATAGACAGATAGTACATCTATGATGGTAATGCCCAAGAAGAGGAAATAAGCTGAGAATTGAGGTAAGGTCTCTATAATTTTAGAGAAATTTTCCTAGTTGTTCTAAAAAGCCAAAGTTTTTGGTGCCACCAGTGCAATAAATGCCTAGTGCACTAGGGTAGTAATCACTATGTAAAGGCAAAGGTCCTAACTTTCCACCTGTAAGAACCCATGGCTTAGTTTCTACATCGGTAATAAGACCGATAAGACCATGGTACGAGGACAAGACATGTTATAGATATGGACATGTTGAGCATACTAAACTCTTTTCTTTGAAAAGAAGGGAGGAAATGACTCAACAACCGAGGTAGACTCGGTAGGGCTTACGAAAGTTACAGCCCAATAACGTAAAAAGGCAATAGTAACAACATGAGACAACTAGGCTCTATGTGTTGAGTCAACCTGGAGCGGTGGATGACCGCGAGGGGTAACAGTTAGATATATATTTTTCATTTTGATATGCCTTATCTTGATGTTATCTGATAATCATAAGAAGGATTGATGTTATGGACTTCCCTATTGATTTCCCTATGGTAACATAGGGAAGAAATGATGAGAACTAGAATTTATATTCTGTTTAGTATTCTTTTAAATGTTCTATAATTGCTCTTATCTGTGTGAAAGAGGATGAGATATGGAAGTGATTCCTGGAGAAAATCCAGGAATGTTAAATCATGTGTTTGTGATGATATGAAAAGTAAGGAATATGATAGTACACAAAGTGCATACTACCTAATCTCAGTACTTGTATACCCTAGCCAGGTATTCAACTATTGAAGATAAGGTGAGTATGGAACTCTTAGATTGTTATCTTTCTGATTACTCTGATCAAGTAGTCATTCTGAGACAATCTAGTGAGTATAACTAAACTAGAAATATGGTAGAGACATTTGTATCACATCCTAAGTGAAAAAAAAATGGAATCTGAGATGATCTCAGATCAATCTGTGTGTATGAGGAAGTAAAAAGTATAATCCTCATGATAAAGAGAATGAGGACAAGGGAGATGATCCCTGTCTGATAAAGCATGTGTGAATAGTGAAGATCTTTTCCCATGATGTGGAAATGGGAAATGTGATAAAATCACAAAATGTTCATGAACATGTTAGACAATAACAAAGAAATGAGTGATGACATGTAATCATCCTTATAATTCCTATGATGATGGCAAGGAACCTAGGATGAAATGAGAGTAAGTGACTCATGAACAGTTGAAAGTTTATACAATAATCAGAGGAGATGATAATCTCTTCTCTTTGATAAACAACCCTGGGTAATGATGGGGTGATACGAGGAATATGTTTCTTTGTGTTCTTTCCTTTCAAGGACATGGCAATCAAGTGAGTCTTATGACACTTGATGTGCATGAGTTAAAAGTATTCAATTGATGGATACTTAGAAAAGTATCAGTTCGTCTTGGACTTTGGTTCCAGGATAAAGATATGTGTAACAAGTAATGTCCCAAGATGAAAGCACTACAAAAAACTGGGCCATTATTCACGGGAGAGTCCTGTCACAAACCCCTCTCTACAGGCCCTCAGAAATAGGGACGGTTGAGGGTCTGGCCCTCACAAATGGTCCGTGAAGAGAACTCACGTGACAAATACCAGTGGCCCTCACGAATACAATTGTGAGGGACTATTTAGCCTTCATAAATACATTTTTGAGGGACTATTTAGCCTTCATAAATACATTTTTGAGGGACTATTTAGCCTTCATAAATACATTTTGAGGGACTATTTAGCCTTCATGGATACATTTTTGAGGGACTTGATGGTCCTGGAGAATATATTTTTGAGGGGCTATGTGGTCGTCATGAATGCAATTTTGATGGTCAATCTGGACCTTCATCAATATATTTATGAGGGACTACTGTAAATGATTTGGTTATTGATTATTGAATGATTTATTAAATGTTAATTAATTGTTACTATAGTGAATATCAAATTTTAAATGAAAACTTTGTATACATAACCTCAAGCAATATTTTTATACTAATTCACATGACATCATAAGAAGATTCAACACCAAAATGACACATAAAAATGTTAAATCACCTCAAACCAATTTTTGATATTGAAGCAAAATATTATCCATACATTGTGTGCTCAACGTTGATATAAATAAAGAGTACATATGGTTTTAAAATTTGAGATTGATGACAATCAACATATCATGCTAGAAACTCTTAAGATCTATAATGTCTCCATATTCCTTCAAATGGTGTTGTGTTCTTCATCAATGCCACGCCTCATACGGTTAGGTACTTGAATATTCTTCTCCTAAAAATGACAAATCAATATATTAATAGAATTTAAAGTTAATACATAAATCATAGTACAACAAACAACTTACCCCTATATTTCGGTTTTGGTCTACTCCAAGGTGAATTGTCCGTCGAAATCCATCATTAACTTGAAAAAGATTGAAGATACGAACTTCAATGTGGATTTAGTAAATAAACCACATTAAGAACATTCACACACATTATTAAAAGGAGGCTAGTAGAAGAAAGAAATCTGAGTAAATATGAAGTAAAAAATAACATTGATACTACATTTTGTTAAACATACACACTGGATTGTCCTGTTCTATAACTTATGAGAGAACTTACCATTCAGACAAACAAGCAATTTTCCAAGAAACTAACCATACCTTATTTATAAGTAAAAAAAATTGAGGATTATCCAATATTAAAAATGGAACTAAGTTGAATATATCATGAATAGTTAGACAATCAAAAACCCTTACACTTTATAACGAGACATTACATTAAGACAGGATACATTATAACAGGCTTGCCTGCACCCAAATTAGTTGTAAGATAAGTATTTTTTGGTAAAGTAGATAGTTTTATACTCATGTGTACTGGGAAAAAAACATATCCCTGTCACGTCAAGAAACTGAGTAGTCACAATGAAAGAAAAGGTTGATAATACTTACGTGTAGACAAACCCATTTGAATCCACGGCAACTGGGGGCAAAAAAATGAACTACTCATCAAGATCAGAATATCCAACTATTTAACACTGAAAATAAATCAGATTCAACTCATCCTAAGATGATATCATTCTGTTACGTTTTGACACTGCAATTATTAGACTACTGAAGAAAATGGAAAATTGTTAGTACCGTTCTGTGTTATTGCCGATAGGGAAACCAAACTGGAGAAAGGGATCTGGTTTTAGACGATAGTGTTAACAGGAAATTCAAGCAATTTTTTTAATACAGTTGATAATGTACGACTTACTGAACCTCCATAATCAGAAACAACAGCATAACCCTCTTGTTTTATAAGTCATGTTCTATGTGGGGATTCAAACCATCCCATCCTAATGGGCAACTATAAATGAGATTAGCACAACACTCAAATGTAGTTACCAAAGATAGAATTTATGTTAACAATATTAAGAATGTGATGAATTTCCAGAAATGATATCAACTATCAAGAAAACAATAGTATGGTTAAGCACACCAGTAATATGCATTGGTAGAATGGAGAGAATAGATATATTTATTGAAAAAAGTATTGTTTGAGACATACCTGAATGGTTTGTTCCACAAGCAACTTTCACAATTATTTTTGTTGAAAGTGTAGCTACTGCCCTTGGACGAGGTTGAGCTTCATAAACTAATCGTACAGAGGAATTGTTTGCATTATACTGATAAAAATAACACTGAGTCAGAGTCACTGCAACTTGACACAAAGAAATCAAACAAGACTCAACCTCATTGTCTGTCCCGTGTCCAAGTTGTCCATACTGTGGTAGGCCAGCAGTTCTGAAATAGCAAATGTACATCAGTGCTGGGGCAAGAAGTATACTTACAAGGCGGAAATATTCGACAAAACGTGGCTCCTGGAAGACAATTGATCGATACTCTTTTGTAGCAATCACAGCCATCTCATCCATCAGTGCATGCCATTGTGGCTTAGGAGATATTGGAGGGTGCATTCCATGTTCGAGAGTGGCAGCTGTGAAGCGTTGTAGGTTTCTGAAGCACAGATGCTCTTCGCCAAATGATTGTTCAATGACTTCACCCTGAATTGTAACCCGAAGATGGTCGTGGATAGTATCTGGTGGCTGTGACAAAATGGCAAGATGTGTGGGGTCACCTCCTCTTCCAACAGTCCCTCCTCGAGACAGACCAAAGGTTGACACTTGGCGCAAAAAGTCCAAAAGACTTCCATCAGCAATTGGTCTATCGCCACAAACACAGAGTGATCTATAACAAAGCTCGAGAGGCTCCAGGAACTGCAAAACCAGAAAAAGTTGAACATGTTACTAGAAGTTGTGCCAAGTAGTAGAATAAATACTCTTTCACCCTTCAAATACAGGTTATACTGTGTGGTGAATTTTCATTAGTTGAATCAATACTCTTTCACCCTCCAAATACAGGTTATACAGGGTGGTGAATTTCAAGTAGTAGAATAAATACTCTTTCACCCTACAATAGAACAAATCGTCCATCAAGCTGGGTGTAACTATTAAAGCTGACTAATGGGTAACTATTAAAGCTGACTAAAGGGTAACTTGCTTCAATGTGTTCAGGCATTGGGTCACCTAGTCGGGGTGCCCAGCTACCAACTACTGAGCACAAGCATCTTTCTAGTACCATCAACGTGGAGATGACTGCCAAGTTTCATGATAATGATGTTGTAATATGGTGCATAGCTACCAACTACTGAGCACAACCAACTTTCTAGTACCATCAACGTGGAGATGACTCGCCAAGTTTTATGATAATGATGTTGCAATATATCAGGTTATTCAGAAAAAATAAATTAGTACTTTAGGACATTACTGTTAGCTTAATAGATGATGCAAGTCAGTAATTATGAGGATAGAGAGAAATTGCACAAGGAAGCAGTCGAGCTCATACCTCAAACATCAACTCCTCTATCTGAGAATAGTACAAGTTTGCAGCCATCATTCTAGCTAACAAACAAACATCCCTTGTAACCTCTGGCGTAACTCTTGGGTTTCCTGCATAGAATCAATCATCCAGGTTAACAACATTCACCATCTCTATAGTCTGATCAGATCTTCATAGACGGACAGACCTGCAATTTAATAAAATAAGCTTACAAGAGGACATAATCACATAGCATTAGCCATGAAACAGAAAACATGGAAAGGGCTTGTCCAATGATAGATATAGCACATCTTTCATAATCAATCCAATATCATGATTGGACTTGTCAGGGTACCTAAGAGGTATTCCCATTCTAAAAGCTTAGGCTACATATAGAATATGAGGCAACAATAGAAAAGGTCTGGTGGCCTTTCTAAAACTAAATCTGAAAATAGGTTGTGGTGTTAGAGTTTGTAACCACATGGTTTGTGTGGGAGGAGGCTGAGACAGAGAGTCTTTAGAAGAAGTAACATGTAGGTGTACGGCTCAAACACATGCCTCAGGTGAGTCATTGATCCATGCAGGTGCAGGTTGGACAAATGCATGTATTAAGGCACAATAGGACTTTGATAGAACATCATATCATGCAATGTTGATAGTTAGGCCTTATAGGAACTTAACAAGACTACATTGATATATTAATTATAGGAAAAGATTGAACACCTACCTTAGCCTCCTAGAAGAATAAAAAATAATCATTACGCCACTTGCTAAGAAAATTCATGCCTATCGGCACCATTATAAGAATATCTTTCATATAGGAATTTATCAGACATCCATTAAATCATTTGGTACTCATCTCAAGTGTGATTGATCTGGTGTTGTAAGCAGAATTTTTAGTATTAATATGTCCTTCAAAAAGTAATTTTATTATGTCCATAAAGCAAGATGAAGAAGAAGAACTTCAACAGATGGTTCTATCCCAACAAATTTAGGGGTGGTTCTTGAAACTTTTCAGCATAAGAGAGACAAATATGAAGATGGATTTGTGTCATGTTGACTATAGGCCTGTTTAGGATTCAAATTTTCTGTGAAATTTTCTGTAACAGTCGTAAAAGAATCAAAATAATTATATATTGCTCTGAGGAAAAATTAAATAGAAGGAAACTAACCAGAAACAACTCCACAAAGAATCCTTTCAGATCCTCTTCTTTTAGTTCACAATCAACCTCTTGCACTGAGATAAACCAGCCTTAAACAACCACAAGTCATGTTACTGATGGAAAGAACAAAAATAAAGATCAAACTTTAGAGAAAGGAACACCTGAACCAAAGCATTAGACTAACTATCCAAGAGAGTTTGGCAGTCCTCCTTATACTAAGCCATAGCGATTTAGATGACACACAGTTTTGTCTGTGCACCTATGAAAAAGCAATCATTGGATGGCTTCTATGTGACACAAGGGACCTACATATTTTAGATGCAGATGTTAGAATAAAAGAAGAACAAAAAAGGAAAATATAATGCCTAAAAGAGGGGGAGAGGTGTATTTAATGGCATGATTATAATTGATAAGAAACACTTATAATACAATTAGATTCTTTTATGGTTCTGTGTAAAAAATGGAACTAAAATTATAATGGCATCAGACAGATAGGATAAGATCTAGTTGGGAGAATGTTGGACTGATCAGTGGTAGGTAGAAGCTTGTAGGAAACTAATCAACGGTTTAATGTGGTTTGAAGTGCCTTTAAACAAATTGAATTCCACCTTGTTCATTTTACATAAAGTCAAAAGGGGTAGTCATAAACCCAAAAAACAATACTAAGAGAGGTATTAAAGAGACCAATGACAATTATGTTCAAATAGTTAGTTTTTTCTTAGGATGCTCAATTTCTTATCTGCATCACCAGTTAGATGTGGTTCAGACATCTTAAATCTAGAATATAGTTACACCTACCTTTATTATGCCCCTTACTTTTAGCATGTAGTCAAAATCCACTGTCCTTCTTCCACCAAGCCAACAGTAATAGCAACTCAACACAAACTCTTCTATTGTCACCAGTATGACTCAGAAGTCACAATAGCTAGGTATTATCATTTCTCCCATCTATGTCTCTGTAGGATTATACAATTATCCTCTACTACCACACTTGTTCTATAAATTGTTAGTTTTGTTCTCCTTTTGTACCCTTCTTAATGGTAATTGCCAACCTCCAAGACCAACTAATGCAACAACATAGTCACAAGTATAGAATTTTGCCAGTAAGAAATTGCAAATGATGAATGCACTGTAACAAATGTTATATGTATACTATTTTTTATTCAAAATCCAGTTTAAAAATGTCTCCTTAATTTTTTCGGTACTAGATTCCAAGAAAGCTTCTAATTAGCATAGATTAGACAAAATTCACATATGTGCAACATCAAATAGTGAGAATATAACATATAGAACTGTTACTATTTTAGATTGTATGTTTTTAAAATAAGAAGCATGTGAGATATCTAGAGTTGAAGGTATGATATCACCACTTCATTTTCTTGGTCAAGACCAATATTGTCAAGTATACTTCTCATCAAAAAAATTCTATAAGAACTTCCATACTATTGGTAAACTGGAGGTGGATAGGAAGATCAAGGGGAGTAGCACATTTCAATGATTAGATTGGCTTGTGTCCTAGTTCAAAGATGGACTTACCTTTGGTTTATATTTCCATATAAAATAGGTCCTAACCTTATAGACGAAATTGATTCTTATTGTTCTTATAAAAGCGAATGGAACATGGGTTAAATGAGCATGCTATATCAGTAAATTAATACATCAAAATGTCTTTCTTAAAAAAGAAAAGAAAATCCAGGAAACTAGAGATATGATTCTAGTTGCATAATAGATTCTTATTCTAGAAATACTCACCTTTATCACCTTGTTGATAATCTACACACCTCAATTTGTCATGACTTCTTCTATGGATGAGACAAGCTTTTTAATGGTGATGCCATCAGCTCAAACGGTTACACTCTAGAAGAGGGGTTCAAGGATATGAATCCTCTCATCTGGATCGACAAAGATTGTGTACCTTCACCATCTACTATGGCAATGACTCTAGCTTGCATTTTTAGGGGGCGGGTGGATTAGGGTTTTGGTTCAAATAGACTCACTCATAAAATGGGTGAGAGTGCCAACACTCAAACACCTAGGTTGACACAGAAACAACAAAACTCAAAATATGGTTGTCTACCGGTAACCAACACTTAGAGTACACCACTACAGTCAAATCATACTAGTCTACTCAGTTAAACTTTCATAGGAAAGAGACACAAGATATTTTTAGGTATCAGTCAATTAAAAAAGGGAAAATACAAATACACATGGCAAATTAGGCTAAAAAATAAATGGTATGTGAAATTCAATCACAATAATAGGAAATCTGAACAGTATTAGGATTTATAAAAAATATTTTTAGGTACATATGGAATGATTAGGTTGTCAAATTCATAATGAAGAATTAGGGCCAAATTAGTTTTGTGGCTACAAAAATAAAAAAGAAATAACAACATATATGTTTGATGAGTTTCAAAACTCCCATAAAGGTTTTAGACAAAATTATTACTATAGTTTGCATTATTTATTTGAAACCTCAAGAAATGTCTTTTGCATATGAGCAAACCTTTTGTATAAAATCAACAAGATTAAAGTAACTCATTTCTTTTGTATTGTCTTATATTCTTACATATTTTGTGATAACAATAATTTGTAGACCCTGCCATAAATGTTATCACTTACATGTTAGGAAGTATGATTTTCTGTTAGTCGGTGTTACATAAATGCAGTAGCACAAGGGGAATGTGAAGAATAGTCTACCCCAGATATTGTGAATGACAAACCTCGAATAGTACCAACATACTTCTAAAGACTGAGTATATATATTGCAACCTCAGTTAATGAACATATTGGAGGTTCTTCCACCTTTCCTAGACCCTGCCAGTCATGATGAAACCAAACATGGGTTGTAGGAAGCCAAAAATAGTATAAACAATCTCTACCATGAAAAGCATAGTAGATATCTCATAAAACTCTCCATGGTCAAGAAAAACCCAAAATAGAGCATGATACAGTTGGTAGAGGCATATTGAATTTTTCATGAAGTTGTCAAATGCAAAGGAAACATGATACGTGTAGTTGAAATCAGATCTTAGTCCTAGTAGCATCATATGGACAGAGGGGGAAATCAAGAACAACTATAGTTAGTTGCAAATGGAGGAATCGAAAACTTCATGTGGAAACTTGTATCATATCTGGACCCTTGACATGGTATATATTGGCATCAATCATGGTTATTGAGCAAAAAAATAAAGTTGGGGGATGGGTAGCGATCTAGGTAGAAGGGCAAAGTATTTTGTTATATATGAGTTGAGAGGTGATATGGAAATTACTTATACATGCCTCAATTACAACCTCATTTAAGATTAGCATAATTTTAACAACAACATAAATCCTTATCTCAATATTTAGATTTATTTGTCCTTGTATTCAGTGAGACCCTGACCTACATCTATCATCATCAAACAAATTTTCCCTAATAACATGGAGTTATCTCTATATATTGTTCTCTAAAACTCTCCATCTATGGGGTTTAATTACCCATTTTGATAAGTTTCAAATAATTATAAAGTAGAGATAGTGTATAAAACTTATACTATATGCAATGAAAATCATGTATGGTGTTTAACTTGGCAGGTATCTATTTCTCTTGCACCTACTTTGTGACTTTGATTCCTATATGATCCTATAAACAAATTAAGAAAACATGTACACCCAGTGGAGTCGACTAATGCAATAAGAGAATATATCTCATGATCTAGGAGAACAAGGTACATTGACATATATGTAGTAGGAAATTGATTCCTAAATTGTAAGGATGGATAAACATATAGTCCCTTTATTTCTCAAGAGTTGTTTACAATCTGATTGACAAAGCCATATTTTAGAATCATGCATCGAGCTCATTACCTTTATTTTCAAATCGGTCAATACAGTGAATAATAATAGCCTAGTATATAAAGCAAAATAATGAAACTGTTCTAATGGACATAAACCACATGTATAAGGTTACAACTATGTTTTAATGGATAGCAGGGGCAACACTGTCAGCTTTTAGGTTTTCCCTTGGCTAAGCTGCTGAGTAGTCTAAGTATTAAGACATTGTTTCTGTGTAATGTGAATATATACAAGGGACTACTCGGCAGTTTAAGAATTATCTGTGTTAAGGATAATTATCAAAGGTCCTACCAAAAATCTTATAATTCTTCAACTAGTTCACCAACATCTAGAGGACAAATGATTAACTAGTATGGCACATATTCTAGAGGCAAACCACATTGTTGGATACTAGTCTACTATTGTATGTTATCTTTTTTAGCACTTTTTCCATGAAAATCACCGGCATAACAAAATACAATACAGAGAAACAATTGATTAACAAGTATAGGCAGATGCCCTAGTTAGGGGGAGGTTATGGATGTGACTTGTATGGTGCAAGTACTGGTGGTCACAGGTGTATCTGTGTGGGTTCTGTTTGTATAAACAATTGCTGGTAGTGCATTAGTAGCACACAGGTGTTGTGAGACATGCCAGCTAATGCATGGACATGAGGAAGAGGGGTACAACAGCATATACGACACCTTTACTAAATTTCTTAACCAGTTTTGTATGTACAACTATTGCTTACCACCTGCTACAGCCGTACTATTTTATATAGGACCTATATTCATATTATCTTAAAAGAGTATTATGTTATTATCCTGAAATACAATGCATCAACATCAGAATACTACTGCCTGCACATACGTTAGAATTTTAAGCAACTTGAGGAATTCAGAACTTACGCATACATAATAGCATCCAACTAATGAGGATTAATCCATTGATTAAATCCTATACGTACACAATAATGCGTGTAAAGCAAACAATACTTCCACCTATATATCTTATCAAAATCAGAGCTATTTTAAGTAAAGGTTCAAGTTAAGACCAGTTTCAAAGATCAAAACGTTTTAGATCAAGCCTGCTCTGGAACTTCAGAAATATCAAACAACTACATGTACTACAACTATTACTGTTATAGTTCCATTTACTACTTCAACACGAAGAAATGAGTTAAATTGTTCACAGGAGACCACCTTATACAATAGAGAAGAAGTATCAATTATTACATACCTAGTTTTATATCTACATGAATATACATGTTGCTTGAATGGGTCTATAGATCTAGTATAATTCTAGAAGCATAAATGATATCACTACACCAGGCCCAACACTTGCACAAATTCATTTTAAGCATATTCAGTTTGTTAGCATTTTGCATTTCACCTCAATTGTCATGGTCCAGAACAGGGTAACCAAGACAGATGTATCATATTAAAGTACTCAAAGATCAGTAAAAAAAACTGGAAGGACAATTCCATAATAGTGTCCTATGTAGGCTTTTAATTAGGTAAAATATTATGAATGGATAGAAGACTTATCACATAAAGCTACAACATATAGGGTTCATCACAACCAATATGGTAGATTGCCTCGATGTCAATCAATTTTGCAACGTCAACAACACTCCGTATTTCCCATTCCATAACATTTTACCTATTAAAAGTCAGAGATGTGTTGCAGAGGGAGAATTATCCGCCTAAAATAAGATAAACATGCATTTAATCTCAATCGAAACAGTTGTCATGGAGCAATTTAGAAATTAGAAATTATAAACGTGTCATGTAGATCACCTAATAGGCTAATAGTTCCATTCTGGTCATTGAGGACAACAATGTTGTCACCATCAATGTTTCTTCATATTGACACCTCTTTGCTTTAGTTCTACATCTTGTCATAGAGTATCCCACCATGTTGTGACCCAATTTTTGTTCAGTTAGGCTGAATTGCTTTGGCTTCATTACTTAAAATTGATCATAAAATCAGTACGAGCTATCTCAAGGTTTAAGAAACAACAAGCTAACATGTGAGGTAAGGATTTGGTTGGTCTAGTACAATATTTAACTCTATATATGTATAGAACATGTTGCACAAACTGCAGAATCTATGTTGTCATTACTTGACAAAGTGCATAAAATGTAGAAACAACTTATGTTTCATATATTCATAGTCAAGGCCTACATGACATGGTTAACATCTATAGGTTTTCCGTAGGATTTCCCTAATGTATGGTGTTCATGACAAAAGTAATGCCCTGTTAGATATCTTGGTGTACATTAGGCAAGAATGATCAATGGTCAAGTGGATAAGTCAAAATGATGACAAGCACAACAACACCCATTCTTGGGCATAACTAGGCCATGATATGGAACTAACTAGTCAATGACATGTCCTTTTTATATGCAGTACAATGTACTAGTGTATAAGAACTATGCCCAATTTCCTAACAAGTATTCACATAAATCATTGTATGTTCAGGATACACATAATACAAGATCAAGGTGTAGGATTCATTTTAATTTCTCAGATATTCCATGGTTTTTATGGTAAGAATCACTTCCATTGGTCTTCTTCAACTGCCTTAAATGTGGCTCATACTCATCCATCTTCATTGTTTCTTGTCTAAATTGATTGTGAAAATGTCAACATTCAATCATGAAGAAACACATGCAATACTCTCTTCTCTATAATAAGTTTCCCAACGGTTTCCTTGCCTTCCTCAGTTCCAATTTTAGGAGTTAGGTCTACATCCCTCAATTTTTGGGTCTATCTTTCCCTAGGCAAAAGCCCATCCCACTTGGATCCCAAGAGCCCATATTTTGACACCTTCTCCATAGTCTGTTCATATTTGTAATTGTGTAATGTCATTATATTTCGTAATAATGTAACTATTACACAATATTGTATAGTACTTAGGCTAAATCACACCCGAACTTTGGGGCTCCTTTCCCTAAAAGTAATCGTTATAAACTTTAATTCAATTAAGTTTAACCCAGTCAAGAATTGTGATAGTGATTCTATGTTATCATGGTACCTCAAATAGGGTGGAATCCTAGTTTGGCGTGCAAGGCAGAAAAATGTTAGGTATTTACAGATTGGTCAAGCTATGGTCACTATTCTAGACTCACTATTTCCCTATTGGTATTTATATTATTATTCTGAGATCTTGCAATTAACAGAACCTCGCAGCATGTTCTATGACTATACATTCATTTTTCATCAAGCATTGAGACTTTAAGCTCCTAATTATGGCTATGCTAGTTTGTGTCTACTTCTGCAGGTGTACATACTCTAATTACTTTGGAATGCAAGTGAGAACACCGATTTCAAATGGAAGACCGATCCGACCTTCACAGGGAAGGGGAAAAGGATGAAGAAACAAAGAAAACACACACAGACCTGGCTGAGCTGCGCTAGGAGATGGTCCTCGGCGGCACCACAAGAGGAGTTGAACTTGAGAAGAGGCTTGAGCCTCTCGTCGGCCCTACTGGCACCGATGACCTGCAGATCCAAGGCCTGGAGCCAGCGCAAGACTCTGCCCTCGAAATCGCCACTCCCAAGCGCCAGATCTGCGTCGGCATCGGCATCCTAGAGGAGAATACCTCGAAGCCTCCGGCCCAGCCTGGGGCTCCTACAGGAAGGAGGAGCCCCCTCCGTTGACGAGGAAGACGACGATTTCGGTCGATCTAAAGCAGAAGCATCTCCTCTAGAGCCGCCATCCGAGTCGTCATCCCGGTGAGGAGCGGCTGCCGAACTTTCCGGGACCTCATTGTCGTCGGGGGAGTCGGGAGGAGTCGGGGGCGATCGGGGCAAAACCTCGCCACAAGTGGCGTATTTTGGGAAGTCTGTGGAATCCAAATGGTAGAGAATGGAGGGAAGGGTTATGAGAGGGAGGGAAACATTTGACACGGAATTTTTCAGGGAGTGATTAGTGAGTAATATATTTTTGACGGAACAAAAGGTCTAAGGATGTTAAAAACACGGTTGAGGGATTTGGTCCCATATTTCAAGGATGAGCCCTCACAAATAGACATCATTATTCACGATTTTTGGTTCCTCACAAATGTTCTTCAACAAAGGCCAAATTTTTTGTAGTGAAGAAAGATTCTTTTATATGTGTGGCTTTGGTAATAACAATAGAGAGATGGAAATGATGAGGATGTGATGTGTTTTTGACACATGTGATGGATACCAAAGTAAGGAATTCTGGTATCTAAGAAATATCAGGTGGTATGGGAAAGTAAAAAACATAACTCCTAATCAGCTGATTTATGTTGGTTACCGAGAATGGCCAATTGTGAAATCAGTCTAGTTACATACAATAGTATGAACATCATATGTTAGGGGTTTATGCTCTGTATAAACATGACATCGATAAGGATGTACTAATCAACGGAACAATTGTAGAATCATTTTGAGAAAAAGCTTATTAAACTAAAAATAATTCCTTAGAATATCTCTATCTAGATCTATTGAGGCAGCCTATACATAACATCTAAATATACCTATAAGATAAGTTCTTAATTGATAAGTAACATCCCCTTATGACAAGAGAATGTACAACAAATTAGATAGTTGGTACAACTAGTAAGAAAGTTTAGTGTCGTGTCAGCAGATTAGATGGCACAACAGATATATGATAAGACTTGTAGTCCCAAGTGGGTGACAGAACGTAATTCTAGTCTCTCCTTGGAAGAGAAATGCTAAACTGAATAAGGAATATGGAAAACTCCCCAGAATCAAGAATTGTGTCACATAAAGTTATAAGTTGAGAAAGTTGAAAAATCAGTGAGGTTTGACACCTGAGTTAAATAGGGTATGTATAATGTTTCTCTGACTAAAAAAATGTTACCTGACATAGAGTTGACTCTACAGTCAATAATGACAAGGACAATGGAGCATGTGTCCTATATGACAGATTCTATGATAATCATGTGTGAAAGAACTTTATGTTGATCAAAGTTCTATGACATCTCCATGACATTAAGATGTTATGTGTAGACTTTATGATATAATGAATGAATAATATCTGTCTCCCTTTACCTAGGATTTTGGGGACGAAATCCTTGTTAGGGGTTTATAACTTGTAATGACCCTGACCTGGGTTATGAGGTAACCCTATTTGTTTTGGATAAGTAAGTTGCTTAGAACTTTAATATAATCCTCTAAGGTGTTTTGTTATCATGTGACACACTTATGCTCTAAGTTTGGTCCTGATTGAATGTTGTTTGAGCAATGTTCCTTTATTTTGGACCAAAGTACAATTTACCCAAGTTGAGGGGTTATATTGCAATATGTCACATGTTGAACGTGCCCTATATGTTTTAGCATCATAAGAGAGAGAATGATTCTAAGTTTTGGCTTGTGGAAAGCCAAAATTCTAAGTTTGAACATGTTTGAATAATGCTAGTACCTTGTGTACCAATTTTGGTACAAATTGTAATTTACCCAAAATGTAGGGTTGATATGCAAATTACCACCTCTAGAGTGTCCCTACTTCCTCTATTTATCATTTAGAGGATATAGAATGAATGAGACACCATGTTTGAATCAATTATGAGTGATGGTACTCTTGGTGATGAAATGACCAAGAAAGGGGTTGAATATGAAACCCTAACTTGAGTTGTATCTAGTTGAAAAGCTTATATATGAGTGCCTATCGGTCAAGGAGCCAAAGGAGGAGTCTCATATCGTTTTTTGGACTCTTGGAAAATCCCATGATGTGCAAATAATCTCAAGGAGGTGAAGTGTATCGGTTTACAACTTCCTTAGAAAAGTTGTATCAGGTTGTGAATAAAGTGGTGATTTTGTTGATATATTTTATTCAAAGGGTTAGTAATGGAAGAAAATTCATCCCTAGATTATCGTCAAGAGTTTTGCATGTCAATATATATGTTAATTCATGCATGTACACGTGTCACCCATGCATGGACACATGGAACCTAGTAGCTCAAATTGATGACACCTCATTTTTACACTTCTTCATGAACAACAAGTATATACACCCCTTCTTTCACCCCTTAGTGGAATTTATCGAATCTTACCACCCACATTCCCTAATGTATCATGCATAGGATCCTTGTATTGTACAGGAGTGAAGTGTTATCGTGCATAGGGCCTTGGGTATCATCCATAGCAAGTTCATACCAGCCAAGTAAGGTGGTATCAACCAAGTAGGGTGATATCGGCCATAGTGAAGTGTTTTGATCACAAGTGAGGGGGATATCGGCCAAGGGTGGTGGCATGTCATGCATGGGTGGAGGCATATCGTGCAAGAGTAGTAGGGTATCGTGCAAATGTTCTAAGGAGCAAGAAGGATCTCATACTTAACCCTAAGGTGAGGCATGATCATCTTCAACCTTGGATTGAAGCATGATTTTAGGGTTATGATCTTCCTTTCTTTTCTTCTTCACCAATTGCTTATCCATGATGATTCTTTGCATATAGAGGAGTTGTGAAGTTCATCTTCAACCTTAGTAACATGAATCTTTGGAGCTTGGATCTTTGAAGTTGTTTTTAAGGCGGGTTATATAACTTGAACCCAATTATATTATTATGCACCTTCAATTTTGTCATATTTGTTTATCTACTTCCAATTTCGATTTCTCTTATAATTGATGATCTTTTGACTTATAAAGCTTCATGGGACTGTTTTCCATGACTTAGAACAGTAATAAAAAAGGTCTAGAGGTTGATGGTGATGACATCATCAAAGGTAAAGTGATATCGGGTTCAAGCACACAAGCAAGCACCTCTAACCCGATATGGTGATGCACCTACTCCACTAAAATGATAAGGATATGATTTTATACCTTCTTGCATGATATGGTGGTGTAGTATACACCTCTTGCACGATAGGAGGTCAAGAACACACCTTAAAACAGATATGGTGTGGCAAGCACACATACACCTTAAAACCGATATGGTGTGGCAAGCACACACACACCTTAAAACCGATATGGTGTGGTAAGAACAAACACACCTTAAAACCGATATGGTGTGGTAAGCACACACACACACACACCTTAAAACCGATATGGTGTGGTAAGCACACATACACCTCAAGGTGATATGGTAAGCACACATACACCTCAAACCTGATATGGTAAGCACACATACACCTCAAGGTCGATATGGTAAGCACACATACACCTCTAGGTGATATGGGTAGCAAGTATACACCTTTAAAATGAAATTGGGTTAAACATACACCTTTTGGATGATATGGTGTTGAGAACCTATCTCTAAAATGAGATGGAGGGTAACCCAATACACTAGATGACAAGAGTGGCAAGGTGGTTAGTACCCTAGTACATGTGATGGCCAATACACTAAAGTAGGGTGTGGCCAATATCTTCAAGTGAGGTGAGGATGTTACACCCATGAAGGGTGAAGTTGATACACCATATGAATGGTAAGAATGATACCTTAATGGGTAAGGGGATGAGGGATATGATGATGCCTAGATCGATATACACCTAACCCAATACATGTGTTCAACTTGACATACATGATTCAACCCTATACACCTTGTAAAGGTGAGGGTAAGACACTCTTAGGAATGATGAGTGTAACACCAAGTAATGATGTGGTTTGGTTAATACCTTGATAGGTAGAACATCTAAAGTGGTTGATAATGGTATATCAACAATGCCTTAACTCGAGATGAGTCTATATCACTTGATGATAGTTGGGTAATTCAAATGTGTGACTTATGGCCAATACACTACATGATAAATGTGATGTGTTAGTGCATAAAGTATTAGGATGGTATATACCCTAATACAAGATAAGTTGATGAACTTAAGTAAGTTAAAATCAATGAGGGAAGTAGTACATCAAGGCATGATAAATACCACATCCAACACGTTAACGTTGATTCACCTTGATGCACCTTAAATCCAATATACTTAGATGAGTAACACATGAAGTGTGTCATGTCAATTGTTATGTTGAGATGAAATGCACTTTGATAAGTGTAGGCTAACATACCTTGAGAAAGGGTTAAGCCAAGATAATAAAGTATGATGTAATCAATATCCTAGAGAGGATGAGAAAGAAACACACACTTTGTGTTTATTATCATTTAATGATAAAAGATGAGAATAAATAAGTATGATTGAGTACTTATGATATCAATGTATGCTCCTAGATGTGTGGAGCAATGAATTAGGGTTTGAATTAATAATATGAACTTGAAACCCTATTTGTCTATAAAGGGAAACCCTAACCCTAATAATGGGAAGGTTGTATTTCTCTTATTGCATAAGCCTTGTAAGGCATGTTAAATACTTGTGTAACAAGTATAATAATTAATGGCCGTGTGAGCCAGGTGAATAATTTGTTGCCTAGTGAGAGGTGACAAGATGTCTCATGGCCTTGTGAGCCATATGAATAAGTTGTTGCCTAGTGAGAGGTGACAAGATGTGTCATGGCCTTGTGAGCCATATGAATAAGTTGTTGCCTAGTTAGAGGTGACAAGATGTGTAATGGCATTGTGAGCCATATGGAATACTTGTACAACAAGTAAAATGAATACCTGGGTCTGAGGACCTAGAGGTAATGTTTATCTATTATACAGATAACAATGTTGTGTGATGATCCAAGGGTTTGAATACCCAGATCCAGTAATCATGATATTGATGTGAAGGGATAAGAATTCCCATTAATGTGATGAGGGACTGAGATCCCAAGTATCATGTGTTTTAAAGATATGAAAAGTACATGATAGATGTATTACACTTTTCTTTGTAGCATTTGTTGTGATTAATAATGATAACTTGTTTAATGCTAAAAGAATGTTGTAATACATGTAATACATCATTAGGAACTATAAAACATTGCCCTGACCATAGATCCATCAGTGTCAAGATTTGCTAAATGGTGAAACGGGTTCCTCACGACATAACCCAGAGTGCATACTTTTGAGTATGTGGGGGCGTAAGTAGGGATGGCCATGTGTGAGCTGATCCCCTTACGAGCCTAAAATGAATGGGGATTTGGCTATATGTCATATCCTGGCTCGAATGTGACTTCAGTCGTAGACTCTATGTTGAGCACGGTGAACTGGCCCATGGCTCAGAGTATGGTGCTTGTGTCACCATGACTCGATGATTTCATAACTAGGGACGATTGTTAGTAGATGTTCCCTTAAGAGAGTGCAGTTGGTGCTGTAGCTCTAAGCGAGGATGCCTACGTACCCTGGCACAACTATTTAGCAGTGATACGAGATGTCCTGCTTGTGGTCTCGTATTGACCGAGACAAGTGAGGTCATGGCAACCGGCTCTCCCATTGACCTTGTATGGTACCGACTTGTGAGAAGTTTGTAGTCGGTTGGAGATGAACGGGGTATGCTTCATCTCCTCAGGGCATAAGCGTGATTGTTAAAATATGTTCAACCGTGTAGCATATCTACTTAAGGATCAAATACGAGAAATATTGTTTGATGTGCAATTTAGTTATACATCTTAGTTGATAGATGATATTTATGTTTCTTTACATTCCTTGTAAAGCAAATAGATGATTTACAACTCTACCATGGGTAGATGCAATGTTCTCCTTAAGAAAGGAGATTACTTCATTTTGTTCATACAGTGAATTATCCTGCCTGTTAATATAAAAAGAACCTCTTCTCAGTTTATAAATGCTTAATCTATGATAATAATATGGTCGGAAGAGAGTTATATCTCTCGCTGGGATAATTGTCTCACCCCGTGCGATCCACATTTTTTTTAGGTGGACGTGCACGAGGTGGCAAAGATCTTTCTACAGAGGAAGAACAATAGCTGAGGCAGCAGTGATAGCTCAGGTTGAGTGTACTGCCTGTCGTGTCTTGTAGATATAAGTCATATGTGTCGTCTCTATACTCTCAGGTCCTTGGAGTTGGTTCGTGCTGGTTTCATGAATGATCTAAGATTTTGGCTTGAATGCCTCGAGGTTTTATGTTGTTCCAGTATGTGTTTTGATAGAGCAAGTGTTATATGTTGTCCTCAAGATGAGATGTTGTACAATGTAAATCATGACATGTATGAGTTTTGGATCTTTCAGTAAAAGTTTTCTAGACAAGGATCTCCTTGCAAAATGGTTTTAAATTTTAGTAATTTTTGTTAATCTGCTTATTGTGTTTATTCCGCTTAATTAATAATGATTTGTTTGTCAGTTTGATGTCGGTCATTTTAGTGTGGATACTTGTTTCATCATTAGCATTGCACCTTGGATAGATGGCACAGTCTGTGAAGTTTCTTTGCTTTCTTCTATTGTTAGTCATGATCGCTTTGTGAGCTGATAGCCATAGGAACACTCGTACTTTTGAGGGTTATTTAATACTTTAGATTGCTTGCCAAATAGGGTTTGAGCCGATAGAATCATTCCCATGAATAAGCTCGTAGGTAGAAGAAGAAGAGTACTTGCCTCTAATATCATGTTTCCAACTCCACGAATCGTTCTTGTACTTGGCATCTAGTACCGGTATGTCAAGTATTTTTGTTACGCATTTTTGAGGGAGGTAGGTATTAAGGAAACTAGTATCCCAAGATCCCTCAAGATTGTAAGGAAACTAGTATCCCAAGATCCCTCAAGATTGATGAAACTGGATACTCTCAAATCCCGCAGTTCTTCATCTACAGTTTGAAAGTAGGTATCCTCTAGGTTTGGGAAATCTGGGACCCAATTGTCAGACCATACTTTCGTATCTTTGCCATTACCGATGATTTACACACAGTTGCTGCCAATGAATTCCTTCCCTGCATAGAGGGCTCTCTAGAAAGGCGTGGAACGATAACCTTTCTAGTTTCTGAAGTTCTTGTATTTATTATGCAGTCCCTCTCTCCATAGTGAAGGTTCAGGATTGATGAAATTCCAAGTGTTATTCCAAAGCAAGGATGTGCTCCAATCAGCCATAGATTTGATACCTAGTCCACCGCAATTTGTGTTTGTCGTGAATTTACGCCAGGAAACTAGTGAGGTGGGTCGACTGTTGTGACCACCTCCCTAGATGAAGGTACGTATGGTTTTGTAAATTTTCTTATAGACTGACATAGGCACTTTCACAGTCTGCATAGAGTACGAAGGAATGGAGGTGAGAACTACTTTGGACAGATAGATCCTACTAGCTAGTGATAGAGTTCGAGATGCCCACCCATTAATTTTTCCTTCTATGCTCTTCTTAATGTACTCATAGGTGGTGTTATTGATTCTTTTATGAAGAAGAGGAACCCCCATGTATTTCCCTAGGTCTGAGGTCTCAGCAATGCCACTGACTCTGCAGATGCTCGCCCGCACAATATGGCTGACAGAACTAGAAAAGAAGATCTTTGATTTCTCAATGGAGATTTGTTGGCCTGAAGCTGCTCCAAAGATTCGGAAACATTTGTTAATGGAGGCCATCTGATGTAGGGAGGCATGGGTGAAGATGACTATGTCATCAACAAAAACTACATGGGACAAATATGGTCCCTGTTGAGACAGCTTGACTGGCTTCCAAGAGCCATTGTTAACATACTGATTGATGAGTTGTATTAGCTATTCCATGCAGAGAACACATAAATACGGGGATAGGGGGTCCCCTTGTCTTAGGCCTCTGGAAGCCTTGAATGATGGGAGAGAGGTGCCATTGAAGATGACATTAGTACTGCCTACAGAGAGAGAGAGTTCACAATGTATTGACATATGTGTCCTAGCCAGGCCATCTTCTTTAGAGTGTCTTCTATAAATGTCCAGGATAATCTGTCGTAGGCATTATATAGGTCCACTTTAATGGCCATATAGGGGGCACTGGACCGCCTTCTCATATTATGGATGACTTCTTGAACTACAATTATGTTGTCTGAAATGTTCCTCCCAAGAACAAAGCTTGTCTGAGTATTGGATATCCAACCAGGGATGTGTTTCTTCACCCTCTCCACCACTCTCTTTGAAGCTAATTTCAAAATAGTATTGTTCAGGGAGATGGGGCGCAAATGATTGCAACTCATGGGCCTTTTACATTTGGGGATCAACATAATACTTGAGTCATCTGGGAGAGGTTGGCTTTTAAGCATGATGCAGATAGATTTCATAGCTGAAGTTCTAATTGTTTTCTAGTGCTTTTTCAAGAAAAGATAATTTGTGCCATCTGGTCCAGCTGCCTTATAGGGATCAGTAATTTAAGATTTTTCCACAGCTCATATTCAGTAGGAGACGACCCCAGAACATGAATTTGCCGATCAGAAAGAGTCGTAAAGGATGTTGGCATTAAGTTCATTTCCTCAATCGAAGGCTGAGAAGGAGCTGTGAAAAGCTCCATGAAATGTTGATGAACAAGCTGTTGCAGAGCAAACGTATTAGCTATCCATTCCCCCCTGTCATTTTGAAGAGTAGATATATGGTTGGATCTACGCCTATTATTCACATAGGCATGATAAAACTTGTTGTTGTTATCACCATGGTGGAGCCAGTTCACGTGACTGTGTCATTTCCAAGCTTCCTCCTCCTTGTTCATGATCTCTTCCAACTTCTCTTCTAGAATAAGACAATGTCTATCTTTAGCTTCACAATAGGACATCTCCAATTCTTTTTAAAGTAGCGTGAATTTCTCCTTGCCGATTTTTCTACTCAGTTCCTTGTCCTATGAAGATAGATGGCTTTGTATCGAGTTAACTGCCTCATGGAAGTGTTTGCTAGCATCCCAATTGTTCTTGAGTATGTTTTGGAAGTCGGTTTCCTTATGCCAGATAGCTTTCATTTCAAAACGGATACAATTTTTGGGCGTGTGAACATCCAAAATAGCTATGGGGTTGTGATCAAACCTGATACGGGGAAGATTTTCACATATGCATTTTGGGAATTTTCTAATCCATTCTGAATTAGCAACTACACGGTCGATGCGTTCATGGCGGAGACCCTTTTTGTAGGTAAATTTGTATCCAGTGCTACCAATATCAGTGAGGCCCTCTTGGGTGAGAGCATTGCTGAATTTTGCGCCTTCTCTGAGGTTGAAGAGGCTGCTACCGATCTTTTCATCTGGTGTTATCATACAGTTGAAGTCACCAAGAGATATCCACGACTGATTGATTGTAGTGTTGAGCTGAAGGAGCTAATCCCACAGAATGGGTCTTCGGGCGGGAAATGGAGAAGCATAGACGGAGGTAATGTAGACATTACTATTGACACAACAGTGAATATAAAAATGATGGCTTTGGATGATTTAGACCTGACAATCAGCTTCGTTCCAAAGCACCCAAATACCTCTAGAGAAGTCGCTTGCTTTGACTCTGTGCAAGCTAGAGAAGCCTATATCTCTGATAGCTTTGTCTGCTTGTTCCCCCGAGATGTGAGGTTTAGTAATAGATACTAACTTGATTTTATACTTCATAACTAGGTTTTTAAGGGATTTCCTGGCCTTCTTCTTGCCAGCACCCCTGATGTTCTGGGCTAGTGTATTAATCATTAAACAATAAGGGTATCAGAGTTTATTGACCTTCACTGGTCGGTGTTCCCTCCTTCTCCTCACTAACTTGCTTAGCTTTGCTGCAAGTGTTGTAACCAGTACTCCGGTGTGGCCTGTTGGGCCTAGGGCTAGTTTTATTTTCTTTGTCTTTCTGCCCAGTGAGAGGCGTCTTGTTACTGTTCGCCTTCCCAACATGTGCATCATCTACTGCATCTTTATTGACAACAGACATGCCTACTAGGTTTCCTGCGCTAGTTCCATCCCCTCCTGATGGTCTGCCCAAGACAACTTCATTTCCTTCTGGAACGACTACTGTATGCATTGGTTCATCAGTGTCAGTTGATTTCTTCTTCCCTGGCTTATCTGAACCGGTAGCTTGTTCATCATTTCCTTGCACTGTCTTCTCAGGTTCTTTGTTGGCTGAGCTTTCTTGTGACGCTACATCCACATATTTTTCTCTCCTTTGCTTCTTTCGCCAGATTTTGGGGCTTGCTGCACCTCCCTGTTTATTGTTTGTTGTGTTAGCACTGTCTTCCTCGGTATGAATGGGTGGGTCTTCCTCTTCATCTAGTACTTGATATCTGTTGTTGAGATCCTTGCTCTGTCCTTTATCTTTTGAATTTGTGTCTTTATCCTTCTTCCTCGGTGGTCTGCTAGCAAGTATTTTTTTTTCCATAATAAACCTACCACTTTTCTTCTTCATCAACCCATCTGACACCTACCTCCTCCTTTGTAGGAATGGGTTTTTCTGGGATAGGAGCCTCTGTGGGACCTCTGCATTCTTTTTCAACGTGCCCTAACTTCCCACATTTAGTACAAAAATTAGGTAAAGATTCGTACTCGAGTTTAGACTCTCTCCCGTTGATTAATATGGTAAGGTGGATTGGGAGGTTGGTCTCCAACTCAACGGCCAGCCTGGCAAATCGGCTCCTAGTACGGTTCACAGAATGGTCATCCACACGAACAAGACGTCCTATGGCCTGTCCAATCCTGTTGAAGATCTCCATGTTGTAGTAATGGATTGGGAGACCAATAACTCGCACCCATGTGACAATGTGGTCAGGTATTCCCTTTGAGGGTTCAAAATATCTGTCCCATGGCCATACCATGAGACAGCCTCCGAAAAGCGACCAAGGACCCCCAGTTAACACATTGTTGTGATCGTTTTTATTGTAGAACTAGGCAATGTAGTATTGATCAGATAGTTTGTATAAATCGAATCTACCTGTTGGCCTCCAAAGTAGCTTCAATCTCTTCGACATAGTAAGAAACCCTACTGATCGGTCTATTAATTTGACAATGACCGAGTACTTGAAGGGCCTGCTAAGTATTTCTTCCGCTTCAAGCGCTACAAAGATCTCTGGATAGTCGTTCACATAGATCAGTTCGATATCTTCTGGGTTCAATATTTCCTCTCGTTCATCATCAATGAAGAAAGGGTCTGACGCCCCTCCCTTACTCGATCCCGCACAAGCTTGTTTGTAATTCAGTGGTGTCTTTTACGTGGACTCTTCCGACAGGAAAGGATTCCCGTTGTCAACAACATTAGAGTCTACCTCCATCCCTGCTGCTTCAGAGATCGGGATGGTTGTTGCTGTTTCTCGGACTCCCGTGCCATGCATATTTCTATACATGATATTGATCCCAGATTCACGGAGTAGTTGATCTGCATTCGTCTTCTTTTTCTGATTACTTCATCCTTCTTTGATAGTGCCCGATGATCTTCCTCCTTCATCTAGGGTTTTCTTGCGTCCACACACGTCGCCCGTGCCACAAGCCCCCACTTGCCCCGTCACTCCCGTCATTTTTTTAGGTATAGTTACACATCTGAGAATATAAAATAACTTTAATATATGTAGTAGAGCTACACTACCTTATTTAGCTTAATAAAGAAAGGTAAAATCATAATTAACATTCAATTATGTTGTGCGTTAAGACAGTTTAGAAAGAAAAAATATGTTAAAACTTGTCTTAACTAATGTTGTACCCGACATCATGTTAGTGAGAGAAAAAAAACACATTAAAAGAGAAGTAAAGGACAAAAGAAATGATGCTCGTTTACCGTCGCAACATCACCGAACAAGTCTTGCTTGTTGTCACGTCAAGACCGCATCTTCCACCTCCTCAACGTTAGTTCTTTCACACTCCAACTCTAGCGAGCACAAAAAGACAAGCCAATGTGGTGCGCAAACATATAATAGTGAGCTCCCAACCAACTACAACGGAACCTTGTCAAAATACATAACACCAACCAATAATTCAAAAAATTAAAAGTAAATATTACATACAACCCAATCCACTACCTTTTAACTATAATAAGATAAGGATTAATTTGTATTTTAAAAAATAAATAAACAATTGTATTCCTATGACCTTTCATAGTCTTATTAGGATACACAAGGACACATTTGTAATTATAAATATATGCTAATTTATTTTCATTCGAATCTAGTATGCTTTCACATGGCTTCCTTATTAGATTAAAAAAACTATTTTATAAGTAAAAGACTAAACAAATTTGTAAGCAATCCCCCAGACTCTTTCCTATATAGATAGATGAGAATATGAGGACCACTTTGTAATTAAGTAAATAGAGAAAAAAAATTATGTAGAAAACCCTAATAGGCTTTCTATACCAATTTGTAATTTGAAACGATTTGATAATTTGTTTGCAGTCAAACCATTCTATGCTTTCGCACATATGGTTTGCTAGGATAAAAAACTATTTTATAAATAAAAACATAAACACATTTGAATAGTAGTCCCCTACGGTGTTTCCGATATTGATAGATTGGAAATGAGGACAAACGTTGTAATTAAGAAAAATAGATGGAAATTTTTGCAAAGAAAATTCTTCAGGGGCTCTTTTATATAGTAAATAGTATACATTATACAACATTAATGGTACTTAATTTGTATCCAATATCCGTGGTTAAATGGAATAGAAATGTCGCACGAAATGGAAGCATGATATAGTAAATAGTATAGATTATACATTATACAACATAAAACAAGGCAGTTTTGATATCCATTGTATCATAAATGAAATATAAATGTGATACGAAATTGATACATATTAAATTTCCTGATAGCAAAATGAAACTCAACTAAAACTTATGATATCGAACTGTCGACGGCATAGTAATACAAAATTGCTGTATTTATATTATATCCGCCTGTTCCACTTCCAGGGAGTGCCGCCCGTAGAAACTCGGACCACCGCTGCTGTGAAGCAGCAAGAATCGGAGGGCATCTGACCTGCTAAAAGCCATGATGTTAGGAACCCTGGGTGTCCAACGCTGCCTTCTCTTCATTTCCACCACCATCCCGTCCCAGCTCCGCTTCTCTCGAGCACGTACTGCTCGCATCAGCACAATACTGGCAAAAAAATTGCCCACCACAGACGAGGAACCCTCCACCTCAACGGACAAATCTATGGCTTCCTTCCTGTCACGTGGAATTTCCAAGCCCCTGGTCGCCAGAGCTGCCATCGCCGTACTTGGGTTGGGGTTTGTTGATGCCGGGTGCGGTTAACTGACTGCCTCTCATTCTTATGTGTTTCCCCATTCTCATCTTTTCTCATTCTGTGGAAAGCGGCTTGTCATTTGGGAAATTGGTGCTTTCTTTTACTTTCTTGAATATCATAGCTGCTATACCTGTGATGAGGTATCTAACGGAAAACTATAAACTAGAATAGGAATTTTGACAGCCAATGTGGTAAACATACATTTGATTATAGTCTTCCTGCTGGTTGGTTATTGCTGTCACAAAGTGACTTCGAAGGAGATATATAAATGTAATAGGTCTGCAATTAATATGTATTGGAGGTAACTCAAAAGTACATTTAGATACGTTTTGGATGACTATTTGTACTAAAACAGTTTACCGTGCAGAAGAGTTTGCAAACAAATCTGTACTGTTTCAACTATTACCTATTTTTGAGTAGCACTAGTCGTGTAATTTTTACCATGGTGGAATAATTGTATGAAATCATAGAAAGATACATTATTTAATGAATTAAAAAGATGAGTCAGTTTCTTTGTGTTTTTCCTAAGAGTTCATTAGTTAATCAAAAAGATTTTTTTGGTAGGGGTAATCCACAATAAACACAACCAATTGTTAGTATGCTCCCAAATGGGACTCGCAAGGAGCAAATGATAACTCTGATGCATACCTCTTGGTAGTAAAACTCTTGCATCCTTGAGTTTCTATATATGTTTGTTTTATAAAAGATCTCCGTCCTTAAAAATGACATTATTTCATTAGAAAAGAATTTTATTTCCAGCAAGGCTTTATGCAAACTATATTCTTAGTAACACTATGTCCAGTGGTAACACCAATATAACGAGAAAAAGGAGAAATCTCCAAAACACTTTAGTTCTATGTGGTTGTTTCTCCTATAATAGTTGTTGTCAAAATCCAAAAGATGTTTCTGTAGACTTGCCAACTCTCCATAGGGTGATCGTATCCTACCACTAGGTATTTCTTAAATTGTATAAGCTGTTAAAATTGTGACATCACATGTGACAATGATGCTAGGTATTGGTGAAAAAGGTCGAAGCTGCAGAAGTTGAAATACATCATATAGCCCTGGTGGGGACTGCTGGAAAAAATTTGTTTGAAATTCCCTTAGAGAGTATTGTGTAGACTGGCTAGAAATTGAATAAGCCAAAGTTTCTGTCATTGCTCCAGGGGGTAGAAAAGTCAACCAAAAGGAGGCAATATTGTAGCCCATTCCAAGGTCCCAGAGCTCTGGAGAAGTGATCCTTAGACTCCTCCTTGGGTTTATGCTTCAGTCCAAGCACCTTATTTAAATGGCTAACACCTTAGATGGATCTTTTTAAGGTAGATGTAAGTAAACAATACTCATTATCTCTTTGGTAGTTTTCACTTCATCTCATTGTTGCTGATTGTCTACTCAACACTGTTGAGAATCTTGACATGACAATTGAATTAGCCATGATCCAGGTGTTTCATTCATGCTTCACTGTATCCTTTCCTCCCTTGGCTTCTTAGGAGGATCATGAATCAAATGGAAATACTTCCCTTGAAATTTAACATATATCATGAAGGAGCAGATTTATACTAAGATAGTTCCAACAATTTAATATTACCAATGTCACTTGAAAATGAAGATTGTTGTCAGTAGAAGATAAACCCAGCTCCTTACAGAGTAACTGCATCCTACCACAACCCTACCTTAAAGAGTGTTATAACTATGGCATCCAAGATGGCAACGGTACTTGGTATTGGTGAAGGAGGTATAACCTGCAGAAGCTGATAGACATCATATAGTTCTGGTGGGAGTTACTAGAAAGTTGTTCAAAACTTCCATAATAAGCATTAGGTAGACAGGGCTAGAAATTGAATAAGCCGAATTTCTGTCATTTCTTTTAGACGGTAGTTAAGTCAATGAATACAAGTAACTTTCTAGCACATTCTAAAGTCCCACAACTCAGGAGAAGTGATAATCAGTCTCCTGCTCGGGTCAAGCTTCAGTCCAAGCACCTTTTTGTAGATGGCTAAGAACTTGAGGGGCTCTTTTTGTTGTAGATGTGAGTCAACAATACCCATAATCTCCTCACTAGTTTCCACACATCGCATTGTTGCTAACTGTTTCTTGATGCTGTTTTGAGTCTAGTACATCATATTAGAATTAGCGACGATCCATGTGTTTCATTGATGCTTCATCTATCCTTCCTCTATTGATTTCTTAGGAGGATTCATCATATCCTTCATCATATGGGCAGCAGTGGTATTGGAAGATGATACTGACCAAAAAGGGGGGGGGGTGCAAAATGGAGTTGGTTTTCCCTAGGATTCCTACTCTGGCACCATGTAGAATGATAATGGTGTTTTATATTTGTACGGAAAAAAGACGACTCAGCTGATAACCCTAGTGCAAGGAGAAATTCATGTCATTGTCTAAGCTCCAGCCCCAATCATGTTGAGGTCATCCTTTTCCATTCAGCTAAGCAGAAATTGGAAACAGCATAGTAAGACTATAGAAAATATTAATAAAGATCTAACAAAAGAACGACAAACTCAATTGGTATGTTTTATTTGGTTGCCACAGATCAATCGATATGGTATTATTTGTGATCTTTTCCTGGTCATTATTTATGTTTTGGTTGCAGGAATCGTTTTGCACAAACTATATCAAAAGGATGAATATAGTGTTGCATATATTTGATTCTAATTATATTTACATGGTCTTTGACTAAACTAGCCTCCACAAATTGTTACTGGAGATATTCATTACTGGGTGCCATCAGGCTCATTGAAATCAGTAAACAAACCTGTGAGAAAAGTTCAGATTCAGAAGTTTGGTGAGAAGATTGTTTTAGCAAGCAAACTACTATATTATAGTATCAAAAATTAGTGTCACAAATTAGAACTCTCAATTACATTATACTGATTTTATGAAACCCTCAAATTGCATACATTGTCTTTATCTTTGTAGGTTAGCTGAAATATATATTTGTGTATGGCAACTAAGAACTAATTGCCTTCAGTTGACATGATTACGTTCTCTTAGTATGAACTATGAAACAAGACCACACCCACAACTTGAGGTTTGATTGGTCCTGTTTTCTGGCCTGCAAATTGTGCAGTTTAATTTAAAAGATTGCTAAATGAAGCCAAACCAGACCAGCCAAGCTGTTAACTACCTCAACCAACTTTCTTGTCGTTTAGAAATTGTAATAGGTGGCAAGGCTTGTCGGTCTGGTTTGTCTTATGTGATCTGGATTGCTTTAGCTAAATGCTCACTTTTAAAATGGGTTTTATGCATGTGATCGACTTTTAATAATATTATAGTGAAAAGCTTCGCCTCTGTATGCTTTCTAGACCCACTTTGGCATCTTGTGAGAACTGAAAGGGTTCTCCATTTACCTGTAATGTTTAAGTCCAATTGTAATTATGTCTCATTTTTAAAGCATAACTGGGTCCACATCATCACATTGAGAAAATTGTAGCCGCCCTTGATTTTATTGTGAGAATTGCAGTTTTATACAAACTGCCATTACACTTCACACGAATTATATGTACTGCTATCATTATCCTGTTGTCCGACACGCATCACTAAAATATCAGATATGTTAGGATGATGACAAATTGACAAATGTGCCATGACCTCCTACTTCCACTAACATCCATGTTATAGTTGAAAATGCAGAAGCTTTGCTTTTTTGAACTATGGCATCCTAAGTCGGTATAGGTCAACTTTACCAGGACACTTTTCTACAGCAACTATTTACATTGCAGTTAACTGTTTTGCAGGTACAGCGGGGATTGGTCTCGCATAGGAGTAATTTCAAAACATACGGAGGAATTATTTAGATTTTCTGCTTTCTTTGTCGTGCCCTTATGTCTGCTTTTAATCTATTTCATCCCTGGGCCTGGAGAGAAGAGGAAGCAATGATATAGTTTTACTATGTGATTGGATTTTCGTTAACATCTGTCTTCCATATGGCAATTGTATATTGGAAGCTGTATCTGATTCGCTTCGAGTGAGATAATATGAAGTTGAACTTAAAGAAATAGACATCTTTTTGATAAGCCCGTTGTTTGGAATATATAGAACTGGTAATTGCCACGCAAGAGTTAGTAAAGTTGTTACATGATAAATAAAACATGAAAAGGGTAAAAGGTTACCAAGGTGGCCTTTGGACAGTACGGACCAGGAGTTTCAAGAGGGTCAGACCATATTATTGTGAATTAGTTAAATGATCACATATGATAATTGTTGATATATAGAAATAAACAATACCTCGTTGCTATCATGATTAAAAAGTTTTTCTATTTTTTCATAAAAAGAAAACCTTGTGGATTACAAATCAACGGAATTTCAGTGAGGTTGTTCTGCATTAATCTTGTCTACATCATGCGACCAAACAATCGTTCAGAATCAAACACGTTATTGTATATATGATTTTTTTTAGTCTAGATATGACACTATAATTAGCGCTTCTTGCTAACTTCAGCATTCTGTACGTTGGTTCCTTTTGGATCAGCGTCTAAGAAAGCTGCATCTCATATTCACTCTCTATAAGAGTGTGGCGGGAAAAATATATATATAGTTGACAAGTTGGTATGAAAGCTATCAATTGCCGTTGGTTTCTATCTAATTAATAAGTAAACTAGTAAATTTTGAAACAAAAACCTGTAGTCTCACTAAACTTTTGAAACATCAAATGAGTAAGCATTCAAATATATGAATGTGTAATATGATTACGTATATGATTTTGTGGAAGTGGACAACAATTGGTGTGCCAACTCTATATGAATGGTGAAGCCTAGGAATCCAATTCTATATGAATGATGAGGCCTATGAATTGATATATATGTTGACTTGAGAGTTATACATTGTCTATATTTTGATAATGACTTAACAATTCTATTCATATTTGTCTAATATATTTGTTTGAGATAAATTTCAGGTATTAGGTACATGAAAAGTATCAAATTCATTGAGTCCTAGCTTGTCGAAGTTCAAGTAAAAAACAATGCAAATGTACAATTTGAGAAATCACTCCAAATCCCATTAGTATATTTTTTGTATTGAGGATATGACTTGTAACTAATATGAGAAAAAATCTGGGACACTTAATTCCATCATTTGACCACTTAAAAATCATTTTGGAAAATTTATCACAACAACTTTATCGGTCGAGTTTGAATCTTGACCGATTTGTGATGGATTTTGGGAATGATCTCTGGATCGGTCAAGTTGTACATTCACCAAACTCGACCGATCAACTTTCTATCCAAAGTTGATTTTGGTGAATTGGTCGAGTTACCCAATGACAAACTCGACCGATCATTTGAAAATTGACTTTGTCGGATAATGGATCAGTCGAGCTACTTTTATTGAAACTTGACCGAATACACTGTACGAAAACTACAGAAAAAGTGATTCGAACTGTTGGAAAATTTTTAGAATCAAAAATATGTCTGTTGCAAGTTGTAAAACGACTATTTCTCATTCTTAAGGACCCCCAACTATAAATAAGACATCTTGGAGTTCATTCCAAGGTTGCCCATTCATGCTATCCTTGGTCCTTGTTATAGTTGAGTGTGCAAAATCCCTTTGAGCCTCTTTCTCTCTCTCATTTACAAAGTATTTTGTGATTATGAGTGAGTTAGGCATGTTGTAAGAGAGCTACCTCATTGTTATCTTGTAAAGATCTCCATCTCTCTACTTCCCGATCCCCATTCTCCATGAGAAAAGGCTGAAGTGATCTTCTCCGAGTGAAGGAGGAGTTGATGTTCTTCTTTAAGTCTAAAGAAGGTGTGAAGATCTTCTCCAAGTGAAGGAGAAGGACAAGGCGGAAGATCCAAGGAGCTTGGTTGATAAATCCTCAAGGCTGAAGACTTGTTGCAAGGAGGATATGTCCTAGGAGAAGGAATCGAGCTCCTTGCAGGAGTGGGTAAGACCTGTTGTGAGGTAGAAGACTAGCTCTTGAATAGGTTAGCTCTTGAATAGGTTAGCCTTTGGGTGTAAGGTGGTCATCTTGTATGTCTTATAATGGAATATAAGTATACATGGGTTGTAAAGTCCTAGAGGTTGACCTCTTTAGGTAGTGGACTGACGTCTTCTAGTTTGGAGATTAGAACCACTCTAAACACCTTGTCCAAGTGTTTGTTTCAATCTCTCTTATCCTTGCTATGCTTGTTTAGATAGGACTTCAAATTCACTTTAAGTATTTAATTTCAATTGATATAATTTGAAGGTCTAACTATTCTTGTACAAGTTTTGAAACTCTATTCAGCCCCCTCTAGAGTCCTAGATCCAACAATGTAGAGTTTATTATATGTAGATGATGACAACATCAAAATAAGGATCAACTCAAAAAGAAAGAAACACTAACCATAGTGTAGTACTTTAAATAGTTTTTCTATGAGGGTGCCATGTTCATGGTTATTGTCTTACTTAAAACCACCAAGGAATTAAGTTCATTGAAGGTGCCGAATTGTTTGTTGTACAAAATCCCTCCGCCCAAAAGAACATATTATAGGATTATATCAAATGTCCTAAATATAGTAAGATCAAAACATTGAAACTTAGAGCTTGTAGTTTTCATTTTTATATTCTCTCATCCTGACAAGGATACAAACAAACATACACATTCCAAATTGATCAACATATTTATTTTCTTTAAATATTGCAAGTCTTTGATCACCACACGCCATCCAATTTGTTTGATTTTCATTTCTTGTTCACACGTATGGTCAACTTTCTCTATCTATTTGACCTTTTTTACTCACATGCTACTCTATTCAAGTGGTGATGAGTAGGAGTTGGATTTCCCATCTTCAAGATTATGTGACATTGCCATCAGTTAGGTGTTGTGATCGTGGGAGTCAGGTGCCTTCCCCATTCATATGTGCTTCCGCAATTCATGGATGGAAACGAGAAGAATTGGAAAACTATTAGAAGGTCGTTTGGGTGAGACCATGACCTCATGTGGCCCAAACATGGGCCCACCATTGAATTTGGACCTTGAGATAGGATCAATGGTCATAGTGGTTTGGACTTGTGTTGTAGAGTCTCTAGGACACTAAGTAGGGGTGGGATTCCCGTTAAGCATCCCACTTGGTGAAACAAAATCGAGATCAATAAAACATTACCATAAATTATATATTTAATGCAATATGATAAAACAAACCTAAAGGTGTCATCAAGGTATGAATAAAGCTTTTCTCATGAAAGTCTACTGGAAGTTGTACTGGCTTGTCCTTTGGGCCTCGTCTCCATAGTAAGTATGCGAAGAGAATAAGGTCCAATGATCTCATTCATCTGACTTCCTTGAAGCTCATCTCATTCTCATCTCTATTCTGGTGCTCCTTGTGGAGATTCCTCCCAATAGTGTTACAACATTGCATATGGTTGATGGGAGTGTGATAGCCATTCCTTCTAGTTGGACAAGTGGCGTGAGCAATGTCTGGCCTCTCTTGATGGACACCTAGACATATGTTAATCCTCATCTTCTCATCTCTGGCCTTTGAATTCCTTTGGTGGGGTGGGGTGGGACTGGACCGCTTTGGACTTGCTGGTTGACCTAGACGGTACTTGTATGCACGTTGGCTCATATAATGTTATTAGGGAATATTCGTACCTTTCACTATGAATGCCTACTCCTGATGGCTCCTCACTTGGATTAGCGACATCTTTGGATATAACCCCTTTGCTACTTTCCCTTCCTTCTATAGGTGGTTATGGTATCTAAGTAATCTTCCTTGTAACATCATTGTGTTGTATAAATCTCTAAGGCAAGCTATTCCCACAGACGACACCAACAAGAGGTGTTGCATCCCCATATCATCAAATTGTAATTGTTGCCCTCGACTAACTATTAAAATTGGGGATCTCTTGTTTGTTGCACGCGACAATGCAGTGTCCACGTGGCGTTGGGCAAACTCTCTTGCAATAGGAATTCCCTTCTATTTCTGGCTTGTTTCTCTAACATGTAGCTGAGTATTGTTGGGTGCATGTCTCTTCCTCCCTTCCAGTTTAGCTCTATCACCTCCTCTACAACTTGATTTTCTAGGTGGTGTGGTGAAAAAGGTGAAAGGACTACTTTGATAGGATTGCACCGCTAACATCCTAGGATTTGAGATCTCAGATAAAATGATCTTAATAGGGATTTTGGACTATCCATATCACCAAGATGCACCTATCTTTAGGGAGTTTATCACTAAGAACTCTACAGGTAAGTGTGCTTAGCCCAAAGTAGTACTAGGTGGGTGGCCTATCGAGAGGTTGATCCCAGATTGTGCCAGAGTGAGGACAAAGCTTGTAGCTGAGACCAATGGTGGCCTACGGGGCCAGTCATCATTCATGAAACTCTAGTAGAGCCTTAGGATATGGGTCCAAGCATTACAAATGGTATCATACCTGGATCCCCTCTAATTGGTGGGGCCCACTTGATATGACATGCCAATATTGGGTAGTACGGTCCAAACATGTTAGAAAGGGCTATCTAGTGATGATGGAGCCACCCTCACACTGGTAGCCATGATCAGAGCTGGGTCAACATGGGCCAATATGGGTCTGCACGAAAATGGGGAAAAATCTAAGGTTGAGTTTTGATGAGGACGTAAAAGTCTAAGTGAGGGAGATTGTAACATTCCAAGTTTTGAGGACTCAGATAACTGGACTACCCATATCACCAAAGTGTACCTTCTTTTCAGGGATCTTGTCAGGGAATCATTTACTATCTGAATCTAAACTCCAAATGACTAGAAAGTCAATGGATAAAGGACTCGAGCGTCCGTCCCTAGCATGGAGCACATTCATTTAACATATGCATGAATAAAACAACGACGACAACATTTAAATTATAAGGTAAGAACAACAAGGGTTATTTGTAAAAGAAACGAAACTTAGTATCTAACATCAAGATCATAACCCCTCTAGATTCAAACCATATGGATGTTTCAATTGCATGTCATTAGAGATCCCAATAGAGATAAGGACATCAGATATCATATTAAAGTGGAAGTGATGATCATCACTTGATACCTAAAACCATAAAATGGGTACACATCAACACAACTATCTTGAGTACACCATACAAATATATACAAACACAGGTTTAAGAGATATGTATTGTTTGGTTAGAACTTAATATAATGATCAGAAGGAAAAAAAACAACATTAAAGACTTTGCTTTCTAACATGAAAGCGTGTTTTAAGTTCATTTCCATTATACCAACAATGTGATAAGGCATTTGACCAACTTCCTAAAGGAAGGCGTGTGTGAGGGTCATTTAAACCAACATTAAGACATGTTTTGATGTTAGGGACTACAATACTAAATGTCAAGAGTTAACCCTAGTCGGAAGTGTGAGAACCCATCAAACTAAACGAGTTTACTTAAAACATAAAACATGATTGATCACTAATTAATCACATACCCAGAAAAGAGGGTAAACTAAAATTGATTTCAACATCATCACATTGCTCAGGAACATATGCATTGAAGCCCAACATCTTTCTTGTATTCATATTATGCTAAGAATCTGATACAATTTGTTTCATGGCCTTACCCACAACATATATACACAAGAGAACATTATCCATATATGCCACATAAACAAGTATCAACATGTTAACAAAAGTCTAATTCGATTGAAACATTGTATACAAACTTTTCTGCCCAGACCTGAGTGTACAAGGACGACTCTAGGACACACTAGACATTAAACAACCATCTCTAAGGCCCAACACCATAGATCCTCCTTGTTTCCATAGGTCTTCTTCCACTATTATTGATCACCTAAAAAGATTTGGTGACCCATGAGTGAGACCTGTGTCCTAGTGAGAGATATAACTCTCGACACCGCTTATTGATTACAACAGGTTAAGCAATTAAATAGTTTAAGCAAATTAAACATGTATAACAAATAGGCTTAAAATTAGTGATAATAGACAAAATACATAAAGGAGCAGATAACAATTATCGTCATTAGCCTAACTGTCATCCTCTACTTGATAACAATATAAGCAATTTAGTAGCATGTGCATAACTAGCATCATAAGCAAGCCTAGTAGCATATCATCTCTATCATCATAAATAAGTCTGGAAGCATAAGCATAGCTAATAATATTAGCATATCTAACTGGATGAACAAATCTGCATCATAAGTAGAGCTAACAACATAAGCACAACTATCTGCATAAGCATGATTAGCAGTATAGGCATCTCTAATACAGAGACATAGTAGCAATAAATCATGGATAACAACATGTGATAACTATCATCATCATCACAATCAACAATAGTAGTATATCTATCAACATAGCATGACTACTATATGTATACATCTACATCATGAGTATTTCTACAACATAAGCATATCTACTATCTCTTACTGCACTAATCATCATCTCAATGTAACGGGAGCATACAACGGTTGTCATCCAATGTGAAGCATTGTATATAACCTTAAATAGATATGCTACATGGTTGTATTATATATTTTATTAAGCCATGGGGAGTTTGAGTCATAACACCCAAAGTCCAACCAACCCCTGTGAAGGGCTATTCAGTTTCATACAAGATCTAGGAGAGATGACATCCTAATATCTCTTCCCCTCAGCCACGAAAAGTAAAAAGGCAGTGACATGTCAGTCAATGTTGCCACTACATCGACATATAGTCAAGCTGCTAACACCTAGTCCGCCCTTGGTACAAGTCACGACACTAGTCACCATGGTATGCAAAGCAGAACCCTGCCACCTGAGATACAACCACAACGTACTCAGTTACATCACATATACAAATATCTGAGGCATGACCACAACCATCCTCCATAACCTGCAATTGTGGATGACAAGGATACACACTCAACTTTCCACCCCCGGACACTCAATAGTATGCGCTTTGAGTTTCCCTTAGGAATACTCGTTTCACCATACATCAAGTTCTGACATTGAAGATGGTTCTACGGCACACGACACTACATGATTAGAGCTTCACTTGATTATTATGCCAATTAGGTGAATTAAGGCTGCATCAAACAAGTGGACATACAAACACTAATTCACTTCTAGCAAGCATATAAGTATAACAACTTCAAAAGATATAAAACGTATGAAACATATTGTTCTTATCTCATCATCACTTGGTAGTATTCACTTGCCATTCATGAGACCATACTTGTCATCACATCATCACTACAGGATATAAATCCTTATCACATTATTCCAGGGTTCCAACCCTTGTCACATTATGAAGAGGATTATACCTCAATCAGGGCTCAACCATGCCTAAAGGTCATTAAGACCATCATATCATTCCTTGCAAGATCATCTTTATCTTTCCATGCCTTCTAACATGGATTCAACAAACATCACCATATATGTAATACACAAGCTTAGCATGATATTGCATTAAAGAAATAAAAGATGTTCACAGGATAACATTGCAGGATCATCTTAGCATTTAAGAGCATTCCTCTATTATATCAACATTTATGGAAGCTGAGTATGATTGACCACCATCATATTTATATGGCACATATTTAACATAATAAAGCTTCAATCATGAGGTTATCATAACCATTGTTTAACACATTAGAGTTACAACAACATTAGGAAAATATTCCATCAATATATTAATCATTCAAGGAAAGGTAGCATGACTAACCGCCATCAATTATTTGCATAAGGGTAGGCTTAGAAAGATAGAATACATTGAAGCTATAGTTCAGCAACTCATATACAAACCCAAATACATGACATCCCCATACAATCGTGGATGCATAAGATAAAGCATTACCATCACATTCCATACCATCCTTAAGTATGGATCCATGCATAAATCAAGGTGTAACCACCAGATTATAGCATACTAGGGTTTCAACAACAATAAGAGAGCACTCCATTATTATATTAATCATTCAAGGGGGTTGTTCATAATCAATCACCATCATTTGGTTACCTTAGGGTTAGGTGTATCAAGCTATACTTTAGTAGGGTTACCCATTGACTCATTATGGTAATTATCAATAATATTCATACAAGGGCAAAGGGAAGACTACAAGTTTAAGGCATTACACCATTGAATTCTCATCATTAGAGCCATAACATTACACTACAGGCTTCACTCAAAACCATGGGAATGTTGAAGCATCACCTCCTAACCATTGAATCATGCTCTTTGTTCAAAACCATCGATTGAGGTGTAAGATTGACTTGTGAACCATTTAACTAAGAAACCATCGAATTAGGGCTTAACAAAATCAACACATTAGATTCAACCTCACCATTGGTGTGGTGTCGAGGACCACCATAGTTTTTTAAGCTTATGTACCATCTATTTTCATCACTTAGGTGGTAAAGCAAAGTAGTGGTGCAAGAACTACCATGATTTTTATAGGACATAAGGCCATCATTTGAAACCATCATTAGGGTAGTAAAATCATTGAGTGTTTTGTATCCAAAAGAGTCCAAAATAGCACTAAGAGGGTAGCCATCTTTTGGCACACTAAGTCCAAGAAAAATAGAAAGAAGAGCAATTCGTTGGTTTTCATGGAAAGAAGGAAATCAACTTGGAAAACCCTAGATGGTGATGATCCAACCATGTAGCTCTAGCCATCGGTTGTTAAGAAAAAGCAAACCCAATGTTTGTTTTCAAGGTAGTGTTAATGCATCTCAGTGTACTTACAATCACTAAGATAATTATCCTAGAGTTTAATCCTTTTTTAACTCTCCGATTAAGGTTAGTATAGAAAGGGTCGATCCCACAAGACAACTTTATTAAGATTGTTAAATCTAAACCCAATTGGTTTTGAAGAACTTTGTTATTTATTTTTGGTATTTTCAGATTTGGAACAAAAATTAAAAGTCGAGTTTGGGGGTTGATGATTAACACTTAAGAAAGAATTGCAGGAATGAAAATGCAATTAACAAGAATATAAATTTGCCTTGTCACAAGGAAAATCAAGATTGTTGTTAGCACAAGAAAAGTGTTATAAATGAAAAGACTGGGAATTAAGGAAGAAAAACAAGCGGTGATTGGAATCAAGAGATGGGGATCGAGGCTTTAGGGGTTTTCACCACCTTAGCCTAGGCAAAAAACAACTAATCCTTAAAAACAATGGATTCGATGAAGGCAAGTGAATTAATAAAAATCCACTAAAGATGGACTCCACATGAGCCCATTGGTCCTGGTGCTCATGTTTCTTAGTTCATCATCCTAAAAGAAGAAGATCCATGGTCATTTTAAAACTCCTATGCGATTAGTTTTTTTGTTCTAAATCTGAACTTCTACGATCATATCCATACGGATTAACTTTTGATCAAATCAATTAATTACTTTGATAGATCAACTAGTTATCAAACCCAAAAGCCATCTAGAATCATTTTTAAGGAAAAGTTGATAAAGCCATGACTTAGGGGTTATTCCCCTTGCCTCGATAGAGAACTACTCACTCATGCTTGTGGAGAAAAAAGAGACGGAGGGAAGAAGAGTTCTAGCCATAGTCTAGTCTTACTAAAGGATAGTTCCTTAGGCTAGAGACAATGAAATGGCCAACGCTAAATCCCTTGCTCCAGTTCATGGAAGAGAAGAAGAAGAAGAAATAAACTAGATCTAAACGAGAAAAGTGAGAACAATAATTGAAAGGAACTCTTAGCTTGCAAAAACCAAACTTTATTGATGAATAGAACACAATAACATAAGAACGCAAGAAAGATTGCTCAGAAATCTCATACAAAGATGATATCAAAGATGGAGAATCCCCCCTCCTTTTATAGGAGAAGGAGAGGGTAGGTTGCTAAAAAAAGAGGGGGTAGGTTGCCCAAAAAAGAGGGGGAAAAAGAGAGGGAGCCATCCTTTTTAATTTTCTAAATCTGGTCAATAGAAATTTGATAGGCTTTAATTGTCTTGACCATGTAAACTCTCTTCAATGCAGATTCCCACAAAAACGATTTGGAATGTATTTCTCTCCCATAAAAAGTATAGAAGCGGTCCAAATAATATTATATGCTTTTAGTAAATTAAATTTCCTTTCCAATGAATACTTGTACACTCAATTTGGACTTTGGAAGCAAGAGTTATGCCACTTTTGGTGACGGATATACATTAATTACAGGATTGCTGCAAATTATGCAATTATACTCCAAGAATATTTATCCCATTTCCTAAAAAAATCTAAAATATATAATTAAAATTTAATTAAAGAGAAAAATATAATATAATGCAATCAATTATAAAACTAAGAAAATAAATAACAAAACAATCCTAACAAGATATCTAAAAGATGTAAATAAAAATGATGAAAATACATTTATCAAAATACCCTGGACTTGAATCTTTGCTTGTCCTCAAGCAATTTAGATTACAAATAAGTACTCCAATTTATACTTCCAAAATACCATCCTCACCTTAATAACATCACTATATTCCTCACCTCCAAATTTTTACTAAGTGACCCAATCTCCTAGAACCACATAGCATAAAATTCTATATTCCCTATCAAAACAAATGTCAAATCTAGCTTCTAAAACAAGAATTTGTAGAAGAATATGCTTCATCTTACTTTTACTTTGACACTCTCAATTTTTATTATTATTTTTTGGAAAGTTGTTGCACAAGAACATGACGAATTTGGGGGGTGTGAAAATAAAGAAGGAAGTGATAAAAAATATCGATCCCTCCTCTATTTGACTCGAGATATGAATTTATGGAGTTGTGGCTACATTGGTCACAATTTTTTTCATGTGCACTTTTGGCATATTTTGATGGTACACCCCTTTGTGGGGTATATGGTTTTCATTTTGGGAAGCATGCCACTCCAGACTTGATTTTTGTCCGGTGGTGGTTCTTTGCTTCTCTTTTTTAGAAGAAAAAAAGGAGGGAAGGAAGAGATGTTCCTGTGCTTATAACTTCCAACATTTTTTCATATATATTTATCAGAGAGTATCATTGCTCTAGTTTGAGTATTCCTATAAATCATATCATACAAATTTTATAACAAGATAATGCATTGCTTAATTATAGGGAAACATTATGCTTGGTTCTAATCGATTCCTTATGACTTGCCAACTATTCTAAGAAGTGATGTTATTTAGGGGTCATAGGTGACATGGTGGTTTCAGACATGGAAATTTGTATTAAATTTTGTAAAATGTTTTACTAAATTCAAGGGGGTAAAATGATAAACATCTATTCAAACTGGATGACTAGATAAAGGCCTTTTTACAACTAAGGAAAAAAATTGGCCAACTAGATAAAAGCCTTAAACTAAAGAAACTACATGAAAAATGATGAAAAGGGAAAATAAATCAAATAAGGGAAAAGATAGGGAGTGTAATAGAATTGTACCACCCACCTCCACCCCAAAGTTAGATTTTTGCTCATCCTGAGCAAAACCCAAACCTGATATGGAGGGATGAAGATCATGGCGGTGGCAGATAGTAAGGCGGCGGAGGAGCAGAGGAGGAGGCATGGTTGTGGTAGTGACTTGGTTGATTTCCTTGGAACCACTCCCTCATCTTTGCCTATGCGTCTTGAAATGTATCTTGGATGGCTTGGCATACATCAGTATACTAAGGACAAAAATTGAAATCAAGACGGTTAGGTCCCCATGGTTTGACATGTGGTGGAGAGTAGTCACATTGAATCTCATTTGTATAAGGATAATTATTATAAGGAGCATTATTTTGACTGAATTGCAGTTGTCCAATCGTATGTTGTCCACTAATGTCAATGGGGTTGGGATGAAGGGATGATAGTCGGAGTACCCATCCATGACATTTGGTTGCATTGCTTGGGTAGTGATATGTAGTGGTTTCTCATAAGACATTTTGCGATTATCATGGAGCGGATCCTCAAAGGGAGATGGAGGAGAGGAAATGGATATGGTCATAGATGGGTGAGGGGGTTGTGGGAGGGGAACTTCTTGAGTGGTGATGTTGGTTGTGCCCACAACATGAATACTGGGTGGGTAAATGTCCATCTGGATAGGGTTGACTGGGGAGGTTTGAATAGCAATTTGATTGTCCACTAGAGAAATTCAAATTTCGGTCACATGTGGTGGTTCAGAATTAAGGAAACATTATTGCATCTTATTAAACTGGTCCATGCATTCAAGGAAATAGACTTCTTCATCATGGTTGTACTTCATGCTACCCCCAGAGGCTTGAAAATTTATGAACTTCGTTCCTACTCGTAGTGTGAGGAGTCCTTCCTCAACGTCAATGAGGGCCTTGGCCGTGGCAAGGAATGGCCAACCAAAGATGAGGGGGTAGCGAGTGTCTTCTTATATATCAAGTACCACAAAGTCACAAGGGATATAGAAATTTCTGACCTTGACTGGCACATCATCAATAATACCAAGAGGCTTGGTAATGGAAGAGTTTGCTAGTTGAATATGCATCAAAGTGGGTCTAACATCAGTGAGACTGAACCTTCTACAAATGTTCAAAGGGATGATGGACACACTAGCTCCAAGATCAGCTAGGCCCGAATGGCTGGTAGAGTCATTGATAGAACAAGTGATCCCGAAAGATCCTGGGTCTTTGTGTTTCTTTGGTGTTTTACTTTGGATGATGTCAGATGTAGTTCTAGCCAATTTTACCATTTTAGATTCTTTGGTAGTGCACTTACGATTTAGAAGGGCCTTGAAGAATTTTTTCCATTCGGGTAGATCATTCATAGCATCCAAAAGTGGGATGTTGACGCATAACTTTCTCATAATTTCCTTGAATTTGTTGAACCTAGAGTCTAATTGGGTATACTTCAGCCGACCAGTAAAAGGTACACACGACTTATATACATGACTCTCTTCTTGTGGGGAAGGTGATCTAAGTGCCTGAGGGACAACAATAGCCTCTTTGTCACCCCCTTGGTCAAAATATGTGAGGGGGAACTTCCTTCTTCTTCCGTGGTAAGGTCGGATCTGGTAGTAACAAACTTAAGTTGTTCTATATGTTTGGGGTTGGGTTCAGGCTGCCCAGCAAAAGTGCCAGCATGAGGTTCATGTTGGGCAAAAAGGCGAGCAGACTGAGCATCAATTGCCTTTTGATGAGCTTGTTGGGCTATAATGATTTGTTCTAGGGTGGCTATCCTTTCATCATTTGAGGGAGGAGGAGTGGGAATATTTTGCGGAGGTTGAGGAGGTGGTGGTTGATTTAGATTTTGGGGTTGGGGATTCAAGTTTTGGAATTGATTTCCTTGGTATGGTGGTCGGTTTTCGTAGTTATTTCTATGATTGCCTTGATTCCCAAAGTTTCTTTGATTGTTGTACGGGAAGCCAGGTGGTGGTTAGTTATTGGATTGAGGATAGGGAGGCCTTTTTTGGGATTGGAGTTGGCTGAAATTTTTAGCACCAGAAGCATTCCCATATTGGAAGCCAGGATGGTTCCTAGTTTGGTTCGGATTGTAATAGACTTGACCTGGTATGGTATGAATTGAGTTGAGGTCTTCTAATTGTTGTGCTGATTCCGGTTGAATGGGGGTGTTGTAAAGGTATTGACAATGGAGGGTAGTGTGATCGTATCCTTGGAAAATGCCATAAAGAGAATCTATATATTTTATTTGTTGAGGTAGTTCCCTATAGGTTCCTAAGGATGACTCTAAACGATCTTGTTTTGGAGCAATTAACTTAAGGCTTTCCGCTATGCTTTGGATGTCGGGATCAGCTTCGGCTTTAGCAACCTTAAGGACTCCACCTATTCCCCATCTAGCCCTTGTCTTGGAAGCACGTTTGACAACTTCCCATGCGCTAGTCAGGATTTGGTGCATGAAATTTCCTCCAGATGAGGAATCAAGAAAGAACTTGGTGTCATTGTCAACACCACGATAAAAGATTTCAATAATTTGGGCTTAGGAGATGTCATGATGTGGCATTTTCTAAGCAAGTCTTTGAGTTCCCAAGCTTCACCTAAAGATTCACCTGGTGACATAGAGAAGTGGGTGATTCGTCCCCTAATTTCATATGTGCGAGAAGGGGGGTAAAAATTTTCAAGAAATTTGTTTTGAAGGACTTCCCAAGTTGTAACTTGGTCCTCACTTTCCATGGTGTTGTACCATCTGCTATCTTGGCCGGTAAGGGAGTATTTGAACAATCTAAGATGGATTGCATCTCCTAAAACACCTGGAACTTTGTTCAAAGAACAAAGGTCAATGAACCCTTGAATGTGGTCTTGGCAACTTTCTCCACTGTTTCCAGAAAAAGGATTCGCTTGGATCATGTTGATCCATTGGGTTTGGATTTCAAATTGAGGGGCAAGGATGTTAGGAGGCACGACCGGATGTTGTGCATAGGTAGTTTTAGGAATAGAAAAATCTTTTAGTTGTTTTTGCCTTTCAGTTTCCCTCCTATCGGCCTCTATGGTTTCTTGTTCATCCCTGTAGGTTGCTCACAAAGCAGCTTCTCTTTCCGCTTGCTCGGCTTGAATGAGCTCTCTTTGAGCTGCAAGATCTTGGTTGATCCTAAGGGTGACTTCTTCTTCATCCATTCTAATTCGATTTTGACGGTTTAGATAATGGAAGGTTCTCTCTATTTTCAGATCAAGCGATTGAAATTCAGAGTGTCGCATGACAAAATAAATAGTTATTAAAAAATAGAATGTTAGAATGGAAACTCGGCAGAAGGAGGAGTAGCACTTCCGGAATGTTACTCAGAAGGCATAAAAAAAGGAAAAAAAGTTTTTCAAAAGTTTTTGGGGTTCGAAAAAAACAATATGTTGTCCCCGACAATGGCACTAAATTGTTAATGTGTGTAGTGCACTTATAATCACTAAGATAATTATCTTAGAGTTTAATCCTTTTTCAACTTTCTGATTAAGGTTAGTATAGAAAGGGTCGATCCCACAAGACGACTTTATTAAGATTGTTAAATCTAAACCCAATTGTTTTTAAGAACTTTGTTATTTATTTTTGGTATTTTCAAATTTGGAACAGAAATTAAAAATCGAGTTTGGGGGTTGATGATTAACACTTAAGAATGAATTGTAGGAATGAAAATGCACTTAACAAGAATATAAATGTGTCATGTCACAAGGAAAATCAAGATTGTTGTTAGCACAAGAAAACTATTATAAATGAAAAGACTGGGAATTAAGGAAGCAAAACAAGCGGTGATTGGAATCAAGAGATGGGAATCGAGGCTTTAGGGGTTTTCACCACCTTAGCCTAGGCAAAAAACAACTAATCCTTAAAAATAATGGATTCGAAGAAGGCAAGTGAATTAATAAAAATCCACTAAAGATGGACTCCACATGAGCCCATTGGTCCTGATGCTCATGTTTCTTAGTTCATCATCCTAAAATAAGAAGATCCACGGTCATTTCAAAACTCCTATGCGATTGGATGAGCTTCCATGGTTATATCCATCCGGATTAACTCTTGATCAAATAAATTAATTACTTTGATAGATCAACTAGTTATCAAACCCAAATCCACCTACAATCATTTTTAAGGAAAAGTCGATAAAGCCATGGCTAAGGGGTTATTCCCTTTGTCTCGATAGAGAACTACTCACTCATTCTTGTGGAGAAAAAAGAGATGGAGGGAAGAAGAGTTCTAGCCATAGTCTAGTCTTACTAAAGGATAGTTCCTTAGGCTAGAGACAATGAAATGGCCGATGCTTAATCTCTTGCTCCAGTCCATGGAAGAGAAGAAGAAGAAGAAGAAGAAATAAACTAGATCTAAATGAGTAAAGTGAGAACAATAATTGAAAGGAACACTTAGCTTGCAAAAACCAAACTTTATTGATGAATAGAACACAATAACATAAGAACGCAAGAAAGATTCCTCAGAAATCCTATACAAAGATGATACCAAAGATGGAGAATCCTCCCTCATTTTATAGGAGAAGGAGGGGGTAGGCTACCTAAAAAGAGGGAGAAAAAAGAGAGGGAGCCATCCTTTTGAATTTTCTCAATCTAGTCAATAGAAATTTGATAGGCTTTAATTATCTTGACCATGTAACTCTCTTCAATGCAGATTCATATAGCAGAGATTTAAAATGTATTTCTCTCCTGTAAAAAGCATAAATAGGTAAAAATAATAGGATATTCTTTTAGTAAAGTAAATTTCCTTTCCAATTAATACTTGTACACTCAATTTGGACTTTGGATGCAAGAGTTATGGCACTTTTGGTGACGGGTATACATTAATTATAGGACTGGTGCAAATTGTGCAATTATACTCCAAGAATATTTATCCCATTTCCTACAAAAGTCCAAGAAAATATAACTAAAATTATAATTAAAGAGAAAAATATAATATAATGTAATTAATTATAAAACTAAGAAAATAAATAACAAAACAATCCTAAAAAGATATCTAAAAGATGTAAATAAAAATGATGAAAACACATTTATCAGGGAGAGCATCCAAAATGCATTGAAAGAGTCACCATTGGTTGTTAGGACAAACCGAACAAAACAACCAAGGAACTAAACCATCAAGTGTTAAGCATTAAGGAGTAAAATAGTTGTTAAACCCTGACTACAACCAACCATCTAAGAGGCACTAAATCATCAGTATTAAGCTTCCAAAGGACTCTAAAACTGACCTAAGTTGTGACCATCAGTTGAGACCATCTTTTGTCACCATTGGTCATCACCATATGTTGTCAAGAAGACAACTTCTTTGGTTCTAGTGTAGGATCATCCATCGATTCATGTATAAAGTGGAAATCAGCCTAAAAACTTTAAGTATAGGCCATCATTTGATAGGTGGTAAGCACCATCAGTTTGCCATATAACCTGATCTAAATCTTCATTTACCTTAGGAAGATCATATTTTTGGTTCCAGGTTCATTATATTTGGAGACTACTTAAGGAAAAACATAAAACTCAAAACCCTAAGCAAACATAGCTTCTCTAAGCTTAGATAATTATTTTAGAGCAAGAACTTGAGTAAGCAAGCTTGTAGTAAGCAATAAATGAGAAGAGGGTTATAAAACTCACCTCTAGGAAGAGGATTAGATCCCAAAAAGTAGGAGAACTCAATAAATGAGGATAGAAATCCCTACCATAATCTATAAACTCGACCAACTAGCACCTTTCTCCATAAAAGAAGCAAACCCTAGGTGGAAGGAGCAAGAAAGGTATGTTCTTTGAGATTAAGAGCAAGATTTACCATGGAAAACCATGGTTTCATCTAGGAAGAAGTTAGGAGGAAGAAGAACAGCAAAATAAATGAAGGAGAGAAGGATATACTTACTAGTTTAGGTCAAGATCACCAAAAGAGGGATCCACAAACTCTAGATGAGGGTAGATCTAAACCCTAGAGGGTCCAGTGAGAAGATTTGTTGTCTTCTTCTACCTTGAGCACCTCCTCCACCACCAAGCAAGGAAAATATGATATCTAGGGAGGAGAGAAGAGATAAGGGACCAAAATTTTCATTTGTGAGCTTAAGGGTAGGTATATAAAGCTTAAGGATAAGGGAGAGAAGAAGCTTGAGGTGTCCTAGTAGCTCTCCATGTGTCCATGGACCAGAGCTTCCACGACCATGCAAGCAGCAGATCCACTAGTTGTGGGAGTCTGATAGACCACCCAGTGATGACCTCCCAGGGTGGCCATCAGTTTCCAACACATGATAACCATCAGTTCTTGAAACCCTAGCTTACTAGGTGATGAACCATCAGTTGACCATCTCTTTTGAGTGAACCACCGGTCCAAGTGAATCAAAACTAGAAAACCATTGACCTTAGGCCTTCTAGGAAGAAAATAAGTTTTCAAAACCTTTTAGTGACCATACGATGTCAACCAAATAGGGGGACCATCGGTTGATGGCTCCTAAAGGTAGCTCATCCATGAAGGGGTAAACCCTTGTTCACCATAGAAGAGAATCACCACCTACCCAAGGTTAAGTGTCCCATGGCTCAACAAGATCAAACATGATAAGAAAACATATAAGGGACATAACGCATTTGAAAAATTGCAAGTAAAACCTCATATTTGGGTAAATTGCAGAAAAGTCCAAAATGTACATAAAATTGCATAACTTGCACAAACAGTGTCCAAACTGGACCAAACTTGAAACTTAAGCTTTTCACATGATTTAAAAGCATAACAGACGATTTGGTTAAGGTTTTAAGCACCCAATTATGATAATTAAGCATATTCAACTATTTAAGCGAGGTCAAGGGTCTCATAGGAAAGGTCATCAAGGCCATCACAAGAGCTAACCATGTTATCAATATGGCCTGCCATTACTTGATAAATTAAGTAGGACACCTAGCCTTGTGTCCTTACCCTGAGAATATTTTGAGAATACAAGAAGGTATATGATGTTGTATAATAGACACTATTATTACGTTTTCCAATTTTCTCAACATAGTATAGTCAATACCAAACATAGTAGTTATAGGGATCATGTATCTCAAACAAGTATATAAAGGCAAGCATTTAGATTGAGTACAAGACATTTTCAATACCACTAGTATGGCCAATAGGAGGATAAAAATGTACCTTGATTAATATCATTAGATTATATAACATGATTACATCTTCAAAAAAAAATCATCAAAGAGATCCAAACATTAAAAACAGATGTGAATTGATTATCATCAGAAATATTTAGGTCATCTTAAACAAATTCATAAAGGGTGGATGTTTCACCTAATCTAAGTTCTATTTTTCGCAATGACTGATTTTGACATCTTTAATATACATGCAAGTTCATCAGCAAGCTACTAACAACATCATAACTTCATTCCTAAATTAGCGTGAAACATCCTAGAAAGATTATGGATCCAAGATTAGGGTTTTATGTATCTTAATTTTGAAATCATAAGAATTGTATAATATTAATGACTTAATCATCACAATGTCAATTTAAGTCATATTGAGTCACTTTTGTGCAATTCTTTCAAATATAGTCAAAAAGAGCATATGAGTGTGTAACATGGTATTTCATGTTGCAAGTCCTCATGAGTATTTATTTCAAGTCCAACATACAGTTTTGAACATATTTTATCCACATCGAACATGATTTAAAGATCTGTCATAAAAGATACATAAGTATCACATTTAATGGAATTTTTCATGACATAAAGGCATTAACATGGCATGAAGTGACCAAGTTTGAGTTCACAGTTCAATGTATATCCAAAATGAGTGATTTAGAGTACTCATGAAGATCTAGGTGTTAGATCATATTGGTGCACAAAATTTAGAATTATAGTATAAAAGCTCATATTAATTGGCATTAGAGGTACATTTCATAAAATATGTCCATTCAAAGGGCTAGGCATGAAATTTTTTTATTCTTATACCACAAAATAGCACATATTATTGATTTGGGCCTAACATAAAGATATGAGTAATTTCCATCGTCTTGGGGCATCAAACTTAGCATATTAGCATAGAAGTGCATTTTAAGCAATATTTGAGTCAAAGATCATAATAGAGTGCACAAAAGAAAACAAGGTTGAATCTTTGTTAGTTTATCATCAAAAGTTATAGATTACATTCAAATATTCAAGTGGGCCATTATATAACCATGTTTTGGCATAATAACTATTAAATGTAGTAAAAGTAATCAAAAGTAAGCATATTTAGGATATAATATGAACTAAGAGTCAAATTAGGTTGTTAGACTAATTTTAATGGAAAGATATTATTTTTCCAAATCCAAATAGTATATAGTTTTTCTATTTTTGGAGCTAGCATCATTAAGTTATGATTTGGTTAAGGCATAAACTATTTTCATGATCAAGTGAGGCAATGGAACTATAGTACCATTGTGCAAAAAATGATGATCATCGGATGCGTTGCCACATCATGGACCAAGAGAGGCCCCATGGTACTCTTTTTTTGCATCCACTAAGAAGAGATGAGGGAGAGAGGGATTGGGTCATGCCATTGTGGACATTCCTTCACAATCCAATGATCGGGAAAAATGGCCCTACTCTCTCGCTTGCACGAGGCTACCCATAGCCCGCTAGCCTTAGCTCAACACTTCCTCTGTGAGGTTGTCTCAAAGCACCATGGGATAAGGGGTCTGAGGTGACCAAAGAGGACACAAATTGGTCTTCCATGCACACTTCACCCTTGCATACTTAATAAGAGGTTCTTTCAATCTAGGGGTAGAGCGGGGCTCAAAGCCCCTAAGCTCACTGGCATTGCGGTACCGACGATCTCTAAGGAAGAAGAAAAGAAAATAGAGAAAGGTGTAGGGGATTAAAGGGTACATAATTGTTTATAAATGATAAGGATAAGGTAAAGAATATGTTTGGAATATCATTTTGGCTCAAAAGGGGGCTAGCATGGGACAGCATGGGCGCCCATGCTTGCCTTCATGCCCCCAGTGGGCTAGAGGTAGGGGATGATCCACAACCACTAGATCACACCCGCATCCATGGTGGTTGATCCAATGGCCATGATTGGCCACGTTCCAGGTGTCTGGGTTGTTGGCGTGAAAAAGATGTTTTAAAAACGAAATTTCAACTTGTTGGAAAAACTTACAAAATCCATAATGTTTGAATCGTAACTTCAATTTAGGTGAAACTTTCACTGTTGGTTCAAAAATTCCATCCTTTTATATTATAAAAATATTTTAATCAAGATAAGGTTGTTAAGTGGTCTCAAAAATTCAAATAAATTATCAAAATTAATTAAGGCACTCAACATTATACAATTGAGTTTAACATTGCAATCTATGAAAAACATGTAATTCCAAATCATCTATTTGATGATGAGGGAGGTCATTGAATTAAAATGAGTATACTATGAGTCAAGATGTGCAAAGTTGAAGTATAGAGAAAATTTAGGTTGTTACATCCTCCCCTCCTTAAAAGGAATTTTCTCTTCAAGGTTAAAGAAAATACTCAAAAGACATTGGGAATTCATATTCCATTTCAAATCCATCATAATACCCCACATATAGTATCATCATCCTTTAATCATCATCGTTATTCCAATAACAAGAAATGAAACATCAATGTCCAAGCATAGTTGCATAGATCATCAAAAGATCATAAATTTGGAGAGATCACCATTCAGGTCAACGAATAGGGCTCTTTGATTTAAGAGTAAACTGAAACTTATGATCCCAACATTTAGAGCTCCAGCCTCTACATTGGCCTAGGTGGATTTATACATCCATGATTGAGATTTTGTGCTTGAATAATTTAAGACAAACATAATATTTTGGCGTCATGGTTTCATATCAAAATCAATGGAAGTGGCACCCTAGTCTACATGATAGCTTATCACTAATTCATAAATTGAGAGGTCAACATAATCATCATCTATATATTCAATAGTAGGGACATGAAAGTTCATCAATAATATATCTAGTATGATTAGAAGATCCAGATGGATGGGTCATAATTGAACAAATATCAAGATGAATTATCACTACTCGACATTTTGAAAATTGACGTCGAGAGTCTTGGTTTTGGACAACAAAAGTCATAGGTACAAAAAAATTTGAAGCTAGGGTATAACATTCTTATTTAGACCATAGGCATAATCATTCATTCAAAAGAAACAATCGAGAAAAATTTTGTGATATTGACATTAGTTTTTATTATCATAGTATTCAAGATTAATGAGTGATCTACACCTAGGTCTTTCTATGAACATAACCACAAACTATAGACAACATCACCATGTTCAAGATTATCATCAAAGAGTAACCATATTTCAAGATTCTATGTACTTGAGGTCACAATAGTGTTCCCTTCTCTTCATAATTAAGAGTAGGGGGGTATACTTGAGAATTCAATATAGGCTCTTTCAACAAATTTTATAGGGTATAATTGAGGTCTCATATTTGTAATATGATTCAAATTCTAGTTTACAATGAGGATCTAAAATTAGTAGGGGAAATTCCTCTTGTGTCAAAGTCTTTCATCATATTTTGAGAATTCAAAAGCATAGTAATTTCAAAGCATAATCATGGTATATATCAAATAGGGAAGGTTTGTTTAATGATAATTGAGGTTTAGCGAACAATTGGGCAGCATAGACTTAATCAATAGGGACCCCATAAACCATGAGGTATACAAAATGAGTTCTACTCATTTCATCACGTAAAGATCATTATCATTTACCTCAAAGATAGGAAGCACATAGGCTGGATTTAGTAAAATCAAGTTTGCATGCTTTTTTAGGGATTATGCAAGAGTACTTTCATTAATTGTGATAGGATGTTCAAATTTATATTCATATAATGGAATAATTATCATATTAATCATGTTTTTCCAATTCATTCGAATTTTAATTTTCCCATGCCTAAGCTACCCGCAATCGAAAGATCATGTGATGAATTATCACAAGGGAGATTACATGAGGATATGAGAACTGAACTAATCATCATCTAGTTGTTGGATCGGGGAAGTCCTTAAAGAAGTGATGAGATTCTAGAAGAATCCTCAAGATTTGTAAGGAATAATCCTTGATCAAATCTCATATTCACTTTGTCCAAGTAGGCATGCAAGGGAGACCACATCCACTGTAGCTAGGTGGGTAGGAGGTGTATCAACATCCCTGCATTGACCATCCTAGACACTTTAGCTTCACTATTATGGAACTATGTTTTTCCTAGGTTCATATGAGTTTTAATCATACATATAGCATATGTGTTTGTACTGATACCATTTACAGGAAACCATTTATTACCCAAATCCAAACTCCAAATGACTAGAAAGTCAATGATGAAAGGCCCCGAGCGTCCGTCCCTAGAATTAAAGACAGTCACATGACATGCATGGATAAAACAACAATAACAACATTTGAAACAATAATTTATGAACAATAAGGGTAAATGAATAAATAACTAAACATAGTACATAAATCAAGATCATAACCCCTCTAGGTTCAAACCATATGGATGTTTCATTTGTGTGTCATTAAAGATCTCAATAGAGATAAGAGTAGAAGATATCATATTAAAGAGGAAGAAACAATCATTGCATTATCATGGACACTTGATACATAAAATCATAAAATGGATACACATCAAAACAGATGTGTTGAGTATGCTATTATAAAATCATAGGTTTAAGAGAATATATATTGCTTTGTTAAAACTTAATATAATGACAAGACATAAAAAAAAGTAACGACTTTCTTTTTAACATGCAAGTATATTTTTATTTCATTTCCATTATACCAACAATATCATAAGGCCTTTGATCAGCTTCTTAAAGGAAACAGTCTGTTTCTGTGAGGGTCCTTTAATCTAACACTAAGAATGGCATGTGTTTCAACTCGAGGGTCTACAAGACTAAATGTCAAGAGTTAACCCTAATATTAAGGGACCTCAAGGTTATTGCTAAGAGCTAAGCCTTTTGTCAACATGGTCTTCCCTTGCTTGTTAAATCAAGTAGGACACCTAGTCTTGTGTCCTTACCCCCAAAATACAGATAGGTGCACAAGATTGTATAATGGACAAGTAGGATTATGTTTTCAAGTTTTTTCAATATAGTATAATGAATACAAAACATAGAGCTTTAGGGAACACGTAGCACAAACAAGTATATAAACCCATTACATACATACAAGCAATTTTTGATACCATTAGTCTGGACAATATGAGGATAAAAGAAAACCTTGATTAAGAGCACCGGATTGTATAATATGATATTTAAAAAGAGTCAATCAAATATATATTGGCATTACAAACAAGTCTGATTTGATTAACATCAAAAAAATATAGGCCATCCTAAAAAAATAATCAAGGGTGGGTGTTTCACCAAATCTAAGTTCCACTTTTTGCAATGATTTATTTTGACATCTCCAAGAAACATGCAAGTTCATCACCAAGTTACTCATTACAACAAAATTTCATTCCTAACCTAAGATGAAATATCCTAGAAATAGATCCAATATTAGGATTTTATGCATCTTAATTGGGAAATAATAAGATCTGAATAATATTAATAACTTAATAATCATAATAGGTTCAAGTAATATTGAGTCACTTTCATGTAATATTGCTACATATAGTAAAAAGAGAGCATATGAGTGTATCAGATGGTGTTTCATGTCACAAGTCAACATAAAGACTAATTTGAAGGACCATATAGAGTTTTGTACATATTTGATCCACATAAGCACAAGGTTTAAAGAACCCTCTTAGAACGTCCATAAGTATCACATTAAATGGCATTTTTCATGATTAAAATGGTATAAAGTGACCAAGTTCGAGTTCATATTTCAATTTATATCCAAAGTGATTGATCTAGAGTTCTCATGAAGATTTGGGTGTCATTAAACCATACTGGTGCACAAAGTTCAGGATTTTAGTATAAGATTAAGTTTCATTAGAGGTACATTTCATAAAATAAGATCACTAAAAGGTCTGAGCATGATTTGATTCTTAGATCACGAGATAGTGTATGTAACTCATATGGGGCTAACATAAAAATATGAGTCATTCTCTATTATGTCTGAGCATCAAATTTAGCATATTAGTATAAAAGTGCATATAAAGAAATATTTGGGTCAATGATCATAATAGAGTGCATAAAAGAGAATAATGTCTAATTTTTGGTAGTTTTTCATCACATTTTACGTATTAGGGTCATACTAATCAAGTGGATTATTATATAATCATGTTTTGGCATACTAACCATTAAGTGGATTAAAATTCATCAAAAGTAAGCATATTTAAGATATCATAAGAGCTACAAGTCAAATGATTAATTTTAATGGAAATATATCATTTTTTCCAATCAAATTTGTATATAAGTTTGCTATTTTTGGAGCTAGCATCATAAAGTTGTGATTTTTGTAAGGTATGAATATTTTCATGACCTAATGAAGGGGGATAGAACTAGAGCTCCAGTGTGGAAAAACTTATGGCTAGAGCATCATGGACCCAAAGGGGTCATGCATTCTCTTTTTTTGCATCTACTAAGAAGATATGAGAGAGAGGGCTAGCTCATGCCATCATGGTCGTTCCTTCATTATCCAATAGTCGTGCAAATTGGCCTTGCTCCTTTCTCTTGCACGAGGCCGCCCAGATCCTGTTGGATTGGGCGTGGAACCACCTCCATGAGGTCTTTAGATCACAATGGGAAAGGGGTCCAAGGTGAATAAAGAGGACGCAAACTAGACCATGCACAATTCATCCTTGCATACTCGACGGGAGGTTCTTTTGACACTGAGGTAGAATAGAGCTCAAAGATCCAACGTTCTTCATCATTGTGATATTGCAACATGGACTAGCTCCAAGCAAGAAGATGAGGCAAATGATATAGGTGTGAGGGGTGAGTGGGTGCATAACTAGTTGCAAAAAAATGAGGAGAAGGAAAGGAAGAGGTGTGGCTTATCAAATTGGCTCAAAAGGGGGCCTAGCAGGTAGCAAAATGGGCACCCATGCTTGCCTTCATGCCCATAATAGGCAAGATGTAGCAGATAATTGGCAGTCATTGGATAGCATTCAGAGCCATGGCGGCTGATACAATGGTCATAATTGGCCGCGTCCCATGTGTCCGAATCGGTGATATGGAAAATATGTTTTTAAAATGAAATTTCAAATTATGTTTCTAGGAAAAAATTGCAAAATTCATAAATTTTGGATCGTAACTCCGAATTGAGTGAAATTTTCATCTTTGATACAAATATTTCACATTCTTGTATTAGAAAAGGTTTGGATCAAGATGAGGATGTTGAGTGGGCTAAAAAATTCAAATACATTCTCAAAATTAATTAAGATGCTCAACGTATATAGTTGAGTTCAAATTTACAATTTATCAATCATAACTCATCATTTAAGAAATAAGTAACTCGAAAACATCCAATTGACATTGAAGGAGTCATTGAATGAAAATTGAGTATATTATGAGTCAAGATGTGCATAGTTGGAGGAGAGAGAAAAATCGGGTTGTTACATAGCCCGTCACTAAGATTTTTTTGTCAAGTGTGCTTAGCCTAGATTAGTACTAGGATGGGGGTTTGACTCAGACGATGATAGGAGATGTGGGATGGATGACATTGTGCAAGAATGGAATGATCACCTGCATGTTTTTACTAGATCCTGGTTGGTAACCATGGGCCATGTGGAAGCCTACCCTAGGCTCTTGTGGTGTCCTTAGGAGATTTGTGATGAAGCCCACTTGGTTATGTCAGGTATCGATTTGAATGACAAAATCTCGATAAAAATCCCTTGTCTAGTCCTACTAATTTCTAAGGAGGCTATTATCCTTATAATGGATCTGGCTATCATTTTCTCCTTCATAATTGGAGGAAACAAATGCAGTGTCCATGGATGTCGTTTGGTGGGGCATCTCACCCCAAGATGTCATCATCACTGATGGGTAGTTGGAATTCCCTATGCGTTTAGGGGCATGGTGGTCTTAGATTCAAAACAAATACCATGCATTAAGAGGAGTTGAGTACCTTCACAATAATCTATATTTTTTTGTTAAAGGTTGTATAGACCCTTTGCCATGGGTTGGACCTAGTGATGTGCTTATTTGGTTTGAGAAAATGTATTTTCTCCTCTCTTTTTTCAGTTAGCCTTAATTCTATTTCTCACTTGTATGTAACATGTCCTATGATCGACGTTGTGATCCTTGGTTCAACATCGTTTGCTAGAGGAAGGCAAGATGAATAGAATCACCTCACGACTTTGAATAAAAGTATCGTTGTCATCTCAAGTGGTGGCAACCACTACAAAATATATGGTACCATTGGTCCTTAGAGCGTACAAAACCTAGGAATGAGGGAGGGGAGATTCGTGAGGCAATAGGGTGAGTGATAGAGAAGATGATCCATGAAGTTTTCATGATAATCCTTGAGTCCCAAGCCAGTGTTGATGATAGCAATAGTAAGGTTCCCCATGACTCATCAATTTTGGTTGTGAAGGAAAATGTATCATAGTTGAACTTGTTTCTTCAATCTCTTTGATGCCAAGCAAGAGATTGCAGAAGACTCAGGTTGAATTGACAGTTGGTAAGCTCATTTATCCAAAGGGTATTGCAGAATGCAACACAAAAACTTGGAGTTGAGTGGTTGTCGGGTATGTGATTGGCCTCAAACCTCACTAGTAAACCCTTGTTCTACTTAGTACAAATCTAGAAGGTTAAGGGTTCGGTCAAGATGAGATAAGGGTTTCTTTCTCATTTTGTTCTCCGACAAAGAGGATGTGATGAGAGATTTAGAAGGGGGCCTTGGTTTCTTTGTCATTTGGCAGTGTCATGAGTTACCTCCTAACACGAGAATCTCTGTTGTGAAAATCTCTCATGTGAATTGTATCCCAACAAATGAGGAGGTCTAGAAAACATTCAAGAAATATAAGAGTTCCCCAAAATGCTTCATAAAGAATGTTGCATCATCTAGACATATTGAAGTTTTCCCAAATAGATTTCCACTTCTTGATCAGGAATATGTTGGGGATTTAAAAAACCCTGTGGCGGGCAGGGAAAAGCTTCCTCCAAATGGATATACTCTTCTCAATTTTCTTTAGAAACATAAGGGGATCTCATAATAAGATTCCACATATCCACGAGCAAATGAGGAGGTTGACGACTGATATCTATATTATCCTTGAGTTAAGGTTTGTTGTAAACAAGATTAGTGAGAATGTTAAAAGGATATGGAATAGTTCTAGCTTTGCTGATAACTCAAGATTTTATTCTTACATGAGAATCATTGTTATCTGAGTTAATCCTCTAATTCCAGTCACTAAGCTTTGTGAGAATGACCAATTGATTCACTATAGCGTCACTTATGGAGAGCAAAACATCCAAATCACTACAGTGTATGGTGTTAATGGGGAACATGATAGAAGTAATCTTTGGGACGACCTCACTTCTATATACATGACCTCTCCTATTAATTGGTGTGTTATGGGGGACTTCAATGTTGATTGACCGGATTGTAAGAATTTGAGGAAAAACCACCTCCTGACTCTAGTATGAATAGCTTTAACAATTCTTTGAGAGGGGATGAGCTTATGGAGATCCCTACTAAAGGACCTTTCTTCATATGGGATAGTAAGAGAAGAGATGGAAAAAGTACATTATCTAAAATTGAGTTATTATTTAGTAACATTAATTTCCTTCACAAGTTTCCTAATGCCTGGGGTGAAGATATTACTAACCTTGTCAGTGATGATAAAAACCTATTTGCTACATCTTGTTGGAAATAAAAAAAAATTCTCCCCTTAAGGTTCATTTGACCTTGGGTTTATAAAAAAGGTTTTAAGGATGTTGCTAAGGTTGCTTGGTGTGTTGATGTCACTGGCCCTCTGATATACAAGTCATATAGGAAGTTACACTTCACGAAAAGAGATTTAATTAGTTGGAATAGAGAAAATGTTGTTAACTTTAGATCAAATGCTAGAACTCTTGATGTTGAGGTCCTGAACTTGCAACATTTATTAGACACTAATCCCTCTAACTTCAACTTTCAAGAGGATTTGAATGGCCTTTGCTTAAGAATCGATAAGCATCTGAAAGAATAAGAAATTTTCTAAGGCAAAAATCCCATTTCCAATGGATTAAGGAAGGAGATAGAAATTCTAGGTTCTTCTATTCCTCTTTGAAATCTAGGCGTCTTTGAAAAACATATATTGTTTAGATATCAATGGGAGTTTACTCTCTAGATGGTTATAAACCAAATCCTTTTTCATGGGACATATAATATTATAAAACTTAATAAGATCCTTAATATCATAGTTGCTCACAGTTAAGAGTAGGTTTAGTTACTTTGTACACTCAATGTCATATTAAGCATTTACGTGTCAAATGTATCAAAGAGATGCAACAACCATAGCTTGATTGTAATGCATTGATATCACTTCATAGTGAAATTATGCATAATAATGTAATGTCTAAAAAGTACATTGACATTAGAATTATATGAATATCACATGGTACAAATGAAAATCATGCGCCCAAAGTGTGGAAATACAAAGGTATAGTCATGTCTATACATGTAGATAAGACATATGGGTAAATGGGTTAAACCACCAATAATAAAGAAGTAATACTGAAACCTACAAACATAGTGCAAAACCAAAAGGTTAACATATCCATCATTTAACACAAAAGAAAATCAATACATATGCAACATGAATATCCTTCTACATTTAAGATCTGGTAAGATTGCACAATTCGTGGATTTTATTCTTATAATATTTATGTTTCTTTCATCATTATTTCTCTTTTGAATATTAGAATGATGATATCGATGTTAATAAACCCCTTTATGTTTCTTTACATTTGGTATCTTTATATTTGCAATTACTTTTATTAAGTTGTTATGCATGTTTTAATTATTATTTGTTCGAATTATCTTACTTTTCTATTGTTCTCAAACTTGTTACATCATTCTTGTTAAGACTTTATTGATTTTTTATGCAACCTTGAGATTCTTTTAGAATTAATTTTTGGATATGATGCATAATTGTGAGTGATTAATATCCAACTACGCTTCTTGACTTGCATATTTTTGCTTGGATATCTCTCTACATCTACTTGAGGCATTTATTTATTCATGTCAATCTTTTCTATTCCATGAACACTGGTATTATTTTTATCCAACATATGCATTTTTATATACACTTAGCACTAGTAGCTTGTTTTAAAACAGGTGGTATCCAACATATCCAATTCATGTAACCTATTTTGATGCTCAACTTGTTCTTTAATTGGTCTGTCTAGCATAGTTTGGTTACACTTACTTAATTTGCATTTGGTTTTTCAACTATATGTCCTTATTTGCATTATCTTGATTTCTTGTACAAGTCCTTTGTTTTTTTTGTATTCTACACCTCCACACTTGTTGATATGAGAAGGTGCAAAAGACATAAATCTACCGAGAACATATAGGGGAGAAGACAATTTCCATAAATTTTATGAAATATAATACAACATGTGAAATACCATAATTGAGGGGGAGTATACAAACTCCATTCTTTGAAATCCCTTATCTCTTTAAAGGAATGCTCTTACTTGAAAACTTTCAATACATTTATGGAATGTTTGTCATTTTAAAAAAAAGGGTGAGAATATTTAGTAAAGCGTCAGATTATATAATCTTTTGTTCTATTGAGGTCTATACCATTCCACTTATTTGTGTCTGATGTTTCTATCTGAGTCATTTTATATAGACATGCTCTAAATGCCTAAACTTGTGAACCCTAGTTTGGAGAACATGCACAAAAGTAAGGATTGAAGAATAGATAAATTTCTCCTAATAGTTTGTGGTAAATTACTTTTAATGAACTATGACTTGTAATATAGATCAAAAGTGTAATAGATTTATTAGATCAAATTAATATTATTCTTACCATAAATAGGTAATTTTCAATCAGCTTCATTGTGTGAATTATCCTAGACATAGCTTGTCAAATCACACTATTTGTTGACTGAATTGATGCCATCAATAAATATTACATTTGAACAAAGATTCTACTAATGAGCTAAAATGAAATTCCCAAAAAAGTTTATTGGTCCAAATTTGGTGACCCAAAACTCGATGTAAGGACCTGAATTGGTCTTGCCTATTTGTGCATTGGCTGAGTTTTAGAAACATCATCTCAACTAATGTCATTGTAGTTTTAAAGGGCAATATCGTTGGTGGAGGGGGATCAAATAAAAAATAAATATCTTGGAACCCCCTCCCATGGGACAAAATTCCTTCTAAAGTATTCTAAAGGCTTGGAAAATTCCTCAAGTATAAATAGGACCCCTTGATTATAATCCCATGGTTAGCACATGTTCAGTAAGGCACATATACTATAGTTGAGAGACTTGTTCCTAAAAGATCCCCTATCCTTTGTCATGATCTTAATCACTTGCTACATCTATTTCATTGAATATATATATGCAATAGAGATATCACTTCCTATATATCTTGTGAGGCTCTCAATTCTCTAGATTCTACTCTCACACTCTCACTCTAAGTGTTATTACCTCTCTTTACTAAGAGAGGAAGAAGGGTAGTCTTCCCTTGGCAAAGGAATGAATGCCTTGAAAAATCAATGGTCTATTGACGAAAAGGGGTTGAAGTACAGTGGTGCAAAGTAAGATCATGCATTTTTTGGTGGTCAAAGATAAATTTTGGTGAAGGTGAAGCCAAAGGAGAAGATTCTTGGATGATAGTGGGTAAGTCCTTTAGTGATGGCAAAAGATCCTTCGCTAACTTTAGGTGATCCCTTGAAAGGTTGTTTTCTCTCTTTCCTATAAAAGGAAGCTATTTACACTTGATCTTGAAAGTAGGGGTCTCTTGGTGTAACTCTTATAATTGAATACAAGGAGAAATTGAAGAAATTCTAGGGGTTGACTTATCCAGATAGTAGACTTGTATCCTTTTAGACCAAACAACTATAAATATATCATTCACTTGTGCATTTTCCAATATTTCTCTCTTTCTTTTCATACTAGTATTATTGTCTTCTGAAATTTTTTAAGGTCTAACGAATTTTGTTTATGTGGTTTTATCTAAGTCACCCCCCCTCTTGAGCCCATAGGTCCAATTGGAATTTGAAAGTAATGCCTTCCTTAGTGCAAGACTTTGGTAGTCCTTTAAATATAAGGCTTTTTCTAGGTTCCTACCTGGATAAAAGGCTTGATCTTATATATGACTACATAAGTTTAGGGCTTGAGAAAGGGAACACCTACCTAAAGGGCTTTATCCAGAGTTCTTACTGGATGCATGTCTTATAAATGTTGCCTACAATATGTAGGGATTCAATATGAATATCTACCTAAGTGTAGGGTTTTAATTTGAGGGGTGCCTAATAATAATAGGGATTTTGTAACAATTATTTCCTGTGCATAGACTATTTCTCTCAAGGATTTCAAGTCAATGATAGGGTCAAGACACCCTAGATCCGCCTCTCACTTACCTACCTTCCCAGAAAAGTGTGTTAGTTGGCATCATGAGACTTGTTGTCTCATTCATAAAGGTCATTCTTGAATTTGCTACTTTCATAGTGATTCCTACATGAAATAGAGCCTTGTTGTAAGTTCCTACTTGAGTGTAAATCTTTAAATGAAGGTCCCTATTGGAATTTAGAGTTTTGAGTGAAGAAAAGGTCCAGTATGGGTCATGGATTAGGACCCAAACTATTTTGTCTGCAAATATAGAATAGTAAAGGTAATAATCCAATCCCTAAAATTTGAAATTTCCATAAAAAAAAATTGGATTCAACTAGGATGCATACCAGGAATATGATTTTAGAGAGAATAAGGGTTCAAATAGGGGTTCTTCTTATGGTGATTTCTACTTTATGACTTTGAGTTAGTCAATGTTGTATCACTTGTGAAACTTAATTCAAGTTGTACGAATTTTGAGTTTCCCAGTTTAGACCATTATGGAGATTTTATAAAAAAAGTCCAATTGCAAAAGAGATGATGTTGATAGTGATCTTTAATGGTTCTTTGAAATATATCTCACTTTATTTCATTGATTTGTGGTGCTAAAACTTATTATCTATTTCATTATTTGATGGGGACTTTGTTGTCTTACAAAAGCTGAGCAACATTTCAACATTAACTATCGTACTTTATGTGAAAAAGACTGTAATTGTTCAATAGATGATTGGGAATAAGAATCATATCATGCTGACAAGAGCGGTAATCAACAGTGACATTAAAAGGAGGAGAAGGTTTCAACTCTAGTGCAATCCTTGAGCTTAGACATCATAGATGCTTGCTGAAATATTCTCTTGCACGTTCATTCAATGAGATTTATATTGATATTAAACAGTTGACCTTGTTGTCTTTGTGATGCTATAGTTTTTATCTCATGCTAAGAGGAGACTACATTAACTTTTCATAGGTATCTCTCACTCATGTTGTTGTATATTTGTCATTAGATGCATGTAAGGTTTTCTAAATTTGGTAATGCATGAAAGTGTTCACCAAGTCTACATTCATTTCGTGTTGAACTATGTCCCTATATTGAGGTAGATTAACTGCCCATCATGTCATTTTTATGTAAAATCTTTTATCATTGGCTCACTGTTACATGTTGTTGGTGAAGATATGTTGTTATTGTCAAAGTACACCTCTTTAGTAATTTCTCATGCTAACAAAAAGTGAACCATTGTCTTTTGAGGTGCCTCATATATTTATTTTTCCAAGTTAGTGATTATCAGGATTTAATTTTTCATGGTATCATTTTTCCCATTGCATGTTTCTATATTTTTTTCTTATTTTTACATTAATGAATCCCTGTTAGTTTGTAGGAAGCTTTATGAAGCCAATTTTAGTTTACTTTTATTCTATTTTACATGGTTTGTGGCATTTCATGTTTCTACTCCCCATGGTAGTTATCAAAATGTGGACTTTGATGCTTTGCATCTTAGGACCTTGGTCATTACTGAAGTCTTCATGACTAAGACCATTTTGGCAACTTGGGGTAACCCATGCAAGTAAAAAATCACTAACTTCACATCCAGGAGCTAGTCATATCATCATTGTATCTTGACACATAGTAAATGACAATTGATATGTTTATCTTGTCTTCCATTTCCCATTATTGGACTGTAAGGAACTTTAATATCTCAAGTGTGTTTAAGCTTGTCATGTGCCTTTCCCTACTACTAGTATAAAATACTTACATTTTGTAAATTTATATTCTATGGTTATAAAAACTCACCAATAATGCATAGAGATTCAGTTTAAGACAATAAAAATTGTTGACCTAACAATTGTACATTGTCCATATTTTGATGATTACTTAACCATTCCATTCATATGTATCAAATATGTCTATTTGAGATTGATTTAAGGTATAAGGTACATGAAAAGTATGAATTCAATCAAGCCCTATCTAGAACAAGTATAATCCAAAGTCAATACAAATGCACTTTTGTGGACAATGCCCTAAAACCCTTAGGAAAGTTTTTTTAATCATTTCTGTTGATGTTGTGACTTGTAATTAAGCTGACAAAAAATCAAGAGCACCTAAAATGAATATTTAAGCACTCAAATAACATTTTCCAAAATTTGTTACATGGACTTCTGTCGGCTAAGTTTCATCTTTGATAAACTTGACCAACACCCTTGATGGATTTTGGTAAATGCATTGGTCGACTGAGTTTACCCAGGACAAACTCAACTAACACCTCTACATAAGAAAATCAAATTTAAGCCATCAACTGAGTTTCATCTAGGATAAACTTGATCGAAAAGTCAAATTTTCTTTGTTGCATACTGCTATCAATCGAGTTTTCTTTACTGATACTCGACCAACTGTATTGTATGGAATGTGCGGAAAAAGTGTTTCTAGTCATTGGGGTGTTGCAAAACTCAAAAATAGATCTGTTGCAACACCCCAAATGACTAGAATTTGTGCCCAAGTGCTTTTACTATCTAGTAGACACCCCAACTATATATGGACCCTTGAGCTGCATCCCAAGTTTTCCTCTTATGTCCTAGATATAGTTCAGTGGTTTTTTCTACTAAGAGCCCCTTTCTCTCTCTAGCTTATGAAAAATCAACATCAATCTAACTGAGATAGGGTATTTGTGAGAGAGTTACTTCATTGTACTCCTTGTGAAGCCATCAAGCTTCCCTCTCCCAATCCCTTCTCTCAAGTTGTGATGGTGAAAGCTTCTCCTTGGTGGAGGTGAAGTTGAAAGCTGAATATCCAAGAGAAGAGTGGGTAATTCCTTCAAGGTAGAAGACTTGTTGCAAGAGGATAGATCCTTGGTGAAGGTGTCTTGCTCGTTGCAAAATTGGGTAAGCTCTTATATAGTTTGAAGACTCTTTCTCTATGAAAGATAAGTCCTTGTAAGGTTTATTGACTCATTTTGATCCTTAAAAAGGAAAGCTAGGTATCCTTGCCCTATAAAAGGAAGGTATCATTGTATCTCTTATAATGGAATATAAGTAAGGTGTAATGGTTGTGAAATTCTAGAGGTTGACCTCTCAAGGTGATGTATGTACACTCTCCTAGTTTGGATTTTAGAGCCACTATACATAGTTTTTTCTTGATCGTATTCAATCTCTCTCATCCTTTCTATGTATGTTTAGTTGCACTCAAATTCCATATTTACAATCTTATCTCTTGAAGTAATTTGAAGGTCTAATGAATTTTGTTTAAGTGGTTTAACTCAATTCAACCCCCCTTCTAGAGTTTGATGATCCCATAAGTGGTATCATAGCCATGGTCTTCTCTGACCAGATCTCCCATCAAATGAGAAGATGGGAAACAACCTTCTCGGTTCTATCATCTTGGAGGGTGGATTGTCCATGATAACTCCAATCTTTTACGACACAAACATCCTATATTGTAAGAGAAGGGTGCAATTCTACTTTCAATGGATGATCTACGACATGTGGAAAGTGGTTACTCTTCCCTACAAGGAGCTGATAGGAGATCTGGCTACTTGGGATGAAGCTACCTTAAAGAAATCCCAATTGAATGCAAAGGCAATTAGCATCATCTATGCAACCCTCACTCCTTCCAAATTCAACTAGATCTCTTATTCGGATACTGCCTATGAGATATGGAAGAAACTTTGCATTACCTATGAAGGGACCAAACAAGTCAAGGAGTCTAAGGTCTACATGATCAAAGGTCTCCTTGAGAACTTCAACATGGGTAAGAAAGAGGGAGTGGCATAGATGTATTCTAAGCTTAACACCATTGTTAATGGACTTGCTTCTTTGGGCCACCCCATGGATCAAGGCATTATCGACTCCAAGATCCTTAAAATCTCCCAAGAGGTGGCTATCCAAGGTGATCTCCATTGAAGAAACTAGAAGCCTTTGTAAGATCCTTGACCTAGCTTAGTGCTTGAGTGTGTTTGCTTTTCTTAATAAGATTCTTTAACCTTGATCTAATCTCCTTATATGCCTTAATATCATGTGACATGCTTGTGGCTTTAGTTTAGTCCTTTTTGGATGTTGTTTGAGCTATGTTTTCTTGTTTTGGACCTAGTTGCAAATTACCCATGTTGAGGGGTTATATTGCAATCTGTCACATGTAGGTTCTTCCCTTTGTTCCTTGTCATCATTAGAGAGATAATGGTATTTTTATGGAGCCTTGAAATCCCTTTGATCGTAGAGGGATGGAGCTCTCTTTTAGTTGTTGACCTAGGGTTTCATGTGGTCGCTTGGTTTCTCTTCGACCATGAGCCTTTGTGGCCATGATTCCCTTTGACCGATGGTCCTCTAGGACCAAGTTAGGTCACTGGTTTACTTTGATTTTCACAACCTTGATTGCATGCATGGATTTAGTGGTTGCATGGTTTTTGTGTGGTGAACATGTGGCACTTATGTTCTTGACACCTAACCACTTTTGTATCTCTCTACCTTTGGGTATATGCACCCCTCTTATTTCATGCATATGATCCTTTTTGCACCTTCTCTACCCTCTCCTATTCTTTGAGTTAGACCCTCGTGTGCTTGGTGGAGAAGAAGCTCATCCTTGGTGCTTGGTGGCCGAGATCCTTTGCATGTGGTGATCCAAGCTTGGAGCTACTCTTCCTTGATGATATTTGGTGGTCCTTTGATCCTTGGTAAGTGATCCAACCTTTTGGTTTTGTTTTCTTGCAAAACCCTACCTCTTTCTTCTTCTCTTGGTCAAATCCATGGATCTTCCATGGTGTTGCTTGGGTTGGGATGGAGGTACTCCTCTTTCTTGGGTCAAATCCTTGGTTCTCCAAGGTAGTACTCAAGTTGGGTGTAGGAACTCTTCTCCTTTTCTCTCCCTTCTTGTTCTTTTTTGGCCTTGGGGTTTCGGTTCTCCTTCTTTCCCTTTGACCTAGGTTTTTTCCTTCTCTTTTGAGGTGGTGACTAGCTTGGTCGTGGAGGTGATCAAAGCTAGGTTTCTCTCTTGATTTTGGAGCTTTAGTTGCAGGTGGTTGCATCATCATCTAAAGTGTGCTATATAACTTATTTCCCTCTTCTATATTGCACTTTAATCCTACATGCAACTCATTCTAAAATGTGATTACTTGTTTTTGATAATGATATCTTAATTAGGGTTGTACTTGTTTAATGATCTTGCATGTACTTGTTCCTTTACTTAAACCCTAATTCACTTACCCAAAATCTAGATGATGGAGATGATGATGGTTTTGCATGCAACTCAACCTTCATTTTGTTATCTTTGTTCATGGTTTGGTTACCTTCAATGAGGTGGATTTGGTTCTATTTTCATGTGCTTGATCTTGGATTTTCATCCCTCAACTCATGGATTTCATGTTGAATATATGTGGTGCTTGACTCTAGGGTTTAAATGATGTTTTCCCTAAAGTTTTCAAATCACTCTTTGAGGTTAGTATCATGTTTTAATCACCTGTTTGCTCATGATCTGCTAGTGATTTTTCCACTCTTAGATGTTCTTCGTGTTGGTACCCAATTGGTTTATTATTTGGTGATGTTTTGGCCGATGGGATGGTTCCTTGGTTTTAGTCGCTTGAACAACTTTTTGTCTTCGGTCGCATAGACCAATTTTCCCTTCAGTCGCTGACCTTAATGGCTCCCTTTGACCATTGAAGGAGTTAATTCTTTTGACCGTTTGAATATAGTGGTGCCTTGGTCACTGATGTAAGTTTCTCTTTGACCCAGGGTGAATCTTCTTCGACCGTTGGATGTGTTGATTCTCTTCGACCTACGGATCCCTTTCGACCATTTGGATTGGTGGTGTTTCGGTTGTTGAAGATGTTGATTTCCTTTGACTATTTGACGTGTGTTGGTGGCCTTGGTCTCTTGCCATGAGGTTAACCTTCGATCGCATGGCTTTGAGACCTAACTTTCCCTTAGAATGCTAATGTGATGAAATCTCTTTGGTCAATTGGATTATGTGACCTAATGTTCTCTCCAATCGAAGGTGATCTATGAACATATAGTTGTTGTGTTTGGTTGTTAACTGATGTTGATGATGGATGACCTATGTATTCCAAGTATGTGGGAAGTAGTAGTGTGAGGTTGAAGTGTTATATTGCTGATTTAGAAACTCTAATGATATACATACCCCCTAACCCTAATGTGGGACTATGATATAGTTGTCTACCTTGTGCAATGTGATAATATGTAGTGACGATGCATTATTTCTCTCTCTCCTACTTGTATAGCTTGACTATTGTAGGTTGAATAAACATCATGGCATGCAATGCTATGGTATGCTTGGTGTGACAAAGGGTGATGATGTGATCCTTATTAAGGCATGATGAGATGATAATGATGTGATTTGGGTCTTATGTCCTAGCAGAGGCTTTATGCCTAGTATGAGGTGATATCCTCCAGTGATGTGATGAGGGATTCATATCCCCTAGTAATGTGAATGTTCATGGCCTTGTAAGGTAGTGGTATCAAGTGATGATGTGACAAGTTTATACCTCATTCATCTTATATCTTCTAGAGTTGTAACACACCCTTATCCTTGTAGAATCTATTCTGGGTTCTTACATTGTAACTTGATTGATGTTGAAAGATACCCAATTGTCTTAACTAATCAAGTGAAACCCTAATCATGTAGATGCCTTGTGCCATAGATCCATCTTCAACGTCACTACTTTCCTGGATGGTGAAATGGGTATTCCCAAGGGAAACCTATAGCGCATATTGTTGAGTATGGGAGGTGCAAGTGACTATGTGCATCTGGACCCCAAGTGTTTTGTGAATGATTGCGGTTGGGTCTTAGTGATAAGCATGTGATATGATGTTATAGACGACAACTACAGTTGTACCTTATTGATTGGGTTATCTACCCTATTTTCCAAGATTGTGACCCATACCAACATGGGTTAAGTATTTTATAGGACTTTAGCTTTGACAATGAGTTGTTATCTCTATAGGACTAAAGCTTTGACTATAAGTTGCTATCTTTGTAGTTTGACTTTAAGTCACAGTGGTGCAAACTCAAACTGACCGAGTAGTGCAGGAGAATATCATAGAGTCTGACTCCTCCATTGATCTTGTATGGCACTGATTTTGACTTAGTAGGAGTAAGTTGGATTTGGGTGGTATGACTCGAATCCTCAGGGCATAATAAAAGATGTAATATAGCAGTGTTGTTTATTTTCTTAGGGTTAGATACATTTCACATTGGATGACCTCTTGCCTTATCTTTTGATATTGATTTCTTGAATTATAAGGTGGTAAGAGAAATCAATTGTTGTACATGTTGTTCATATTCCTTATATAGTTAAAAGATGTTCTAGTGCTCAGTTGTAGATACCTAAATTGTTCTAAATAGTGATTTATTGCCTTGCTTATATCATTGAGTTGAATCTGCTTAGAATGTTTAATCTGCTCTGTAATATCTACGTATGCTTATAATAGATGTTGGAGGAGAGTTATATCTCTCGGTGGGACATTTGGTCTCACCCTATTGGTTTCTACAGCTTTTAGGTGGTCGTGCACAACATGGTAGAGATCGTGTGTTGATACTGAGTAGAAAAAGGAGTAGTATCTTTTAAAAGTTAGATATGTTGTTAGTGTTTCCACATCTTTTAGGTCGTCATGCATGACATGGTAGAGATCGTGTATTGAGGCTCAGTAGCAAGAGGAGCAGTAGTTGTTAAAGGTTAGATATGCTGCTAGTGTTTGTAGTAGATTCCTATGTGTCGCCCCTATACTCTCAGGTCCTTAGTGAGGTTTGTGGCTTTGTATACTGATACAATGTTTTGGTTGTAGGCCATGGTTGTACATATATGTCTTGTGTATATGAACATGTTGTTATGTATGTAATAGGTTGTGGCCAGTGAGCCAGAAAATAGAGTAATGTAATAATATTTTGGCATGAGATATGTTACAGGTGGCTTTGTGGATCCATATGCAATATGCTTCCACTTGAGATGGATATTTGATTTCAATTTTAATTTACCCGGCTTTGTGGTAATGTGGTTTGTTACTGATAATTCCTCATTTTGTTTTGAGTAATCTCACTTTGTGGCGCGTTGGGGAATCATAGTTTAGGTTGGTATCTGAGATTTAGGTTCACTAAGTCTATAGGGACATAGGACTAGGGTTTGTGTCTATTCTAGTGTCCTTCAGTCTGTCTTATGGTAACTTCCTCTTATGCAGAAGAAGAAGTAGAGAAGAGATGATGGTAGGAGAACATGAAGAACATGCTGCTGAGAGTAGTGTTGTTGCACTAGGAGGTGGTGCCAAGAGACATGAGAGGGTTGATGTTGTGCCTGAGATGCCCCAGTTTGACCCAACTGTGGTGGCCAATCCTTCTTTTCAGTCCATGTTTGGACGGTTCACGACCATGATGACGCATATGGAGGACAGAATGCCCCCACCCCAAATAAGAGCGGCAGTCCCCAATGCAGAGTCTTTGGGTTCAGGGAAGACCTTTGAAAGGTTGAGGTGTGTAGGGGCGGTGGAGTATGCAGGTATGGCAGACCCGGTGCATTTAAATCTATGGTTGACCGACCTGGAGAAGGCCTTCAAGATCCTCAACATCCCCGAAGAGGATATGGTGAAGCATGCAATGTACCTATTGAAGGGGAGTGTTGGCCACTGGTGGGCCATAGAGGAAGAGAAAAGGCCTGGTGTTGTAATCAGTTGGGAAGAGTTCTGATGGGAGTTTGTCAGGAGTTACTTCTCGGAGACCTATCTAGACAAGAACATCACACAATTCAAGAAGATCCGGAAGGGGTCTATGATAGTAAACGAGTATGATAAGTTCATGGAACTTTTGAGGTTTTGTCTGCATATGGAAGCTACATATAAAGAGAGGATCAAACGATTCGATAAGGGTTTAAGCACAGAGTTGACAACACTGGTGTCATCTTTAGACAAGAGAGAGAAGTTTGCCACATTTGTGGAGTTAGTCAAAAAAGTGGAACGGTCAATCTTGGGGAAGTGTGAGATGAAGGCCAAGAAGAGGCATGCATGGTATCAAGGACATTTGTCTAGAGGCTTTAAGAATCCTGGATTTTCAGTACTTCCATCACAAGAGAGATCAGAAAGTCAGTCGCAATGGTCACCGAGAAGATGTAGAGGTTGTAGCTTTCCACCAACAGGAGCCCATAGTGATGCATCAGTGTTAGTGACATTGCCATCTGGGCCATGGTATGAGAGAAATACTTTCTACAAGTGCGGACAGGTTGGGCATACGAAGTGGTTTTGCCCAATGAAGGATGAAGAAGTCATCCAACAACTGAGACAGAGCTAGCAAAGATCACAAAAGCATTAGCATTTCAATAGTGGTCAAGGATGTGATCAAGCATCACAAGTTGGTTCTTCTAGGCAAGCCAGCAGAGGAAGGGGGTGACAATAGGCAATGACTTGATTCTATGCGATGATTCAGCCTAAAGGAGTGGTCAACCCGTGAGTCATGACAGGTCATATGGAGTTATTTCATTCTAATTTGTCTTCTTCTTGCTTTATATCTATTTCAGTTGACCCGGGTGCAACACACTCTTTTATCACTAGAGAAATGATTGCTAGTTGTTCTTTTTCTGCTAGTAGTATATGTGATAGTATTCATTTTGAAACCCCTTTGTTTGGTTCCACCAAGTCGTGGGAGGTGTGTCCTTCATGCATCCTTTCTTTTTCAGGAAGCAACATTCAAGTAGATCTCATACCACTTGACATGCATGGATTTGATGTGTTCCTTGTAATGGATACTTTGGAGAAGTATCGGGTGGTCTTAGACTACAATTCCAAAGTGGCAACATTTGTTGATGGTGATGTTTGTGTATCTTCCAATGAGATAGCAAGATTCTCCCAACATGTTTGGTGTCAGTGATGATGGTAGAATGGTTGATGAGATAGGGTTGTGAAGTGTTCTTGGCACTTGTGGTGGATACCAAGACAAGGAGTTTAAGTATCTAGAAGGTTCTAGTTGTTTGTGAGTGTGAAGATGTGTTTCCTAATGAGTTTCCCAGTGTCCCTCCAATCAGAGAGATTGATTTTGAGATCAATCTAGTTCTTGGTACCCAACCAATAGCTCAGACACATTACAAGATGGCACCGGTTGAGATGTCAGAGTTAAAGAAATAGTTGCAAGAGTTGCTTGATGAAGGCTTTATCATACTGAGCACTTCACCTTGGAGTGCTCCCGTGTTGTTTGTTAAGAAGAAGTATGGCTCCATGAGGCTGTGCATTAATTACAGATAGCTGAACAAGGTGATGATCAAGAACAAGTATCCTTTTCCACAGATTGATGATTTTTTTGACCAGTTGCGAGGTGACACAATGTTTTCCAAGATAGACCAGATATCGGGATATCACCAGTTGCGAATCAAGGTGGATGACATACTAAAGTCATCTTTTAGGACTCAGTATGACCATTATGAGTTTGTGGTTATGTCGTTTGGGCTAACTAATGCACCAGCAACGTTCATGTACTTGATGAACAAAGTGTTTCAACTGTATCTTTATCAGTTTGTGGTGGTGGTCATAGATGATATCTTGATATATAGCTGAGATAGCTAGTAGCACAAGCAACATTTGCATCAGGCATTGACTCTATTGAGACAACACCTACTATATGCCAAGTTCAGCAAGTGCAAGTTTTGGCTGAGGGAGGTGTACTTCCTAGGACACATGATATTTACTGAGGGTATTCATGTGGATCCCAAGAAGTTTGAGCCTATGATAGAGTGGGAGCAACCGAAGACCTCGATAGAAGCTTGCCATTTTCTAGGTTTGGCAGGATACTATAGAAGGTTTATCAAGAACTTCAATGCCATAGTGTTACCCCCAAAGAAGATGACAAGGAAATACGTGCCTTTTGTCTGGGATGACAAGCGTCAGTGTGTGTTCCGGTTGTTGAAGGAGAAGTTGACCAGTGCTAGTGTTGCCAGAACAAGGAAAGGGCTAAGTTGTCTTTTGTGATGCATTAAAGAATGGTCTAGGTCGCGTGCTGATGCAAGACAAAAATGTGATTTCTTTCTCTTCATGGTAGCTTAAGAAATACGAGGAGAACTACCCCACCTACAATCTAGAGCTTGTAGTAGTAGTCCATGCCTTGAATATTTAGAGACACTATCTTAATGGTGAGAAGTGTCAGATCTTCACCGACCACAAGAACCTTAAGTATAACTTTTCATAGCAGGAGTTGAACATGCAGTAGAGATGTTAATTGGAGCTAATTAAAGATTATGATTGCACCTTATACTACCATCCAGGGAAGGCAAATGCGGTGGCATATGCTTTTGGTAGGAAGTCTTCTTCGCGATCATCAGTTGATAAGGCGCATATATGTTCCTTAGTGTGCCACAAGAGAGACATGTTAGTTTCTTTGAGTGAGATGAACATGAAGTTAGAAGTCTCCTTGTTGGCAGGCTTGTTGGAACAGTTGCATGTGAAGCCTATGTTGAGGCAACAGATTAGAGAGGCTCAGCGTGATAATATTGTGATACAACAAATCCGAGTAGAGTTTGGCAGAGAGAAGCGTGATGGATTCCATGAGATAGAGGATGGGACAGTGTGTTACCATGGTAGAGTAGTGGTACCTAATGTCAATGATATATGGAAGTTGGTCTTGAAGGAGGCTCACTCCTCAATGTACGCTATGCATCCAGGAAGCACCAAGATGTATCACAATATTAAAGACATGTATTGGTTTCCAGGTTTCAAGTGTGTTGTAGGTGAGTTTTTGGCAATGTGTCATGTGTGTCAGCAAGTTAAAGCATAACATCATAAGCCTATAGGAACTTTGCAACTGTTGCCCATACCACAGTGGAAGTGGCATCATGTCATGATGGACTTTCTAGTTGGTGTGCCTAGGACAACCAAAGGTCATGACTCTATATGGGTGGTTATTGATTGTTTGACAAAGACAACACATTTTTTCCTGATGAAGAGAACATACACAACGAAGAAGCTTGCATAGATATATGTTGATAAGATAGTGTGTTTGCACAGTATCCCAGGTACCATTGTATCTGACAGAGGTCCTCAGTTCACCAGTCATTTTTGGGAATGTCTACACATAGGTATGGGTACGTAGTTGAAATTCAGTATGATGTTTCACCCATAGAAAGATGGACCATCGAAGAGGACAATCCAGATATTAGAAGATCTGTTGAGAGCTTGTGTCTTGCAGTTCTTGGGTAGTTGGGATGTCCACCTTAGTTTGATAGAGTTTGCATACAACAATAGTTATCAAAGGAGTACTGATATGGCACCTTATGAGGTTTTGTATGGGAGATGTTGTGGATATTCTTTGTGTTGGTATGAGACTGGTGAGTATCTACTTTTGGGTCATGAGTTTGTGCAGCACAGGACAGAGAAGATCAAAGTGATTCAACAAATAGTTAAAGGCAATACTGGACAGACAGATGTCATATGTTGATAACCGGCATAGACTGTTGGAGTTCCAAGTGGGAGACAGAGTGTACCTCAAGGTCTCTCCTTGTAAAGGTGTTTTGAGGTTTGGGAAGAAGAGTAAGTTGGTTCCCAGGTTTATGGGACCTTATCCAGTGGTGGCACATATTGGAAAGGTGGCCTATAAGTTGGAGTTGCCACCGGAGTTTCATAGGTTGCATCTAGTGTTCCATGTTTTGATGTTGAGGAAGTGTCACCCTGACACTGAGTTGGTTTTGCAACCAATGGTGGTAGAGTTGGATGAGTATATATCTTATGTGGAAGGTATTGTGTTGATCTTGGATAGCAGAAAAAAGAATTTGAAGAAGAACGATATTGTGTTAGTTAAGGTTTTGTGGCATCATCATGGCGTAGAGGAATCCACATTGAATCTTGAGAATGATATGTGTAGGAAGTACCCATTTATTCTCACGTAGGATTTTGGGGGTGAAATCCTTGTTAGGGTTTTATGGTTATAAGGCCCCTGACCTTGCTTAGTGCTTGACTACATTTTCTTTGCTTAATAAGATGCTTTAAACTTAATCTAATCTCTTGAGATGCCTTAATATCATGTGACATGCTTGTGGTTTCTGTTTGGTCCTTTTTAGATGATGTTTGAGCTATGTTTGCTTATTTTGGATCTAGTTGCAAATTGTCCATGTTGAGGGATTATATTGCAATTTGTCACATGTAGATTGTGCCATTTGTGTCTTGGCATCATGAGAGAGATGATGGTGTTTTGATGGAGCCTTGAAATCCCTTCAGTCGTAGAGGGATTGAGCTCTCTTTTAGTTGCTGATCTAGGGTTTCATGTGGTCTCTTGGTTTCTCTTTGGCCATGAGCCTTTGTGTCCATGATTCCCTTTAACCAATGGTCCTCTAGGACCAAGTGAGGTCACTGGTTTACTTTGTTTTGCATGACCTATCTTGCATGCATGGTTTTAGTGGATGCATGGTTTTAGTGGATGCATGGTTGTTGTGTGGTGGACATGTTGCACTTATGTGCTTGACACCTAACCTCATTGGTCTCTCTCTACCTTTGGGTATATGTACCCCTATTATTTCATGCATATGATCCTTTTTTCACCTTCTCTACCCTCTCCATTTCCTGGAGTTTGGCCCTTGTGTACTTGGTGGAGAAGAAACTCATCCTTGGTTCTTGGAGGTCGGTATTCTTTGTATGTGGTGATCCAAGCTTGGAGCTACTCTTACTTGATGATCTTTGGTGGTCCTTTGATCCTTGGTAAGTGATCCAACCTTTTGATTTGGTTTTCTTAAAAAACCCTACCTCTTTCTTCTTATTTTGGCCAAATCCATGGAGCTTCCATGGTGGTGCTTGGGTTGGGATGGAGGTACTCCTCTTTCTTGGGTTGAATCATTGGTTCTCCAAGGTAGTACTCAAGTTGAATGCAGGAACTCTTCTCCCTTTCTCTCCCTTCTTGTTCTTTTTTGGGCTTGGGGTTTTAGTTCTCTTTTTGCCCTTTGACCTAAGATTTTTCCTTCTCTTTTGAGGTGATGACTAGCTTGGTCATGGAGGTGATCAAATATAGATTTCTCTCTTGGTTTTGGTGTTGTGCTTGGAGGTGGTTGCATCATCATCTAAGGCGGGTTATATAACTCTTTTCCCTCTTCTATAATTGCATTTTAATCCTACATGCAACTCATTCTAAAACGCGATTACTTGTTGTTGATAATGATATCTTGATTAGGGTTGTGTTTCTTTAAGATCTTGCATGTACTTGTTCCTTTACCTAAACCCTAATTCACTTACTAGAAATCTAGATGATGGTTTTGCATGCAACTCAACCTTGATTTTGAAATCTTGGTTCATGGTTTAGTTACCTTGCATGAGGTGGAGTTTGGTTCTATTTTCATGTGCTTGGTCTTGGATTTTCATCCCTGTACTAATGGATTTCATGTTGAACATATGTGGTGCTTGACTCTAGGGTTTGAATGATGTTTTCCCTAAAGTTTTGACATCACTCTTTGAGGGTCAGTATCATGTTGATAATCACATGTTTGCTCATGAATTTCTAGTGTTTTACCCTCTCTTAGATGTTCTTCATGTTGGTACCCAAGTGGTTGAATGCTTGGTGATGTTTTGGCTGATGATATGGTACCTTGGTTTTGATCGCTTGAACAAATTTTTATTTTTGGTTGCATAGATCAGTTTTCCCTTCAGACGTTGACCCCGATGGATCCCTTTGACCCTTAGAGGTGTTAATTCCTTCGACAGTTTGAATGTGGTGATGCCTTTGTCGTTGATGTAAATTTCTCTTTGACCCAGGGGGAATCTTCTACAACTGTTGGATGTGTTGATTCTCTTCGACCTACGGATCCCTTTGACCATTTGGATTGGTGGTGCTTTGGCCGGTGAAGGTGTTGATTTCTGTCGACCATTTGACATGTGTTGGTGGTGTCGGTCACTTTCCTTGAGGTTAGCCTTCAATTGCATGGCTTTTAGACCTAACTTTCCCTTCGACTGCTGATGTAATGAAATATCTTCAGTCGCTTGGATTTTGTGAACTAATGTTCTCTCCAACCAAAGGTGATCTGTGAACATATAGTTCTTGTGTTTGGTCCTCAAGTGATGTTGGTGGTGAATGACCTATGTGTTACAAGTATATGGGATATAGTAGTGTGAGGTTTAAGTGTTATACTATTGATTTAAAAACCCTAGTGAGATACATACTCAAAACCCTATCCCTAATGTGGGACTATGATATAGTTGTCTACCTTGTGCAGTTGGATATATGTAGTGATGATGCATTGTTTCTCTCTCTCCTACTTGTATAACTTGACTATTATAGGTTGAATAAACATCATGGCATGCAATGCTATGGTACATTGGTGTGACACATGACAATGAGTGAGCCTTGTTAAGGCATGATGAGATGATAATGATTTGATTTTGGTCTTATGACCTGGCAGGGGCTTCATGCCTAGTATGAGGTGATATCCTCTAATGATGTGATGAGGGATTGATATCCCCTAGTGATGTGAAAGTTGATGGCCTTGTAAGGTAGTGGTACCAAGTGATAATGTTACAATTTTATACCTCATTCGTCTTATATCTTATGAAGTTGTAACATACCCTTATCCTTGTAGAATCTATTTAGGGTTCATATGTTGTAACTTGATTGATGCTAAAAGATACCCAATTGGCTTAACTAATCAAGTGAAACCCTAATCATGTAGATGCCATGTCTCATAAATCCATCTTTAGTGTCAGTACTTTGATGAATGGTGAAATGGATATTCCCAAGGGAAACTGAGAGTGCATACTATTGAATATGTGAGGTTTGAGTGACTACGTGTCCTTGACATCTTGATCCCAAGTGTTTTGAGAACGACTATGATTGGGTCTCAGTGATGAGAATGTGATATGATGTGATAGAGGATAGTTGTGGTTGTACCTCAGTGATTGGGTTATATACCCTATTTTCTAGCATCATGACCTATACCAAGGTGGGTTAGGTGTCTTATAGGACCATAGCTTTGACTATGAGTTGCTATCTCTACATGATTATAGCTTTGACTATAAGTTGTTGTCTTTGTAGTTTGACTATGTTTCACTATGGTGCAGACTCGAACTGACTGAATAGTACGAGAAAAGATCATGGAGTCTGATTCTTCCATTGATTTTGTATGGCACTAATTTTGACTTAGTAGTGGTCAGTTGGATTTGGGTGGTACGACCCAAATCCTTAGGGCACAATAAAAGACATAATACATATGTGTAGTACATTTTCTTAGGGTCAAATACGCTTCACATTGGATGACCCCTTGCCTTATCTTTTGTACTAATTTCTTGAATTATAAGGCGTAAGAGAAATCAACTATTGTACATGTTCTTCATATTCTATCTATAGTTATAATATTTTCTACTGCTCAGTTGTAGATACCTAAACTATTCTAAATAGTGATTTATTGCCTTGCTTATATAATTGAGATGAATCTTCTCAAAATGTTTAATCTACTTTGTAATATCTACTTGTGCTTATAATAGATGTTGGCGGAGAGTTATGTCTCTCGCTGGGATGTTTGGTCTCACCCTGTGGGTTTCCACATCTCTTAGGTGGGCGTGCACGATGTGGTAGAGATCGTGTGGTTGAGACTAAGTAGTAAGAGGAGCAGTAGTTGTTAAAGGTTAGATATACTACTAGTGTTTGTAATAGAGTCCTATGTGTCGTCCCTGTACTCTCAGGTCCTTAGGGAGGTTTGTTGTTTTGTATATCGATATGATGTTTTGACTATAGGCCATGGTTGTACATATATGGCTTGTGTATATGAACAGGTTGTTGTATATGTAACAGGTTGTGGTAAGGGAGCCAGTGAACAGAGTTATGTAATAATCTATTGGCATGATATATGTTACATGTGGCTTTGTGGATCTAGATGCCATATGCTTCCACTTGAGGTGGATATGTGATTTTAGTTTTCATTTACCCAGATTTGTGGTAACGAGGTTTGTTAGTGATAATTATGCATTTTATTTTGAGTAATCTCACTTTGTGGCGTGTTGGGGCATCACAGCCTTGGTGACCTTGATACTGAAGATCTCATTGGAAATCCCCAAACCTATGAGCCTAGACTTGACAAGAAAGAAGACGAAGAAAAGCTAGAAGAGAAGGAGTCCAAGAAGATGAAGAAAATGCCTTCAAAGCTCAAGAGGATGCCATTGTTCTTCAACAAAAACTTTCTTTCTGGACCAGTCCTCAAAGTAGTGAAGATGAAGCCCCTAATGATCATGAAGACAACTACTCTAAGGGGAAACACTTCAATGGAAAGCCCTCCTCCTCCTATACTCCAAGGTGCGTGGTCAAAAGGGACAGTACAAGAATAATTTCTCCAAGGCAAAGAAGTCCTACCGCAAGAGTAGCTCAAAGAAGTAGGATGACTACAAGAAGGAAAGCAAGTTCAAGAGGAAAGACAAGAAGGAATGAAGAAGCAAAGATGCATCCCATGCCGCATGTGAGGAGTCTTCCTCAAGTGACTCCAAATCTAATGAAGGAGAGTGTCATCTTGCTCTCATGGCCTCAACTAGTGAATATGTATGTGAGGTAAGTGAGATAAGCTTGAATAAACTATCTAAGATGCTCTAAATGACATGACTAATGTTTCCCATTCTTATTTCTCTAATGAAAATCTAAGAAGAAAAGGTTAAGGAAAATCATCGATAATCTATATGCTAGAATTGATTTTCTTGAGCAAAATGAAAAAGTTCATCTTGAAAACATAGATTTCTTGCAAGGTCAATTTCTTGAACTTGAATTGCAATATAATGGCATTGAGGTAGATAATGGTATTTATCTTAAGAACATCAATAATCTCAAAGATGAAAACCAAACTTGCCTTAATGAACTTGTTTTGATTAGAACTCAAAATGAGCAGCTTATGTCCTAGTTTTATTATCTTAGACATCTATGTGATGGTATCAAGGATGAAAATAGAATCTATCTTGATGATCTTACTATGCTGAGAACTAAAAATTCTAGCCTTCTTGCTAGAGTTAATGATCTTGAATTTAGACCTATCTTGCCTAGTAATGAAGTTGCTACTATTACTTATAAAAAGGACTCTTATTTGACTAAATTCATCTGCTTAGACGTTGGCCTTTTACATGCTTAAGATGATATTTCTAGTGTTTCTTTTACGTTCATTACTCTCAGTGATGACAATCATAGACTTTAAGAGTCTTTGCAAAAGTTCCTCAAAGGGAAAAAGTCCCTTTACGTTGTCCTAGAGCACTCTATCAAACAAGTAGGTAGAAGTGGTATGGGATATGAGGAATTCCCTAAGAGCAATGGAATAGGTAAGAAAAAGAGCAAGGGGCATCCAATATACCATGGAAAGACCTTCGACTCTAAGTACTCTATGGCTTGTGCACATTGCAAGAGTAATGATCATTATTCTACTTTTTTATCCTTATAAAGAGAAGGGGACCGATCCAAAGATGAAATGGGTCCTGAAGATAAATCTGGATCCCAAGGTTTAAATTTGGCACTGACATATTCCTTTCTTATAGGTAAAAGGAAAATGTATTGTTGATAGTGGTTGCTCCAAGCACATGATAGGTGAGATGAGCCATTTCAACAATTCCATAAAAAATGGAGGATCGTTGGCTTTTAGGTATAACAAGAAAGAGTTATAGATGAGGGTGATGTGAGTAATTCACTATGCATCTAGAATGTTCTTCTTGTAGACGGTCTACATCACAATCTTATTAGTCTTAGTCAATTATGTGATAATGGATATTTTGTTCTATTTACTTCTCTTGAATGCTTGCTTCTATATTCCCTCTCCTACGATGTCAGATATAAGGGAACTAGAAATGGAAGCCTTTATGTTATTATTCTTGATCTCTTAAGCCTATTCTTGATAAATGTCATGTTTTTGATAAAGGTGATATATATTTGTAGCACCGTAAGCTTGATCACATAAATATGCATCAATTGAAAAAGTTGAGTGAAAATGAATTGGTCAAAGGACTTCTAAAATTAGACTTTGAGAATGATGAGGAATACCAGCCTTGTGTATAAGGAAACAAAACCAAATCCTCCTTTAAATCAAAAGGATTCCTTAGCACCAAAAGAGCTCTTGAACTTCTTCATGTTCATCTATTTGGACTAATCAAAACTCAATCTCTTCATGGTAGCAAATATTGCCTTGTGATTTTTGAAGATTCTTGTCGCTATACTTGGACCTTCTTCTTAGTTTCAAAAAGTTATACTTTAGATGTTTTCTCTACTTTTTGCAAACGGGTTGAAAATGAAGCTTCTTGCTAAATCGTCTCTACCTGTAGTAACCATGGGGGAGAATTTGAAAATGATTTGTTTGAAAATTTTTGTGAGGAATCGATTGTGCGTTCTTCTCCTCATACACCTCAACAAAATGGGGTTGTAGTGAGAAGGATAGGTCTTTATAGGAAATGTATAGTATCATGCTTTTAGAGTATGATACTCCCAAGAATTTTTGGGCCAAAACCATTAGCACCTCATATTTTGTGTGAAATTAGGTTTTCAATCATCCTTCATTAAAGAAAACCCCCTATGTGTTATGGTGCAGTAGAAAGCCCTCTATCGATTTATTTCATGTCTTTGGTTGTACTTGTTTTGTTTTAAACACCAAAGATTTTCTCGACAAGTTTGATGCAAAATCCTACAAGGATTTCTTTCTTAGCTATAGCACTACTAGTAGAGCATATAGAGTATTTAACAATGATTTGTCTAAAGTAGAAGAATTTATCAATGTTAAATTTTTTGAAACTAACCCCTCTGTTTACAAAGATATTGTATATGATGATGTTGTAGATGAGATGACTCCTAGATTAAAAGAACTCAACATCAATGACAACGAAAAAGATGTGGTAGTATATGGAGAATAAAAAAAGAAGATAAAAAGGATCCAACTCCCTAGTTTGCTAAGGATCATCCTAAGGAGCTCATGATAGGCAATCCTTTTGAAATGGTGAAGATGTGGGATGCATTCAAAAAAGAACAAGCCGACAATGCCTTTATCTCACAACTTGAGCTAAAGAACATCAAGGAAGCTCTTAAAGATGGATGGATCCTAGCAATGCAAGAAGATCTAGAGCAATTCGAGAAGAATAAAGTGTGGACCTTAGTGCCGAGACCAAGTGATATAAAGATCATTACCACCAAGTGGGTCTACTACAAAAAACCTAATGAAAGTGACAAAGTGGTAAGAAACAAAGCAAGGTTAGTTGCTCAAGGCTATAATCAATAGAAAGGTATTGACTTTAATGAAACTTATGCTCCTATTTTCTAGACTTAAATCTATAAGAATATTACTTGCCTTTTCTAGCCATAAATTTTTTTGGCTATATCAAATGGATGTTAAAAGGGCATTTTTGAGTGGTAGAATAGAGGCAGTCTATTTGGCTCAACCTCCTGACTTTGAACATGACAAGCTACCTAACCATGTTTATTTGTTACCAAAATATATTTATGATCTCAAACAAGCCCCTAAATCTTGGTATGAGAAATTGAAAAACTTTTTGTTAGACTATGGCATGTGCAAAGTTGATTCTACACTCTTTCTTAAACATACTTCTAGCAACTTGTTTATTATTTAAATATTTGTTGATGATATCATATTTGGCAGAACTAACCTTGATCTTTGCAAGGAGTTTAGTTTTCTTATGTATAGTGAATTTGAGATAAGTATGATGTGGGAGCTTACATTCTTTCATGGCTTTCAAATTTTGTAAACAAAGAATGGAAACTTCATTAAACAAGGCAAGTAAACAAGTGAACTCTTGAAGCACTTTGGGATGGAGAACACCAAGAAAATGTATACTCCCATGTCCAACACCACCAAACTTGGAACAGATGAATAAGGTTAGAAGGTAGATGAGAATCTCTATAAAGGTATGATTGGTATCTTGTTATACTTAACTACATATAGATCTGATATCATGTTTAATGTTGTCTTGTGTGCTAGATTTCAATAAAGCTCCTGAAAATCCCATCTTATATCTATCAAGAGGATTCTAAGGTACCTAGCCAAACCCCAAAATTTTGGACTATGGTATCCAATTCAACAGATGTTACACTTACATCTTATAGTGATGTGGATAATGTTGGGTGCTTAATTGATAGAAAATGCACAAGTGGCACTTGCTTCCTCCTAGGACCGTGTTTGGTTTCTTGGTTCTCTAAGAAACAAAGCAGAATGGCTCTTTCAAATATTGAGGACGAGTAAATTGCAGTTGGGAGTTGTTGTGCCCAAGTCCTATGGATGAAGAAAATGCTCAAAGACTTTAATGTTCATTATGATTCTTCTCCTATCTTTTGTGATAATACTAGTACAATCAATTTATCTTACAATCCTATATTGCATAGTAGATCTAAACATATAGAGGTCTGCCATCACTTCCTTCGTGACCACATTACCAAGAAAGATATCTATATCACTCATGTGGACACAGAAAACCAACTTGCGGACACTTTCACCAAACCTCTAGATAGAGAGAAATTTACTTTCACTTGATCAAAATTTCCTATTACTGCTCTTAATGATAATGGTATGCCTTCTAGATAGATGTTCACCTATCTAAATGTTCTTCCTCATGAAATGCTCAGCCTATACTTGTTTGTGCTACTTTGGCCTAATTTTAATGCCTTATTTTGCTTGTTTTTGTTTTTTTGCAAACACTCAATTTATTGCAAAATAGTAACCAATGATGAGTGGAAAGTTCCTTAATATATTCAAAATGCATGATAGGCTAGAAAAATAAATTTATATAGAACTCTAGTGGCCTAGAATTAAATTTCTTATATTGATGTCAGGCTTCTTTGTTGGCCGAGTTTGCACTGGGGGAAACTCGATTGACAAACTGCCCAAGGAATGAACACACAATAGTATCGACTGAGATTCCTGAATGTCAAACTCAATCGACAACATTGTAGTGTGGAGATATATATAGACTGTCAGATGACTTTCTTCCTCTCAACTTGAGAAAAGTTGACCAATTTGTCCCCATCTCCGTTCATCCTTGAACCCTAGGTCACCCAAACCACTTTCCTATCCCTAGCCTACCCCGCCAGACCTTCCCCAACCTCAACCCTAGGCTTGGGCACCTTGATGATGCTATTTTCTTCCTTGATTGTCGCCATCTTCATCAAGCTTCCTCTCCATGACATCCAATAGGTAGAAAAGAAGAGGTCCAGCTAGAGTTCCTTCATCCTCCACTGCTCCTAGGTATGTTTCATACGATCTTACCTCCTTTATCTCAAATAAACCAATGAATCATTACAAGGAGCTATTTCCTAGGAATCCTCACCCCTTTAGGCCCATGTGAATTCCTAGCAATGTGCTACTAAAAGAGGTTAAGAAGCTCTTTTATAACCAATACCTTGATGCTCTTTGATGTGAATGCATGACCTATAACAACTCCCTATTGAGAAATAAAAGTGGTGCATGAGTTCTATGCAAATGTTACCTAGAACTATGCCACTTTAGTGTCTCCTCTCAATGCCCAAGTCATTTTGTCATCCATGATATGGGGGGTCAAGGTTCAAATATCTGAATATTCCTTGAATACTTACTTTTATCCACGTCAAATTGGATGAATTCCTATCCTACCTACCATGACCTCCTTGATCTTAAAGCCTTCTACAAGAGTTTTGATCCTAAGTTATCTCTTCCTGATATCCACAAAACTCTAAAGAAGCCAGAGGTGCAATATAGGAAGAAAGCCATCTTATTGTCTTCTTCTCTAGATATTAAGACTCACTTGGTCGCTCTCCTAGTTCACTACAACATCTATTCGAAAAAGAATCAAACAAATATTGTAGAAAACTTGACAGTGATCATGTATTGGCTTCTCAAAATATATGTGTCAAATGAGAAAGATACATTCTACATCACATGGATTTCTTTGAAATATATAAGAACACTAGAGACTCCCACCTACCCTACCATAACTTGATTTGTGGCATCTTTCAAGATCATACTAAAAATCCCTTTTCAAAGTCCTTGGCTACAAAGTCAGTCAAAAAGGAGTTTATATCAGTGATACCATGGTCAAGAAATTCTCTCACCCCAGATCCTCTATCCCTGGTGCTTTGACATCCACCCAACCTTCTCCTAGACCTGATCGTGCCTCCTTTTTAGTGTCAAATGAAACCCTCATGGGATACATGATGCACCAACATGCATACAACATGTAGGTTTAGGATCACCTACACTAAGACCTCGTTCAGATAATGTCTAACATGAACTTGTCATGCACCCATCCTTATCCCACCTACTAGCCCTACCCAGCTACTAGCTATGCCTCCTGTGCATATCGTCAGTTCCTTCCTAGCCTACCAGCATGTTGCTTCTATTGTACCCCCTACCTCTGATGGTGAACCTACCTCTTCTTAGTCGAGTGCCTTTCAACTACTTGCTCTTCCTCCTGGCCATGCCTCCACCCTTCTTGCTGGTTTTGATGGGGTTTCTACACCCAACTTTGAGCAAGCAAATGCACTGCATGCATCTGGTATGTCTTGGGTGGAGCAACATCGCAAGTGGCTTGCTACTCGCTCCTTTAAACCTATTGAGGAGGAGGAGATGGTAGATGAGGATGTTGAGGATGATGTTGACGGTGATGGTGATGAGGATGAGGATTATGATCAGTATGGCAATGATGGCTCTGATGATGATGGAGATGGTGGTGAGGAAACACCTTCTACCACTACCACACCCTTTGATAAAGCAGATTACCGGCCTAATGATGATGAGTCCATCAACATAGATGTGCTTGACGTTTAGTTTCGAGGATTCTGGAGTGCTCATACACCTATCTTTTTGTATTCTTTCATGTATTGGACATTGGGGACTATATGTGAGGACTACTATTTTGATATTATGTCGATTTTCTTTATGTTTTGTAGTTTTCATCTCGATAGGACATACTATTTTTTAATATTATTCCATGTAACTTTAACTCTTTTGTTTTTCTATAACAAGAACTAGGGAGGCTTAGCATAGACCTCAGTGGTCGGCCCTCGATCTTTAGAATAACCTAGTACTAGTCAGTGCATGTCTAGCGAAGAAGATGGCTCCATACGGGTTACAACATTTACTTTAAAAGAACAGCTTGTTCCCTCACTTGTTTTGGCTAATTAGCAACTAAAAAGGTAGCCCCTAACTCCATTTCATTCATGAAATGTTAGGGGCGGATAGAACTAGTATTTTTGGAATAGTAAGTTCCCTATGCACTCCCATGGTTTTTCATTCTTCACAACCTAACCCTAACCTAACATCTAGATGCCTCTTCCGCTCATCTTATGGCATGGAGTTGAGATCAGCAACCTTGTCAGTGTTAGCCACAACCAATACTCTTTTAGGATAAGGCTCCTTTCAACCAAGAGCTAGAGTCAACTATAGAGTTGACCTCAGCTAGCAGAATAGAGTTCATGCTAGGGAGAGGGACAAAGAATCCCAAGGGAAATGTAACCATTGTGTCCCTATGTGTGGGACAAGGTAATCAACATCATGTGAGAAACGTGGACTATTTCCCTTTCCAAAGAGTTGACCCAGATGTAAAGTAGAGTTAATGGGGCACCTACTCATTGGAATGACAGTCTTGTGTGTATTATGTGGATAATGAGATAATTACTTATGTGTATATCAGTAATTGGCTTGTTTATGCTTTTTTTGTATTAAATGTAAAAGATATATCATAGATCTGATGGTGGGGATATTATGTATCAAATTGCTGAGAAAATTGTGTAGATCACCAATAAAATGTTTCATGACCTATATCTAATCGTAGTTCAAAAGGTATAGCTAATACATGAATTTAGGGTTCTACATTTGAAGATTAACATATCGAATGTATAGAATATGTTTACTTTGAGATATAAACTACTAAGTTTGAACAACAATAATATATTAGGATCTTACTAAGGATTAGGATGATTATAATGAACTTCTAGGATTTCCAAGTTATAAACAAAATGATTATGGTTCAAAACTAATATACTTTGTTACTATGATCTTAAGCCTCATAATCTAATCTAGGTGTTCATAGTGACATAACATATTAAAATATATGAATTAGGGTTTCGCCTAATATGTAATTAGGATTTCCATCCCTTGGATATAAGGATGTGATGAAATTAGGGTTTGATTCCCTTATTCTTAATCCTACCCAAGATGGCCATAAACCCTAATTTAGGTGTAATTAGTATCAAATGAATATGTAGTGACACCTTAGTGTTATACATACATGCAGATTGAATGATTGGTTTCTTGGACCTCTTCTTGATTGATTAAATTATATGTGCTTGAATATGATTACGTGTAATCTTTATAACAAAGGTATGTGTTTATTTATGAGTACCCAAAATATTGAATTCACAATTTTGCATAGGATTTCTTCATGTTTGATGAAATAAACTAATTGAATGTTTATTCACTTTTTGATCATTGTGAAGCCAATATGAGGATCATATAATGAAACCTATGATATTTTGAACCTAGGTCTAGACCTACTAAGGGGCAGTCCACCTAAGTCTGGTGATGGATAGATAAAGGTGATTGCACCCAAGGTGGTATGACAAGTATGGTTCTTTTATCAAAATGAAAATATGAGTTCATATATTCAATTGTTGACCAATATATGTTGTTATTGTACATTCACACTTTTATATGCACCCGTGTACACAATATAGAAATATATTGATTGACGCTTCTATTTTCTCCCATTTTGGGTACATGCCATATGTTAAGATATAAAGACGTGAAGATTTAAATGAAATCTACTAAAGATATTAATGTTAATACTAAGGAGGATTAGTTAGATAGATAGTCTTAGTGCTTCTTCTCATGTAAATCTTATCTTCCTTTTAACAATTCATGTGACTCATTAAAGGAGTATTTTTGAAATAGTTGTATCTAATTAAAGTTCAATTAATGAAAAAAATATTGTATATGTTACTTGTTAAATCTGGATTTAGAAAATTTAGGTCTCAAATCTTGACTTAATAGTCCACCATAATTTAAGATACTCAAAAGTGAGGTTCACTATATTTGCTATCAGATCCCAAGTTTATTAATAATATATAATAGTTAATAATTTCAAATAATCCATCCTGTGAATGATGAAATAGTTGGTTCAACTTGGTAGTGAGGATGAGAAGACATCTTCGAGAGATGTCTGCACGCAGAGACGGTTACGGCAGCCATGGCCGACATGGTCATGGCAGGGGAGGACGAGGGTACATCGGGGACAACGCTGCTTCATCAGAAATGGATGATATGGAATTTGAAGATTGTCACGATGGGACTGTTACTCCTGATTGTCAATTATGTCAAGACCCTATTGAGACCGATATAAACGTGCCTGAGAATTCCATACTCAAGGACGTTGGTATTAATCTTGTCTATGGCGGTTTGCGAAGATTTGCTCTGGATGCACCCTCATCGGGGCATAATTATGCGGATTGTGATGACAGTCCAACGTACTCACAATCATATCCTACAACAGACGCATGGTATCGCAGTAAACACCTTCAGTCAGATGAATCGACAGAATCACGATCTGAATAACTACTGGTACCTAGGAGTTTCTGGGACACCTTGACAGGCACCCATCAGGTAAACCTTGGTTTTCTTGATACGAACAGCAACCACTTTTGAATCCATAAGATATCTTTCTGGTCCATGCCAACGGAATCTCTGAAGTTCGCTTAGCGCCTGAAGCCATCTCAACACTGATCCAACCATGGCAGTTTTCAGTTACTGTTAAATTGCTTGGTAGGAGCATTGGCTATCTTACTCTCTGTGATCGTCTAAAACTATTATGGAAACTTATTGGTCGATGGAAAGTCTACAAACTCAGTATGAATTCTTTTGTTGTACAATTCAACTGTCGAGAGGATTATGTTAAGGCACTCACAGGCGGCCCTTGGTCGATCTATGGGTTTTGTCTCACGATATCTCGATGGTCGCCCGATTTCATTCCTTCCTCAGGCCTTCTTGAAAAGATTGTCATATGGGCTAGGGTTATGAATCTTCCCCTACATTTCTATAACTGTATCATGTTTGAAAGAATTGGAAAAGTGTTGGGCAAATTGTTCCGTATTGATGATCATACTACTAACTGTTCACGTAGCAGATTTGCACAAATCGCAGTGGAGATTGATACTACTAAACCAGTCACTCCTGTCGTTATGATTAATGGAAGTATTTATCAAATTGAATATGAGGCACTGTCACTCCTTTGTCATTCATGTGGCAGATTAGGGCACCCACAAAGCGAATGTCTGAACTCTGATGATCGGCATTCTTTGACTACGTTTGCAACATGCGATAAGGACGAATTGACATGGATAGAAGAAGAAGGCCAGTGGCAGACCTTCTATGGGAGGAATATTCATTCCCGTCCACCGGACCTCCGACCTATTCAGAAACAACAGATACATACTTCTCCGGGCAAGTTGATAAGAAACTGTTTCGACGTCTTGAATCAAATTGATGCTATGACTGCAGATGATACCAGTACAGATCTGGGACAACCTGCCTGTTCTATGTCTCCAATTGCTAATATGAGATCTCCTAAGCTCTGGACTCGTAAGAGGAAGCAAGTAGTTGAAGACCCGGTTAGTATTCAAGTTGCTTCATCTGATAAGGATGTATCTATAAGTCACATTCCTGAAGTAGCACCTGTTAGACATACAGAATATGTGTTTTTACAACAATCAAGTCATATGGCTGTTAACCCGGGGATAGATGACATAATCATCCATCAGGATGACACTAATTTGATTTCAGAAACGGCTTCTGACATGCTGATATTACCTGAAACTTTACCCGATTCTCCACAGGTAACTACTCCTGATAAAGATGACACACCAACGAATTCATCATCCTACTCGGATAATACAGGTCGCCACCACTGTAATTCTTCAGGTAAGATGAAGGAATCTCCATACCTAACCAGGAGTCGTGCAAAACTACTCCAGACAAGTGTAAAGGATGTTGAAATAATTGGTGTCGACTCACAAACTCAATCTGTGGATGGTTACTATTATAGACAATTGTTGGAATTCAGATCAGCCTACACTTCCTTCAATAACTTATCTACATACAACACCCAACCTCTGGCTTCATCCTCCATTTGGGTGGATCAAAATAAATGTTGATGCTTCAGTATCTCCATCAAGATCTGTTGTTGCTTTTATTACATGAACTCATCAAGGGCGTTGGCTTTATGGAGGCTCAAAACGGCTTTACACTTCATCTGTTTTAGGAACTGAGTGTGCTGCTATTGAGTTTGCATTATCATCAGTTCGTCAACTACAATGGACATCTATTGTCATAGAGACAGATTCAAGCACCGCGGTGGCAGCAATTAACGATCAAGGTATTCATCAGTCTGTGTTGTATAGATGGACTTCCTCTATTGTCGCATCACTTTAAAACAACTGGTCCATTGTTATACGGAAAATACCAAGGATTCAAAATGCAGAGGTTGACATGTTGGCAAAGCTACATAATGCAGACATTTGCACAAGCATTTACGAAGCACCTCCAAGTAATTTTTCTCTAGTCATTCCCAACTTCTATTGTATTGGGTCCCACTCTCAGTCTTCTGAGATTGATTTCTGTAATCCATATGTTGATTGCATCTCCAATGCATCTTAATAATTGAAAGTACATCTTTCCCAAAAAAAAATAGTTGGTTCAACTTGAACCAATCATTTGGCATGTTAGTCAATTGTTTTAACCCTTGAACTTATCGTTTCATTATGTTTCCCAATCACAATTGTATTTGCAATTAATATTCAATTAATTTAAAACATGATGTCAGCATGAACCTTGATCCAATTTCATTGATCAACCAAACGACCAGATCACAGCTTGAGTTGATCGGTTCATGCACCTAATGTGACCAGTTCACTTGTTGAACTGGTAGTTTCAGAGTGCAGATTACCAATGTAGTTTAAATTGAATACCTAACACTTCAGTAATTAATTTCAAACATAATCATGAACAAACTTCTATTCCAAGTGCATTCCTACGTGTCTAACCTTGTAGGTTCCAAGTTACGTTGGCAGTGAATGTCCATAACTAATGTATGACTTCATAAGCAATGATTAATATCTAGAAAGACATCATTGCTACTCAAGTAATTCAAAAAGTTGGAGAACAAATTCAACCTACAATTCATGATTGGTGTTATAGTGATTGTATAGTTCCTTTGTCTCTAATATCCAGATTGAACTCGAGGCATGGAATCATCATCCTCTTCAACGTTCAATCCACGTTCCTTGAACTTGAGCAGTCTGTCTAAGATATATGTTTACTCAAGATCATATATTATATGGCTATGCTTTTCTCAGTCTCTCTTATCAAGTGGTCAGGATACCAAACTCCTGTAGGAGGGATAAATCCCATCTATATCACTCATAGTCATTCTCCATGTGTTATAATGCATTTGAACATCACCTTTATAGAAACCCTGATTGAAGGTCGCCTTTGATGATGGAAAAGTACATCAAACAACATATGATGAGCATAGTGATTTCATGTTTAAGAACCACAATCACTACCATGATGATTCTGACTACTTTTCTCAGTCTCTCTCAAGGTGGGTCTATCTGATACACTATTCTCTAACAAGTATCTATGTGTTTAGTTTGATATCACATATCATGACTAATGAGATTTTGTCATCAACCAAAATGCACTCTAGTTGTATGTGTTATTCTTGTCTAGCTTTCTTCTACAATAACATTTGACTAGCGACATAACAAGAATGTATATACTCTTAACATCTGTATGATCTCATTGTTCAGGTCCTCAACCCGAAGACATATGTCATTCAGTAACATCATTCTTTAGACATTTATTATGTTACATCATTATCTCATAACTAAATAAAACATAATCAACAGAATATTGCCTTTATTATTAATCGGATAATTTACAAGATATGCCATTACAATCATCATATGATTGGATTTTTTAGCATACATACCAACACCACCTTGAAGCACTGCTAGAAGATTTCTTCACAAAGAAGAGGTTGAAATAATGGAAATTACACAATGTAAGTACAAGAGATTTTTTTGATGATATCTCAGAAATAGAAAATCTTTTAGAAAATGATGAAGCTCTACTTGATAATTGCATGAATCAATGGATCACTAAGACACACTATCACTAAATTCTTCTCTGAATGTATTCTAATGCAAAAATGTGTGTGGAAGTGAGCAAATATGATACCTGCATACAATAGTGGATTAGGGTTATTCTAGAGAAGAGAATTTGAGTGTCTACAAGCATCCTTCTCTAAGGAATCATTGGGGTGAGTCAAAAACAAAATAAATAAATGAGTTGTATTATGAATGATCCTAGGTTGAACTGTGCTTCAATGAATATTCATTTTGACCAAACTATACTTTGACTGGAATGTACAGGGAATTTATTTGCTTAAGTGTAATACAAAATTAAAATTAGGTCATTTGACATTTTAGTGGTTAAGCTATAGTTTGTAGAAGATGAACCCATTCAAACTTAGAGTTCAAGTGAAAAATACATAGGCTTATTTTCTTTTGATATATCTCCAATTTGGAATAAGAGTTTGACCGAGCCCATAATTGAACTTATAATTATATTAATTAAAATATCAACTCAAAATAGTTTTAGAATTAGGGACCGAATAAATAAACAATAGTAATTTCTATGGGTTCCTATGAACCTAAACAAGACAAAAATGACTAGTGTTCTCATCAACAATAATACTTTTACATTACATAATATAAATTATATTATCACAAGATTTACAATTATTTGGAATAAAATTTATATAATAATTTCTCCTTCATGAGATACACCCATTTAAATTGTTACGACTCATATGATTATGTAAACACTTAATGGGATAATTAGAAATATCATTTACATATAATATGTCATTTATGAAAATTGGTTTATATATTTCCCTTGGACCAACCATTTTAGAGTTTTCATGATCATCAAATATGATGATGTACTTTAGAAATTAATTTTGAGTGTTTCAGAAATCTTAAATTGAAATTGGACAACTAAATCTACATAAAATCACACTCATTGTTTGACCTTAACATAAAATTCCTCTCATTGTTGGTTTTAATAATGAGATTACCTTTATATTGCATTATTAAACATACTAGATGAAAGCATATAAATGTATATATAATTATATTAATATATATTTATATTTAATATATAATTATATTTAATATATAAAAATATATATACATGAATCTGCACACAATTATATATATCTAGTATATATATTTGTGTGTATATATACTTTTTTTTGGAAAAGGTACCTTTTAATAACCTGTACTAGTACAGTAAAAAAAAGTAACTTACATATTAAAACATGATTTACACATACATGAATCTATTACTATAGATTAAACTAAAATTACTCTAAACATCAAAAGAACCTAAATTTTCATATTTAATCTTGAAGTTTAGAAGAATATGATTGTTGGATCTTCAAGAGACTGCAATCTTCATAAATATGCTACGTTGACTCCTACAAAGGGTTGGATTTAAAATGTAGTATACATGCTTCCTTGCTTGGATCTGAGTGTAATAAGGAGCATCCTTCATTTTTGCATTGTTGCATCTCACCTCCTTTCCAATATTCCTTGCATTTCATGAAGTTGGAAATGTGTTAGAGATGTTAGGGTTGGTTAATGTTTTTATTTTGTGTGTACAAGGTCATTCCCTTATGGATATCCCTCTTATGATCTTTATTTTCACTAGTATGGAAAATGACATGCCCTTTAGGATAACTAACCAAGTGACTCTCATCTGGATAGGTAATAGGTTGGATCATATAGGCATCTATAGTAGACTGGCTAATATCATGATTTATGTCTTGTACTATTTAAGATTGCTATTCCTTTGTATTATCTACATAATTTTGATTTCTCTTTCTCAGCCAAACCTTTGTTGCAATACCTAGTATATGTGACATGACTATGTTGATAGGGGGATATCATCTTCTTCAACCTCCATGTTTTTGTATCATCATCATAATATAGAGACTCAAGATTTTTACTTCTTCTTTGTCTCTATATGACTCTGTTGGAGTTCTTTGTGTTATTCCTTGTCAAATGTCATGTTTGGATACTTTAGTGAAAGACAATTTTCCAGTGATCTTGATCTCGTATTCGTTATACACATGCAACTTCTAAATATTGGATTGTGTCATAACTAAATTCAAAGTGAGGAACTGCCTTAAAATCTTTGTAGTTTTGTCCCATCATTCCACAACCACTACAGATTTTTGGAATGGTTTGATACTCGGTTAAAAATATATTCCATTTATAATAGTTGTCAAATGAACTAGTATAGACATATCATATTCCAATGCAAGCCATGAAACTTTTCTTCTAGTATAGTTTAATGTATGATCATCTACTTGAAGTATTTTACCCACTGTCACACCAATCATTGAAAAAAAATTGAATCTTAAAATATGTTACAAGAGGTCTATAATTATTAACCAAGTGATGATTTAGGTAGGAATTCTTGGAGAAGGGACAAAGTCACCATAACACTTCAAATCATTATACATTCTCCAAAGATGGACCAATGATCACCTTTCATTGCATTCAAATGATCTTTACGACATGATAGTGGTGGTTCATACTCACTTCATATACCTTCCACCTTCCTATAAGTTTTCATATAAGCATTAAATGTCACATAATGTCAGATAGAATATGGTTTTTCTAATTTCCTAGATAACTACTATAAATATCAAATGATCTTTACGACATGATAGTGGTGGTTCATACTCACTTCATATACCTTCCACCTTCCTATAAGTTTTCATATAAGCATTAAATGTCACATAATGTCAGATAGAATATGGTTTTTCTAATTTCCTAGATAACTACTATAAATATATAGGGTATAAGTAATTCTATATATGCCTCACATGTTATCAGCAACTTCGGTTGCCATGGTCACTTATCAAAGATATATCATCGGAGTAGACTACCTTTGGATCACCGTCAAGGAAACAAATACTTGACCGAGTTGAATCCCTTCCGGAAGTTACATCTTTAAACAAACGGATGTTGCCCTCTGTGACTTCTGGCAAAATACAAAAAGATTGTCAAGGAAGAAGATAAAAAGGAATTGATGCCAAATTTGTTGGAGAAAAGATAACACATAAATCCAAGAGGTTGTAGGAGCATATTCTAAAACACCTCGCACCCCTCCACATGCATAATCCATTCCAACTTACTTGATTCTAAGTTAAGCATATTTCTCTTTAGTTGGTCTATAATTATGTGCCCACTAAGTTTTTTTTCTTCTATAGTCATCACCATGAGTGTGTAAACCAAAGTTTCCCATGTCGGCATCACATTGTGGATCCCTATAAACCATTGTAGGATATTCCTTATACAACATTGAAATCATTGCATAGACCTCATTCTGCATCATACTTGAGTCATATCCCCCCCCCCGTCGAATGGTAGTGAGAAACTCCTTCCAAAATTTATTTCATCATGGGTGGTTGTGAGAGTTCCTTTCTAAGCTGACCCACTGACTTGAGCCATCAATCCTAGATTGGTGATTTTCATCAGTATCAAACTTGAGGAAGGTTGACCCTCCTCTACCATGATGACTTCTGATGTGAGATCCATAATTACTCTTCCCACCTCATTTGAAACCCTTGTTATCACGCACAATCATCACTCTCATCGTGAGTCTCTGTCTAGTTTCATATTTGTATATGTATACATAACATTTGTACATATATAAATGTAAAAATATGGTATAGTATTCTAATTTTATATTTTATTCTTGATTAGATAATTATGGTATTTGTATTAAAACACACATTATATATGGATATTCAATACATGACAAAAAAGATATATGGATATTCATGGTTCTAAATTATTTTATATGTATATGTAAGAATACTATAACCAAGTGTTTCTATGTATATATATCCCTACATGGACAAAAGTATAGAATACCCAATTACATGTAGCAAATATGCACACATATTACTTCAACATGTTTTCAATTCTATATATAACAAGACAACCATGTCAATTTCATGTATCATCATCTCTCTTCACAACCCATACATGGTATATTAATCCATAGTCATCATGATATCAACTATATTCTATTCATGTCATCATTGAGGCTTGAACCTAAGATCTCTTGGTAACAAACTAAGGATCTAACCACTGGAGTGTCCCATCTTGGACTAATATCAACAATATTGATATTCAAATAATATTTTCCTTTTTTTTACATTTCTAACACATTTACCACACCATTTAATTAGTCCACTTAACCATTTACCACTCATAAGGGGTTCATAGATAAAATACATATACACTCTAGGTTTATGTACAATTTAGGCACATTAAGCTTTCTGCAAGTCCTTTTTATATTTTTCCCAATTGGATTCCTCATGAATTTTTTTAATTGAAATCTAGTAAAAAGAATTGGTTGCTTGTAATATATCTTTAACCATTATTGTCATTATCCAAAAAAGAGAAAAGATGTATTTCATGGAACAAAATATTCAACTCCTAATCCTAACCTAATTTCTTAAGAATTAGGGAACTAAATTTTCTCAAATTTTTTGCTTTTAATTCAATAATAAGAGAAAAACAATTATGAAAAGGATAGGTAGTTTACTACCCTCATCCTTCCCTCCTCAATCTCAATTTCCTAAATAATTTCAATTACAATAGAAAAGAAGAGGTAGTTTCCTTCCATTCTCCTTTTATCTTCCTTCCTCTGTCTCATTAATTACTTATATTGTAAGAAGGAAGATAAAAGGAAAATGAGAGGAAAAGAAACTGGTGCATAATTTACTTGCCTCCTCCCTTTGTCTAGCCTTACACTCTCTTTCCTAAGTCCATTATGAAATATAATCCACTGTGAAGACAAATCCCAAAATTCTCATGAATTGCAAACAACATAGGAGTGTTAGAATCAAAGGCTTGGATTGGCACCCACAGTACAAGGATTCCTCCATACGAGCCACATGGTATATTCCTACATTATGTAAGCTTGTGGATCCTACTGAACATCTAGTTCCATGACACACCACATGCCTCCTTTCAAATTTTGTTAGAAAATGAGATGGCTACATTTTCCCATACCTATATATACCCCCACATACAACATCAACTCTTGCCATTTTAAATATTATATAGTTAGCAAGAGAATTACCTATCACAGAACTGGAATCCCAGTCCCATGAACCAAACGAATATCAAAGACAGCATGTGGAAGCGTAAATCTTAGCACACATGAACAAATAACAAGATAAAGGCACCAACACAGTCTCAACATTCAACAAGTATAATTTATACAAGGTACATCATATTCATGAGTTCAATTACACATTTCCAGAGTCGAGGTACAAGTCATTCATGTGCACTAAATCTATATCTTACAACAAGTACACCTAGCATATCTCACCAAGCCCATCCACCTTCTATCCATCTTTGAACCTAAAAACAAAATATGAGAAACGGGTCAACACACGAGGTGTTGAGTATGGGGCAGAAAGATACATATATATGTATAAGCTTTGCATAATTTAAAAATATTTCAAGACTAAACGAACAAGAATAAACATGTTAACTATTTAACAAAATGTGAAACCATATTTTATGTCATTTCACTCCATTATACCGAACAATATCAAGCATGTTTAAGGCCTTTGACCATCTTCCCGTCAGAAGGGTCTGTAAGGGTACTCAAGATCAGCCAACCCTTTTATATGAGAGGGACCTCAAGGCCATAGCCAAGAGCTAACCCTTTATCAATCAATATTATAATGGAGTTCTATATATATGTGTTCAAGTTATTAAATCGATGATGAAAACATTGAGTAAGACATAGAAATACTACATGACAATATTTGAACAAGTAAACAAACAAGCATACAATACATGTCTTTTCAAGAAAGAAAGTGATATTCATATAACTAGATAAGGACCATACCTGATTCAGATATTCTTAACTCGTCCATCACCATCTATATCATAAGACAACCTGATTAACAACAAGATTATATGTATACATTAGATTCTCATCATTAACCCTAATTATCCTCATTTTAGGGTTTTGGCCAAGTTGGATTCAAGGTTGGTTATTAGTACATTAGATGACCTCATATTGATTTAGGGTCCATCATAAGAGTGTGGTTCAAGTTTCATATCCTTTCAAGGTTTCATCTGGACATGACAAGATTTGGGACACTTATGATCAAATTAGGTCACGAGACTCATAATAGAGTAACCAAGGTCAAAGGTCATCAATGAAATAGAACCAAGCATAAGGGATGGTTTACATCAGCAAGAATAGGACATAAGAGGCATAAACAAAGTTGGGTAGATGTCCCTTAGGGTCTAGGTATCATTGTCCAAACTTGGTATCATCATCAACATTCATTTTAACATCAACATAGTTCATGTATGACATCAATATTCAACATGAAGGAGTCACATAGGGCTCGTGTTATAGTTTTTACTTCTTACAACTCATCTATCTACTAGATCAAGATCAAGATATTTTGGATAGATTTTAGGTTCAAGTAACTACTTATCATTAATCTCATTTATCTAATTACCCATGATCTAACTATTGCTTAGGTTAGGAAATCTAGATTTTGCTTCCAATCATATTCTTATGTAGTTACCTTGAATAAATAAACTTTCTAACAATATTGCTCTCATTTGTTTATTAAAATTGACATTCTTACATAGATCTTGTTGATCTAAAGTATTATTTGACTTTTACCAGATTCCTTTTGTATTAGTTGATAATATTCTTATCAAGTTAGTTTAATCATCATTTATTACAATTATTTGTGTGCCTACTTGATTGATATATCTTGAGAAATGCCAAATAAACTTGATTGTATAACTATCTTGCTTGTAATTGAATACATATACATAACACATCTTAAAAATATCACCTAAACTTTATTTTAGATCATTAATAAAATACATCTTAATCTACACTCTTGAGTTTCTAATCTATTTATCATCTCTCCTTATAACCACATCCTATTCCTTCCTCCTAATGGATTTATACTATGGGAATTGTGAGACGAATATGATCCTTAATCAGTTAAAGTCTTTAGGTTTACAAGCAGAAAGTTTGATAGTCATATAAAGGTCTCAAGAACTCCAAAATTTTCACATTTTTTCTTTTATCATTTATTTTATTTCCTTAATTGAAAACCCTAATTTGAATCAAAGTACTTTCAGATTCGCTTTATCGTTTATTTTTCATCAGTACTGATTTTTCAAGTGATGTAGCATTGCCTAACACCTTTTTTGGTTGTAATCTGATTATCTTACCCAGTCTCATGGTAACATTTTCTTATCTTATATACCCTTGGGTGAAGCCATTTTGGTCTTTTTACACTTCCTACTTATTTAAATGCTCACATACAATTTTCCTTGTTTTCATCACAAAATAAGGTGGCAACCACATTTCTTATTGTTTCCTTTTTCTTTAAGTTTACAACAATTAGGAAAGATTATATCTTCCAAACATTTGGCTCAATGGGTAAAATAGTTTCCTATCCCTATTGGGAGTACTAGACAATCAAGGTAGTTTTTGTTTTTTTATAAGTTCCCTTTTTTTAGTTGAGTTGATATCTATGTTTTCTTTTTATGTCTTGTTTTTTGGATTTGTTCCTATAAAATGAAATAGTAGACAAAAATTCCTTCCTTCATTTAATATTGCTATATTTTCTACATTGATTGATTTCTTTCATGTTGTTTGGTTTTGTGTAAGGGACAAAACAAATTACACATGCTCTTGGGAGTTTCATGCTTTCTCTTTATATCTTTACCTTTCCATTATGGGGTTGAACTTGAAAGTATAAACCATGTACACTTGTAATATACACTCTTACAAACCCATGCATCTATGGAGTGGGTGACAAAACTCATGTCATATCACATATATGTGTTAGTAGAGATATACACTTATCAAAATATTGGACGTCCAAAGGCCTAGAGGACACCCCTCCCCTAGAACTTTCCAAACATTATAGTTAAAAGGAGTATTTATATTACCAAATTAAAAAAACCTTAGGTTCCTTAATGTGAGTATGATCAAACCATGGATAAGTTAAGGACCATCCTCTCCTATACTAGTCATGTTTGAGTAAGGACAAAAATCTCATCTAAAGGGGGAACCTTTATGTTCCATGCTAACACTTATGAGATTGTTGAATGTTACTGCATTGCATAGGTTGTTCCTTTCTTACTAACATATTTATATTTAAAAATCATGCTTATATAGAAGAAGAATATCCTAGATACAAAGACAAGAGCTACATAAAAAGGGATAATATCAAATTCTCACAACCTATACCACATTGTTAGGATAAAAAAATCATAGCAACCAATCTTCATACAATTCATACCATGATTCAGGCTGCCAAATTTATCTTTATATACTTCAATCAAACCTATTAAATTTTCTTGACCTACATCACCCTATTAGGATGTTGAGTTGACCCGTAACATAATTTCCTTAACCTTTTTATTTTCATATATATGGTGGCCTACCTTCTGCCAAAAGGCTATTAAAAATTTGACCCTTAACATAATTTCCTTAACCTTTCTTTATACATGGTGGCCTACTTTCTTTATAAACTTCAATCAAACCTATTAAATTTTCTTAACCTACATCACCCTATTTGGATGTTGAGTTGACCCTTAACATAATTTCCTTAACCTTTAGATTTTCATATATATGGTGTCCTACCTTCTGCCAAAAGGCTATCAAAAATTTGACCTCGACAGATCCTATATATAATAGACTTTTTAAATCTCTTCCACCCAAACTATGCAAAAAAGTTTCCCAATCTTGGTATCAAACTAATAAAAGTATTATCAAAACCACATACTAAATGTTATTTTATTTTTTAAGAAAAATCAAAAGGAATCTTGGTACCTACAAAAAGGCTGCCAAAATTTAATCAAATATGAGATTTCTTTAAGATCACAATATCTTGAATTGGTCTAAAGCAAGACATCTTCAACCGAGTCTCCAAATTAAACCTGATCTATACCCTTGACCATATGACATAACCTTTGTATGAGGAGACTTTTAAAGGACTCCCAAACTATACCCATGTCCTCATTTACTAAAGGCACTCAAAATACCTGAAAGGTTTACAAATACTACCCAGTTGATGGAAGCCACTTCAGGAAGCCTTATCAATTTGAAACTCAAATTTGAGTACAAGAACATAATTCCAAAAGTTGATTATAAGCCCAAGTCTTCACATCATAAGGAGCCTTCCAACACCAACCATCTCATGACCAAACCAAAAGAATTCTCAAATCATGATATATGCCATCAAGTATCTAGATTCAATTTTCATACTACCTTTATAGCTGGAAGGATGATAGGTTATACAGTAATTTCTACATGCTATGTGCTTTCACATTCGAACCACGACTAGATTTGTACCATACACTACATGTTTCCTAATTGCATAAGAACTTATTTCATCCCTGAGTTGCACATCCATACATGCATGTTCATACACTCACATCTATGCTACATGTCGATGCTCATGAACCTCCCTTAAATTGGTCCATGATATCATGAAAATCTTATTTATCAAGATTTATATCAACATTCCAACCCAATGATTTGAAATCATTTCCTCCTAATTATGTCATACAACTTCTCATTCTTCAAATCTTTAATAGAACATCAAATGCACACCAATCTATATATCATGACCTATGTATATCAAATCATTTTGATCCAAAGTACCCCCTCTAGTTAGAAAACACTAAATTCAATATCATGGCAGTCCCCACACCTACACCTACCACACCCAACCTCAACCATGGACTGTGAATTTAAACTAGACCACCATGGTCCTAGGCCATGACCTAAAATGGGACCAAACATATTCACTGATACACCTCAATCCTATACTATGACCTTAAATTAGACAACCATGATCCTAGATCACAACCTAAAACTAGCCCACACCCTCATTCATTAACATAGTGATGGTATTGGTCTATGACCTTAAACTATACCACTTGGTTCTTGGTCTACGACCTTCAAATAGACCACTCAGATCTTCTATGATGACTTAAAATCAACCATCACTACCACCTTTGAAACATTACCTAGGGTCATTGACTATGACCTTAGATTGGACCACCTTAGTCTTGGACTATGGCATTAAAATAGACCATCTGGTTCTTGTACTATGACCTTAAAATAGACTACATCACATCTAGTCTAAGACCTTATATGAAACCAAAGCATTTTACACATCACAATTTTCTTGAGTCTCAAACCATGACTATAAACTAAACCAATCCCTCAATTCACCACCTCTAAATTTCTCCTAGATAGGTCATGGGTCAACAAAGAACTCAATTTAACTTGGTTTGGACAAGAACATTATCCAGGTACTCTCAAGAAACATGATAAATGTCAGGACTGCCTTCTCCTCAATAGATATAAAATTCCTAGGGCCAAGAAGTCAGCATGAGAGTTCTGTGATATAAATTTTCATTTCCATCCTAAGTCCTTTTTGTGTGTTTCTAATACAAATCTTATCTTAAAAAGTGAATTTCAAATATTCATCCCTTAAGGGGAAGAGACCAATGTCATTTACTTGTTTCTTGTCATCGTGTTCCTAGATGCATTAATGGAAAATTATTTTAATCTAACTGCAAGCCATAGTGGTATGACCCCCTTGATAGACAAGGGACACATATCCATTATTCTTCACAATCTTTAATACATCCCCATCTCCAAAGTAGAACGTTCTCATGTGTAGTAACATTTGGCTTTAATATAAAAATATTAAATGTATCCTTTTTGCTCCCTTAGAGAATGGGGCCAATTTACTTTACATGACTTTACACTAAGGTCTAGAGAGACATCATTATCTTGCATATTTGGACTCTAATGACATATACAACAGGATAATTCTCTTAACCAATGATCCAATCTTTCAAAATCTTCAATGATCAAGACCCCTTTCTACGTAAGATTTTGAATTTATGTCATCATTCCCGATCCCTCACTTCTATGCTAGGGAAATGTCTTACTCCATATTATTGGGTTGTATCATTTTTCTACCATACAAGGGAAAACTTCTTCTTGTGTCATGATAATTTTCCCCTACAACCAAGAGGCAAAATATCTTTTCTATCATGAACATTGACACCCTTACCAATAAAGAAGAAAATTTGGATGACCTTCCCTTGAATATTGGGGATCACTAGATATGAAAAAATAAGATTTTGGCACCATACATTTAATTACACATGCATTGATGCCATTGTTAGAAGCAAAGAATAGTTGTTCTATCACCATATTCTTACTTTTTGTAGCATGACCCCTTGCTACATAAGGTAGACTCTTATTTGTACTGGTTAGCCTAATATCCAATCATTATATATCACTAGGGTAAAGGACACCACATTGTTCTAGAGTTTCAAAGAACTTAGTCACAATTCCTAAACGAACTCCTAAAGAAAATAATAAAAAACAAAACAATCTAACAGTTCTGAGGTTATGGAGATAGTCATTATAAAATTTCATGTTGAACTAAAGATCAAGGTCAAAATTGAGTTCATTAGGTAGTCAGGATGGTTTTAGGTGCTATAAGACATGGAATAACCACTGGGTTCCCAACAAGTTGAAAGTCCAAGCTAGTGCAAACCATATCAAGTAACGCATGCATGGTTTCCCATTTACATGTCAAGATGAAATATCATATCATACAACTTATACAATAAACAAGTGAACCATGTTGGTCCACTTCAGTCAAGGACATACCAAAACTTGAACACACTATCTTGATACTTTAAATGGGAAACACCAAAGCCATGAGTCATCACTCTAGAGAACAATGAAGTTGATTGTTTATATAGAAGAATCTAATGTGTACCATGGAAATGGCTAGATATGTATAAGGTTAGAAGACCAGCACTACAGCTCTCAAATTGAGAAAGAGGTCTTATACAATAGTCCCGTGCTTTACCCTCCACCTCTAAAATGGAACTACCCTATTTTTATAGAACCATATAGGTACCCATCGTATCCCTTCTAGGATGCCACATCCTCTGTCATGATTGCCTTAGAAATCAAGACCACTAAAAGGTAATACACTATTGGTCCCATTCTAAGGGAAATCCCTTAAAAAGAAAGAATTTGGGGGTCAAGAGGATAATTCAATTCCTTAAAATGTTACCTTCATAAGGTCATGAATCCTAATTGACAAGCATGATACAAGAAATAATGCCTACATAAGTGACTATTATCTCTACAATGTTAAATATAAGATTGCGAGAAAAATACATAAACCATGAGTGAAACTCACACCTTAGGGGATCCTATTAGTGATATTATATCAGTGTTCCAAAGCCTTATTAAGTTCTAAGATATCAAAGAGACTTGTAATCATCCACCCAAGCAATTCAATGATAATTCATGTTGCATTGCCCTTAGACACATCATTGAAGACCTTATTGATGCTATATTGGTCAAGGTGATCACTCATGAACAAATCACTTTGCTGCCCATTACCACACTCTGTGAAGAGATGCCTACAATCACATAATCAATTAAATCTCTACTTCATCCACATCACAACAAGAGAACCCAAATAGATGCAATTGTCACAATGTACCCTAAAGAATATGGAAGTCATACAAGATCTATGTAATTGTCATCACCTTAGGAAAAAAAGAGAGAGGTATAACACCTAAAACACCCTATTGCCAACTACATATGTGTTATTTGTGGATTATATGAGGTATAAGGGATTTTAAAAACTAAAAATAAGAATCTATGAAAATGGGATCATAAATGTTGACCTAAGACCCTAATATCACCTCCTAAAATCACTCAATTAATCAAACTTGAGTGCATCAAGCTCCACTTATGGTCAAAGTAAGTTTCATGCTCTCTGTGGTGACTCAATCTAGACTCTCCCAAGAATAAGGAAATGATGGAACTACCCCTCAAATTCAATAAATGGATTTTTCCAATTCAAACCTACAAAAATTGAGAACCTAAGACAAACGAGGGAGTAACCTCAAAATCAAGACATCCCGTATAACAAACACATGGGTCAAACCCTATATAGTATGACGTTGGTCCTAGTCACAAGGAATGGAAAAGAGAAGTGGATTGGAACTAAGGAGATTTAAATTTCTTATGATGTTGTTCATTCCTCACCTTGCATAAGCAGGGAGGAGTCGATCTTCACAATGATCTATCCTTGGGCCCACATGTAGGGAAATTCATTGGGAGAGTCCTATTCACTAAAAATCTAGGATCCCATCCTGAGGTTGTAAGAAGCAATGCCATGACTTAAATGGTAAATTGGACATACATAAATTTTGAAGTAGAAATGAGATCCAAACATGGATATATACTTGTGGAAATTTTCTCCTACTAAGAAGTATCTAGGGTAGATCCCAAGGGTGTCCCTATTGCATTTAACCTTATCCTAATTTAGTAGGGAATTTTATCTGTAATACTCTAAACAAAATGACTAGACATATTAAGAGTGATGTATAGAAGAAATGGAGCACAAAATTTCTCTCCTCATATGAGGACCAAGGCTTCCATCCTAAGGTTTTGTGCATTAGTGTTCACAATGTTAATTAAAATGATAAATAGATAAATAATAAAGCCCAAAGGGACACCAAAAATGCAAATACATGATTGTGACAAATTTCATACACCAATAAGTGTCAAGAGTACAGACCACAAGGGTATCTCTGACACCTAGAACTTTATCCCAACTGGGTGGGGATTTTCCACTAGAATACTCACTACATTGCACAACTTGAGCAAACAAGCATGAAATAAAGAGACAATTGAGAACAAAACCACCCTAAATGATGATCCTCTAGTTTTATATCTAGCTATGATCATAGTGGAGGGAACTACCAACATATTAGTTGTAACAACCACCACTTTTGAGTATCCACCAACTAAGGTGGACCATAAAGTCGAGAGCCAATACCTAACTTTCCAAGATCCAGATTGAACAAATAACAAATGATAATCCACAATTTCTATTGTTTGAACTTGAATTGGATACAACTATTAAACAATACTCCTCTAAGGAGTTACATGAATTATTCAAATGAAACTAAGGGTCTGTTTGCATCCTACTTTCCCGACTACAGGTATTCAATGCATAAAATGTGCCCAGGTGGTATTTTGGTTCGTTGGTTATACTGATTTTGCTGTAGCAATAATGTAGCTGAGCTCTTCCCATAAGCCCCAACGCAACGGAAATGTAGTGATTAGAAAAGCTATCGTATATGACGTGTTTTGCAAATGCTACCTTTAGCTATTAAATCTGAATAACATAGAATTTGTTATTACCACCTTATAAATATAATACAGTTGTGACAATATACAAATGTGGCATTCTGAAACATCTCTCCCAAACTAGGCCCAAGATTTACATAATAAGAAGTATTAAGACTATTTATATAACTAATCCTCTCATATATGAACTATAATATCTTAAATGGATTTCATCTGAATCTTCATGTCTTCATATCTATACATATGCCAGTTATCAAAAATGTTGACAAATAAAAGCACTGATCAATATATTGCTATACTATGTATCTGGCTGCATACAAAATTGTGCATGTATGATAACAACATATACTCATCAACAATCAAATATATGATCTCATATTTTCATTTATATAAACTAACCCATGTTTTTCATATCACCTTGGGTGCCATGATCTTTCTCTATATATCATTAGACTTAGTTGAACTTCCCCTTAAGGGGTCTAACAGTAGGTTTAAAATATCATAGGTTTCATTACATGAAACTCATATTGGCTTTATAATGAAAATTAAGTAAATAAACATCCTAGCGGTTTAACTCATCAACCATTGAGAAATCTTAGGCAAACTTCAGAATTCAATATTTTGGGTACTCATAAACAACCACATACCTTTTTCATGAAAATCACATGCAGTCATACTTCAAGAATAAACTATCCAATCAATAAAGCATAGGTCTAATCAATCAATCAATCATTCAATCGATCAACATGTATGTATAACACTAGGGTGTCAACATATATTCATGTGATACTACTTGGGTGTAACTTATATCCCAAACTAGGGTTTGGGGTCATCTTGGGTTCAGATTAGGAATAAGGGTATATAACCCTAATTTCATGACATACTTATTTCCAAGGGTTGGAAATCCTAGTTACATATTAGGTGAAACCCTAATTCACAAATTTGAACATGTTATGTCATTATGAACACCTAGGTTAGATTATACAATTTATGATCATAATAACAATATATATTAGTCTCAGAAATAATTTATGACTTATACGCCCTAAAAGATCATATCATCATCATGATCCTTAGTAAGATCTTAAGATAATTATTATTCAACAATAGCAATTTCTATATTAAAGTAAACATTTCTATACTTCAATATGTTAATCTTCAAATCTAGGGTTTCTATGTATTAATCACCATACATTCATGTATTCTATATAATATTTGAATTATGACTAGATATAGGTCATGAAACCATTTTATTAGTTATATACACATTTATGTAAAGATTTTGATATATAATATCCCTACCATCAGATGTACAATATATTTTCTACATCTAATACCAAAAAAGCATAGATAGGACAATTATTGATAGCCACTTTGGTAATTATCACAATATCCACATTGGTCATGTGCGACCAATTTGGCCAATGGTTAGATGCCCCATCATCTCAGATTCCATGTGCGTCGGATTTTTAGAAAGGGAAATATTTCACTATTGCCCACATGATGTTGGTGACCTTGTCACACACATAGGGACACAAGGGTAACATTGTCCCAGGGATTTTTAGTCCCTATCCCTGGCACAAGTTCCAGCTTTCTCCAGTGATGGAGGTCAACTATGTAGTTAAGCTAGCTCATGGGTACTAGGACCCTTGTCCCAAGGCAGTATTGGATGTGGCCAACCCAGGCAAAGTTGTCAAGATTAAATCTAGGCCATGAGACGGCCGAAAAAGGCATCTAGATGTTAAGTTGGGCTAGGTTGTGAAATAGGTAAAAGCATGAGACTATGGAGGGAAGTTACTATGACACGAGGCATTCTGAAGGTTGGGGCAAATTATCAAGGTCCAAGCAAAGCTTTCGTGCTTCTTGCGATGGTTAGAGGTGGGTTGGATCTTGGCCTCCAGTAGCTAGCCTTTTGGAAGTAGAAGTCTAACTCAAGGAAAGTTCCCAATGCTACTTGTGATTTGCTAAGGAGTGGAGGCCACTCACAATGGAGTGAAGATGTTGAAGAACCATAAAAGTGGACAAAAGTGCTTCAGGGTGTTGGGTCTGTGTTGAGATCACAGGAGGAGGAGATGGGGTTCGACAGAGAGTTCCAGGGCTCCTTGTGAGAAATTGGAATTGGGTTGAGATCATCTCATCCCGTTTAACCATGAGTATTCCTTATATAGATAGGGACTCACATAGTTAAGGGGAAAGGGAAATAGGTGATGGACTAAATTATCCATAATTGGGGATTTCTTCAGTCCCTCAAGATAATGTGAAAACTAGGGCTGGTTTGATTCAATTCCACCTCATGAAGATAACAACATAGAGAGACTATGGATTTATTCATTAGAGAGGGAGATAATTCAACATGGATAGGGTCTCACTTTCTTGTAGGGCATAGGCCACAGTCTAGGTGGAGAAAGATATCTTCATGTCGGCGGTCTCTCCTGGATCCACTTACTGGGTTTAGGTGAGTGATGTGCATAAACTACACATCAAAAATGGAAGTGCATGTATCAATGTAATATAGGCCTAAAGAGGCCCAGATATCAAAGTGCACGAACTGCCCAGAACATTGATTTCTCCTCTCCTTTCTCTCTTCTCCGCTTCCCTCTATCTTACAGCTAAATATGGTGTGATAATTAGGTTTGGCTGAACTCCCACTTAGTCATAGATGTGACTTAGGACTTCAATAAGTCCCAACCATCAGACTGACGATGATCTTTAATCTGGCTAGATCCCATCTTGTCAGTACTACCGACTAGGTTTCGGTAGTATCGACACCTTCAATTAATAGCGATCCTCTGTAAGTTGTCAGTACTACCGAGTTGACCATCGGTAGTACCAAGATTGTCTCTGACATTCCCTATTGGATTTTCGATGCGAGTCGATACCACCAAACTGACCGTCAGTAGTATTGAGCTTTCTCTAAAATGCTCTTTTGTTGATCTATCGATAGTATCGATTCCTTTATCGGTACCATGGAGTTTCCTTGAGTCAGCCTATTCTTTCTTCCTCTAATGTCAGTACCATCGACAGTCAATTCGGTAGTACCGAGCTGTGTCATTTCTTGTAAAATCACCTAAAATATGATAAAAACGAACATAAGCTACAAAATAATGATAGATCGTTTAGAATGGTAAAAATAACAATTTTGGGATGCAATTTAAGTTTCATAGGCTAATGATGATAAATAATGCAAAAATGATATCAAAAGGAACGATAAGTGCACAAAAATCCATAATAAATAGCCTATAAGAATGACAACTATTCAGTTCATAAGCTTAAATGTTGCTTGTCCTCGAGCAACACACCCTCAGATTTATTTGATACAAGTCAGCAAAAGTACAAAGGATATGAATTTCCATTCTCAACTACCCCCACCTGGCGGTCCCAAACCAGCCTTTACTGACCATTGAACAATCAACTACTCTCAAGCGACCAAAAATATCCATAAAAGATGTCCACCTTTAGATCAGTGAAACACTATCAATAGGCAGTTAATATTGTAGTCAATCAAGCATTTCCTTGGTGCATCATATGATTCCCTATCTACATTTCTCTTTTCCTAACTACCAACTACTTGTAAGTTACTCTCCTCATAAGAATGAATGAGGAAATCAATCATATATATAGCCTACCAATAAGAGAAATGGATGGAATGAAATAGGTGGCTTATAAAGATTCACAAGTAACATCCAAATCATTTATGCAAAAATAAAAAATGACGATCCTAATTAAATGAAGATGATGAGAAATGCATGAATCCTAAAGCCTACCATTATGGGTGGAATGATGCATGTATTGAAAATATCATCAAATGGATGAGAGTGAAGTAAAGAAGAAAATGCATCATGTAAATGTTTCCATTTCTTTGTGAAGTGAAATTCCAACCCATCTTGAGGGTATCCTTTCTCCCTCTTTATTTCATAACATCAAAATTTATTTATTTATTTTCATTGCTCCACTATTTTAGCATGGTATCAAGTTATTCTTGGGCTTTGCCAACATATCTCGTTCTTTTTTTTCTTTTGATTTTTCTGAGGGCCTCGATGTGTATCCTTGCACTCTAATTTCAGAAGTAAACAACTACCACATGATGTAGAATGAACGAGAAAAATGTATGCAATCTACATGTAATTGCTATTGAACTAGATGAAATGCATAAGAGCTTTCCTTTTTTTCAATTTGTATCCAATGCATCAAAAAGGAAAACTAACTGACATGTCACCTATTATGCTATGCAATGCAATCGAAAGGAAACAATTCAGGTTACTTGATCATCTTAAGGTGGTGGATCAAAATGGATGGAATCACATAATTAAGAGATAATGTCTATCTTAAGCTATGATATGTCCCTCTGCTACTGACATGTGTATGAGGTAACCTTAGGATATATTTCTAAGATTTCAACTTAAGGTCTTGTTGATTGTTTTGATCAATTTAGGCTCAAACCCCATCTTCATCCATATTACATGAATAATTGAGATTTCCATTCATATCAAATTTCCAAAAGTTGACTAAACCATACACTTCCTCTAGGTGGTGTCACTCAAGAAATTTGCAACTAAGCCAATTTTTCATTTTTTTTTCATTTTATTGCACTGACATAGTAGAATGGACTCTATGATGACAGAGATAGAGATCATGATTTTTACTGCTCCACGGTTACACTAGATATGCGTGGATCCTACAACTTGACATAATAAGACTGAAAAGCAAATAAAGGATAGAGTTGTTCCAACACCCCCCTAAGCTTGAACTTGACTATGTCCTCATAGTCAAAATCTAATCAAAGAGGTGGAATAGTGGTACCGATCAAAATGGTGGTGGTGGTGGTTGCGGTATGGTTGGGTCATGGGGATAGAAAGTCCCATGGAAAGTCTGGGTGGTGGTGGCATCTCTGGAGGTTGTGGATAACTGCCAAAATAGCCTTGACTCCAGTATTTGTCAAAGAATGGCAGCTGATAGTTCTTCATCCTCTGTAGGCGCACATGCATGTTCTCTTGTTTGGCCAAGAGAAGTCACTCATTCTTGAAGATGGCTTGCTGGTTCTTCTATAGTCGTCCTTAGACACCTTGATGTCCTTTAAGGTAGCAGTATGTTGTTGTTGCCCCTACTATGTCTCCTATAACATACCATACATACCTACCATTGAATATGGGTCATCATTCTGAGAAGATGGTGGTGGTGCAGAAGAGGTGGAGGCAACATGTTCTCTGGAGTGCTTTTGGATAACCCTCCTCCTTGTGAGTAGTATGGTGGCATCTTTCTCCTCCTTGCCGTCTTCTTCTTGATCATGTGCTTGTTCATGCTCAACATTGTCCTCTTGTTCATCGTCTCCCTCCATGGCATCTCCTTTTGGCCACCTCATGTGTTGGTCCCCTCACAAGTTGAAGATGGGGTCAGGGAGTTCTCTCTCTTAGTACTACTCCCTAAGTGTACAGTAGGTGCACACTTTTCCATGGTGAACAGAGATGTGGTTGGCTTTCTTGAAGTTCTTAGGATCCAAATTGGAGGATATCTTTAAAGTCTTGGAGGTGGAGAGGTATAAATTGAGATTCATGTCGAGAGGAGTGATAAGCCCTCAAAAATGAATTGGGGGCCTCCTCTGCACATGTTCCTTAAATGCCATCATGTGTTGCAAAAAGAAGAAGACCAAGTCGAATGTCTCCTCCCCTAAGCTTAGAAAAGACCAGAGGGGATAGAGGTTTATCTACTGAACCTTACCCTAGCCCTGGATGGACCTAGATAATACGGCATTGGTGAGGTAGTGATGAAGGATGCGAGCAAATAGGTGCTCAACATTGGTGATGGAGTTACTATGCCAGCTAATTGGGTAGCCCTCTGGAAAATCCATCAGAAGCCTCCATGCCCAGCCATAGTCAAAGTCGTTGGGTAAGTAGAGGATGTCCCCCATTGGACACCCATAAATGTCATTGAACTCCTTTAACGTGAGATGGTGGGCGGCATTGAAGAGACGGAACTTGACTCATCCTTCTTCCCATCCATTTATGTGCTTGGGAATGTAGCATATCTCCAGAGATACTAGGAACTCACAGTGATTTCATGTAGTCGGTACTACCGACCTGGGTGTTAGTAGTATCGATCCATTCAAAAACTTGATACTCTCAAAGTGTCTCTCAGTGTTTCAAACCTAGAGCGTGGTTAGGCATCGATACTAACAAGTTGTTATTAGTAGTGTTGAGCCCTATTCAGTCAACTTGTCTCCTCTACAAAAATTCAGTGGTACCAACCTAAACATCGATACTTCTGAGAAAAATTTTGGCTGTCCCTATAGCGACTTTTGGTACTATTGACTTTCATGTCGGTGGCACCGATTTGTTGTAAACTCAGCCCTGTTGTCCCTGTGATTGCATCAGTAGTGATGATGGTGTTGTCGGTAGTACCAACTTTTTCTCTGTCTGCACACCATAAAAAATGATCAAGGCAGCTTTTTTATATAGAACTAATAAAATGCAAACTAAAGCTATGAAAACTACAAACTCAAATTTAAAGAACAAAATCCTAAAGCAGTAAAATATGGTTGGGTTGCCTCCCAAAAAGAACCCTTATTTTACATCCTAGGCTTGATGATCAAATCAAACAATCAGTGAAGCTCAGTCTCTTCTTATTCCTGAACCACATCTTCCACAAAGTAGTGCTTTAGTCGATGGCCATTGACAAGGAATGGCTCAGCCCCATTGCTTATCTTGACTATCCAATGGAGTAAATACTTAACTACCACAAAAGGACCACTCCATCTAGACCTCAATTTTCTAGGGTGTAATTTCAACCTAGAATTGAACAGAAGCACCTTTTTTCATGGAGTGAAGATTCTATGCAAGATGTGGCGATCATGGATCTTCTTTGTTCTCTCCTTGTAGATCCTTGAGATTTCATAGGCATCCAGCTTGAGCTCATCTAACTCATTGAGTTCCATCATTCTCTTCTTCCCTGCATCATCTAGATTATAATTCAATTTCCTTAGAGCCCATTTGGCTTTATGTTCTAACTCTACGAGTAAGTTACATGTTTTCCCATAAAACAACCTAAAAGGAGTGGTTACTATAAGTGTTTTATAGGTTTTCCTATATGTCCATAGAGCGTAATTAAGCTACATGCTCCAATTTGTCCTATTGGGTGAGACAGTCTTCTCTAAGATCTTATTAATCTCCCTATTAAATAGCTCAAATTGTCCTTGGTTTTGTGGGTGAGATGGAGTACCTACCATGTGTCTCACTCCATATTTTCTAAATAGTGCACCAAACTTCTTATTTGTGAAGTGAGATCCACCATCACTTGTTACCACCCTTGGGACTCCAAACCTGTAAAATGTAATCTTTTACAAACCTACAAGCAACATGAGCATCGTTGGTGGGGGTTGGAATTGCTACCACCCACTTAAATACATAATTAACTGTAAGAAATATATATAAATTAGATTTAGATGACAAGAAAAGGCCCATAAAATCAATTTCCCATAAATCAAAAACCTCAATTTATTGAAAGATGTTTAAGGAAATCTCATGTCTTTTTGATATATTACATGCATGTTGACATGCATCACAATGAAGTACAAAATTATATGCATCTTTAAAGAGTGTCAGCCAATAAAACCCACTTTCTAAGACCTTATTTGTTGTCCTAGAGCTAGCATGGTGTCCCCCAGTAGGTAGGGAATGATAGTGTTCCAAGATACACTCCATCTCACATTTCGGCACACACTTCCTCAAAATCCCATCCCTACACTGTTTGAGTAGAATGGGATGATCCCAAATGTAGAACCTCAAAGAATGGAAGAACTTATTTTCTCCTGATAACCCCAGTCTTATGGAAGCTCGCCACATGCCAATTAGTTCACAATGTTTGCAAACTATGGATCTTTGCTTTTCATGCCAAAGAGTTTCTCATCTAGAAATTCCTCCACAATTGGTATGTCCATGTCCTTTTCATCCACTCTTTCAAACCTAGACAAATGATCTTGCACCACATTCTTTGTGCCTTCTTTATCCTTGATTTCAATATCAAACTCTTGTAGTAACAGAATCCACCTAATTAGTCTAGGTCTGGCATCCTTCTTCTGTAGCAAATATTTGATTGATGCATGATCAGTCCACACAATGATCTTTGCCCCATCAAATACTGGCAAACAAATTTCAAAAGCAAAACTACCTCCAACAATTTTTTTAGTAGTTTTGTAATTTAACTAGGCATCATTTAAGGTCTTAGATGCATAATGAATGATGGAGGGGTTCTTGTCTCGACATTGGCCTAAATCAGCCCCATCGCATAATCTGATGTGTCACACATTAGCTCAAAAGGTTGTCTCCAATCTGGATCCCAAACAACATGTGTGGATACCAGTTTCTCTTTCAACACCTCAAATGCTTTCAAACATCACTCATCAAATTTAAATTCTACATCTTTTTTCAATAATTCAAAAAGCGGTTTTTGGCTTTTTGAAAAATCCTTTATGAAATGTTGATAGAAGATGGCATGTCCTAAAAAACTCCTAACTCCCTTCACTATGGACAGTAGAGGTAGCATAGAAATAACCTTGATTTTAACCGGATCGACATCCATACATCTATGGGACACCTTGTGTCCCAGGCCTATTCTCTCACTCACCATCATGTGACACTTATCCCAATTCAAAACCAAGTGAGTGTCCTTGTATATTTGCAAGACTTTGTCAATACTATCAAGGCAGTCCTTAAATGACTCTCCATACATCAAAAAACTATTCGTGAAAACCTCAAGACAATGATCTACCATATCAAAAAAAAGGAAAGCATACATCTCTGGAAAGTTGTCGGTGCATTACACAAACCAAAAGGCATCCAACAGTAAGAGAATGTGCCATATGGACAAGTGAAAGTAGATTTCTCTTGATCTTGTGGCTCGATGGAAATATGATTGTACCCAGAATACACGTCCAGGAAACAAAAATGGGAGCGGTCGGCGAGCCACTCAAGAATCTGATCAATGAAAGGAAGTGGGAAATGATCCTTAAGCATGGCATTGTTTAGACAAAAATAGTCAATACAAACTCACAACCCAGTCACCAACCTAGTAGATATCAATTTATTGTTTGAATTTATGGTGACATGTATCCCTCCTTTCTTAGGAACCACTTGATTAGCACTTACCCAATTAGAGTCAGAGATAGCATAAATTATACCTACTGATAGAAGTTTGACTACCTCTTTCTTCACCACCTCAGTCATGATAGGATTGAGACACCTCTGAGGCTGCACTATGGGCTTGGCTCCTTCTTCTATGCAGATCTTGTGCTGGAAAAAGCTAGGGGAGATCCTCTTGATATCTGCAACTAACCACCCAAATGCTTCTCGGTGGTTCTTTAGCACCACAATCAGTTGTTCTTCCTCCTGGATGCTCAAGGAGGCTGAGATAATGACCAAAAACTTCTCATTTGCTGCCAAAAAGGTATACTTCAAATGCAATGACAACGGCTTCAACTCAACATATAGAGGACCCAGTACATATGGGATCAACGGTAGTGGAGGTGGTCCTAAGTCTTCATAGTTCCTGGTGTAGTAACATAGCAATGCCTTGAGAAACAAGACAGACTCCTCCAATGAATGACATCGATTGTAGTCATCCACAAAATTCATAATGCGGGCCTCAAAAGGTAACTGTGGATATGCTTGAACAAGCATGGAGAAAGTTTCTTCTTCAATTGTTGATGGTCAATCTTCCTTCTTTTCATCATCAGGGTATTGAACTACCTTGGCTAATGAAATATCCTTGGTATTCTCTAGGATGTCCACTGCCAATGTGCCAATATTCACATGTGCCATCACATGATCCATGTCTAGGAATGGCTTCCCTAGAAATAAAGACACTTTTCCTTGGACTTGTTGCAACAATGCGACATTGTGCCTTCTTGTCAGTCATTTTTGGAGACTCAGGCATTTTGATTTCAAAGTGGTCTTCTTTTATACCCAGTGTCAGTATTTCTATGACCATCTCTAAGATCATATCTATTGTGGCTTGAAATGGCCTCCCTAATAGCAGTTGATTGCCATGATAATCTTGCATTTTCATAACCATAAAATCTGTTGGAAAAACAAATCTATCCACCTTGAGAAGAACATCTTCACAGATACCAAATGGCCTAATTAGTGAGTTGTCTGCTAGTTGTATGGTCATATTGCTCTTTCTGGATTCCTTGAGACCCAGCTTCTTAAAGGTAATCAAGGGCATAAGATTGATACTTGCCCCTGAGTCGCATAAAGCCTCCCCAAACTTGGTCTTCCTTATGTAACATGATATGTTGAAGCAACCTGGATCTTGCCTTTTTGTGGCATTTTTTCTAGAATGAAAGCACTAACTTGCTCCTTCAACACCACTACATTTGAATTGGCTATCCATTTTTATTGATTATATCCTTTAGAAATGTGTCACAACAAGGAATATGTTCAATTGCATCAATGAGGGAAATGTTGACATATAATTTTTTGAAAGAATCCAAAAACTTCTAAAATTGTTGGTCAAACTTCTTACACTTCAAGTTGTTCAGAAATGGCACTGGATGACAAACTTCCTTTGGTGAGGTGAGGCGCATGCTTCTTTACTTGTCTCCCTTAGTTCATTAGTTTCTTCTTCAGCTTTTTTGTCCTATACTGCAATATCCGGTTCAACTGGATCAGTAATTGATCATGTGTCACCTGCATTATCCTTTGCCTCTAGAATTGTCCACTTTTCATTCAGCACTTTCTTCCCATTGTGAAGCAACACTGCCTTCACATGATGATTGTTGGAAGGTATGTCAGTATTTCTTGGAAATCCTTATTGAACTGGATTCTTCAAGGATGCAACCTTTGTTGCAATCTGAGAAATATGATTTTCTATACTACGGATTTGTGCTCCTTAGTTCTGCAATTCCCTCTAGGTCTAGCCAATGATCACCTCATTTTGACTTACCAGGTTGCCTAGTATGTCTTCAATACAGTCTATTTTACTAGGGGCCTTGTCCTGTTGTTGTGCACCAACCTGTTGTGGCCTAGCTTGCTGTGCTTGGAATGGGTCCTGATAAAAGTTATTGGGATCTTTCCATGAAAGCTTGGGTTCCTTCCTCCAAGAGTAATCATTTCCCCTGTAATTCTTTTGGCATGCAAACATGCATTCTTCTTCCTATCCTCCACAGGAATTTCCATTCTTCTGATATAGTTTCTTGGCTATGAGGTCAAGCTTCTCATTCAACGTTGTGATAACTTTAGACTCTCCAACATTTCTAATAGTTGTTGGACCCTCTCTTTCTTCTCCCCATGACTGATCTTAGCCATATTCTTCAGAATCTCATGACACCTGGATGGCTTGTTGTTGAGGAAAATGATGTTTCAACATTGTTGAGTGTGGTCCTCTCTCCTTGATGCAACCCATAATAGAATACATTCTCTTGGCCATAAAGATCGATCCCATGATGAGGGATCTTTCTTATCATGTTTTGAAACTTCTCCCATGCTTCAGAATATGACTCTTCTACCTACTTCTTGAAGTTGTAAATCTTCCTGACCAACTCATTTGTTTTCTTTGGTGGGAAATATCGCTCAAAGAAAACATCTATCATCCCCTCTCGTGTTTCTATTGACTCATACAGGAACTTAAGGAACCAGGACTTTGCATTGTCTACCAAAGAAGAAGGGAACAAATTCAAGTAAATGACAATGGTTAGAAGCCTATCGATTTACACCATATCACATCTCTCAGTGAAATTGTTGATATGCATCATTGGATCCTCTATGTTGTGGTCATGGAACGCTTGTTATTTGACCAATGCCACCAAGCCCTGTTCTATCTTGTAGTTGTCCACATTGATAGTCTGCCTTTTTATCATGCCCAACTGAGTTGTTACAGATGACGCCTTGATCTTCTCCCAAATGGTCTGCTCTTCTTCTTCTCCATCATCCATCTATGTTGGTTCAGGTTGTTCTATTGGAGATAATGGAGTTTCAGGTGGTGGAGTCTGAATCAACATAGGTGCAGAGTTATTGTACTCTTATGCTCTACATAGGAAATCATCCTAAAATGCACTTTGTGGAGTTGACCCTCTATAATCAGTTCTTCTCATTTGCACCATGCACTAGTACCTAAAAATAATGAAATCTCTGTGAGAACATAGTAGTAGTGATTGAATAAATATTTGGAATTTAGTTTTGAAACCATAAAAGAAAATAAATAGAATTGTGGCCTAGAGTGTCCGTTCACAACACGCATAGTGTCGGACACAATGTTTTCCTCGGCAATAGCTCCAAAAACTTGTTGTTTGTAAACTACACGTCAAAAATGTAATTGCATGTATCAATGTAATAGAGTCCTAAAGAGGCCCAGATATCGAACACGGGGAAAACGTGTACCCGGAAACTACTACAAACAATAACCCAATCAGCTAGGCCTGAGAAAAGGAGTGATTTGGTTGATCTAACGACTAAATTGCAAGAATTAAAACTAAGATTACTAGTTGTGATCACAAGTGGAATGAATTCCTTAGGATTGTGGTTTCACCACAGCTCACATTGCAATTAACATCATTTTATTAAATATTAATCTCTCCTAACCCTGAACAAAGAGACTTGTAGCAAGCAAGAATTACCCACTCTCGCAACATAATTCATTACCTAATCTAATACCAATCCCACTCTCGTAGTAATTGTGTTATTAGTTAGGTGCTTCACCAAAATATTTGGGTTATTCTCTTCACATTCGTAAGCCCTCTCTCGAGGTGTGATATAAAATGTGTAAATCTATGAGTTTTCCAACCCGTAATCCCTCTCTTGAAGTAATTAACGGTCTAAAAACTACATATGGTGATCAAGCATAGACAATTCATGATGATCTCATAGAATTATGTCCAGAAAATAAGAGAAACTTGTATATTAAATCATAATCATCAATTATAATGAAAAATTGGGCTACCCCCAGGTCCTAAGGAACAAGGGGATTAGCCATGCATGATGTCAGTTTCTTTACACTTAGAAAAAGAAAAAAGGAATGATAGAAACATCAAGAACAAGGGAAAACCCCTAGATAAAAATGGTATGGATGGTTCCTTCTAACAAACACTGTGATTTTCCGCCTTCCAATTGTAAACTGGGCCACTGGAAGTGCACAAACCACCCAGAATGTTGCTTTCCTCTCCTTTCTCTCTTCTCCTCTCTCCTCTATCTTACAATTGAATATGGTGTAATAATTAGGTCTGGAAGAACTCCCACTTAGTCATAGATGCGACTTAATGCGTCATTAAGTCTCACCCATTGAATAAATGACAATCTTTAATCTAGCCTGATCCCGTCTTGTTGGTAATACTTAGAGGTTGTCGGTAGTATTGACGCCTTCGATTAATTGTGATCCTTTGTAAGTTTCTGGTACTATCGATTTGACTGTCAATAGTACTAACATTGTCTCTAACATTCCCTATTGGATTTTTAGCGTGAGTCGGTACCACCAAACTGACCGTCGATAGTACTGAGCTTTCTTTAAAATGTTCTCTGTTGATCTATTAGTATTACTAATTCCTTTGTTGGTACTATCGAGTTTCCTCAAGTTAGCCTGTTATTTTTTCCTCTAATGTCGGTACCAGTGATAGTCAAGTCAGTATTACCGAGTTGTGTTGTTTCTTATAAAATTACCTGAAATAGGATAAAAATGGACATCAGCTCCAAAATAATGATAGATGGTTCAGAATAGTAAAAATTACAATTCTTTAATGCAATTTGAGTTTTGCATGCTAATGATGATAAATGATGCACAAATGATATCAAAATGAATAATAAGTGCACAAAATCTATAATAAACATCCTATGAGAACGACAATCATTCAGTGAGCACATAGCCTGAATTCCTTTTCTTTTCCTTATTTTTCTTTAGATAAACCCCATAATAGATAGTTCATTTTTTAGTAAACTCTAAAACTCCAATAAATCCCAATTTAAGGATAATGTGATATTATAGTTTTTTCCATTGGGCAACAGATTATTCCTTAACTGAATCCTTAATTATCCAGAACTTGGTTTCCAAGCATTAACTAGATAATACTTCAATCAATTATCTAGGTCATAAGACATCTTAGAATATTCATAATTTCTCCCATTACCTAATATTCAAATTGTATACTAACTAAATTTGTCATGAATATATATATATATATATATATATATATATATATATCATGAGCACGAAGTAGCAAATTCACCATTATTCCTTCAAGGACCTATATGTAAACCTTAATTCATCCAAATGAGCTTGACTTTGGTTCTAAGGCACATGGCTTATACCCTAGGCCTCCAAAGGGGTTAACAAGCCTTATTATGACCTTAATTATGAAATTAAGGCTTGAGTCGGTCATAACATCTCCATCAGAGCTTTATGTTCATTTATTGGATCAAAGTCACACTAGTTACATAAATTGAAGATTTAATCTAAGTCAAGGACTAAAATTCATCATCCTAATTCAATAAACTCATACCATGAATCTCATCATTCTAATATTACTATATTTTTTAAAGTGGATCTCAATATGTTATTGGTGATTCATAATCAAAGAATCTAAATTTACAAATTTTGAGGACCTTACATTCACCCCTCCTTCATATCTACATCTCATGTATCATTAGCCTAAGCCATTCACTTAAGGTCTATAGGGGTATATCTACCTTTAGAGTGATCTCCTATGGACCCCAAGGGCCTTGTGTACTTATGGATTTCCTTTCTCATTGACCCCATAGGCTTCATGTACATATGGAGGTGGCCATTCTCTTGAGCCCATGGGCCATAAGCACTCTTGGATGGATTTCTCCTTACCCCACATGCCTTAGGTACTTAGTGCATGATCACCTCATGATCCCTTGGGTCCTATGTACCCTTAAGCATCCCTACTTGACCCTAGAGTTGACTTGGGATCTACCCTACCTAGGGTTTATTGGGATGTCATAACTTCATTTAATTTCTCTTATTAATTACACCTTGTTATAGGACAATGGTCTATATTATCATTATATTTCTATATTCTGTGACTCATCCTACCAAAGGAAAGTCCATAACTTAGATGCTTTTTAGAACATTCCTTTCAATTAATTACACATTTTACTTGAAATGGCTCTTTTCATCCTTATGTATTTATGCATCTGGTGCAATAAGCCAAATATGTACCTTTATTTCCAAACTTGGTGGTAGTAGGGATTATATACCTCAAATGTGTGATTATTACATCTCATCAATGTACTTCACTTGCCATTACATATTTACCTTGGGATTTCTCTAACCAAGGTTTTCATATCTAATACATGTTGATTTTGATTAGGTAAGGTTAAATTCTTCCTATGCTTTATACCCATACCATGTCATCATATCCCATCTCTTTCAGCTTAGGTCCTTCTAGGACATTAATGGTTTCCTCAAATCTCAGGACGAGGTTGGTCAACTCACCCTTCTAGGGAAGGTCCTAGCATAAAGTGCCTTCTTGGCTTACAAGAGGAGATTAGGACTTTGAGCCACAACCTGGTCCTCAATTTTAGGATTATATCTCCATCATATGTCTTGTCCCATTCTTGGTTTGACCCACCCAGGTTGGGACACCACCCCTAAAACGTGAATTGAGGGTATTATATTTTCCCATATGTAATTCTGGATTTCATATGTTACATATGCATATACTAAACCCTTCATGTGAACCATGCATGCATGACTTCTTGTATTTTATGTACTTTCATGCATGGGAAACTATGGTATCTAACTTGTGGTACCCTTACTAGATTACCCAACCCATTGGTATCTTCTTCTTCTTTCACCCCTACTTAGGGTGCGTTTGGGTAGGGTTATTATTTCACCCATACTACTCCCATTACATAGGATTAGGGTTTAGGTTTAGGATTATGGAGTACACCCTAGGTTTAGGGTTTTATGATTCCCTTAACCCACTAATATTTTCATACCCTAATGGGTGATCCCACTCAAGTCCTTAGTGGATGAATGTGTTTTCCCATCCATACTTAGATCTTCCTAGGGTTTACCATTACTAGAGAAAAACTCATATAATAGTATTTTTTTGTTAAGTGTACCATTATTTTAATAGTAGATGTGAACAAATTGGAAGAGGATGCATTAATCCTACTTCTTGTTCAAAATCCTAACCTGATATGAGGATGGAAGTGTGTTTTAGTGTTTATAAAGCAAGGATATGAGAAGTGGACAAAATTGGAAATGAGAAAACTTTCAGAAATATTATTTCAAGCAAACCCTAGGTTTTGGCTAGGAAGGTATCACATTGACTCATGGAGCCCTTGTATACCAACTAAACAGTGGGGAGACAAATACTGCCAGCCCTCAAGGTTGTGATCCTTTCTAGACACACTCAACCAATGGTTATCTTAATTGAAAGATTGATGGTCTTCATAGTTCCCCCAACCGATGGTGGACCTACTATGCACAATTGATGGTGGACTTGTTGTCCACAACCGATGGTGCTTCTACAGTCAATAAATGATGGCCTTTCTAGGTGTATAATCCTATGTCTTCTCATGATCCAATGGTGGCGGCTCATGCATATGATTTGATGACTTTCCTATGAGTATGATTCAAGAGTTTTTTTGTGTGTAGTTTGATGGTTTTTCTATACTACGTCTGATGGTTTTATTGGAGGTTCATATCTTGATTATGTGAAGGTTTGTACTTTGACCTAAGTAAGAATATGAACCAATGGTTTAGTCTTGAGTGCAAAAAGAGAGAGAGGATCGATATGAAAACTGAATTTAGAAGGTTGGAATAAAATCATTCAACCTTGCACACATATCTAGTGGTATTGGCCATGACCATGCTTACATCCACCATCAAAACAATTCTAGGCCGAGGTGTATAAGTTGCATATATATATATATATGGGACATTCCCAAGTGTATGTGGTATTTAATCGGATATGCATATTAATCAATTAAATATTCACATAACATGTATTATATAAATAAAAAAATTATCTATCAAGTAAATCTCAAAACATAGTAAATTATCGTGGTTCTGATACCACTGTTAGGAAATATGGCATCAGAGATGGCGGTGGAAACAAAAAATGTGTTTTCATATTCCCCATACTAGCGGATCGCGTCAATATCTATGAATGGGAAGGAAGGTTTGTAAGGCATAAACCTGGTCCTGGAGCAAGTACAGCGGCAATCCTTGCAATGACATGCTTCTTTCTCAAGTAGCACTTGGACGATTGTTTGCAGCATCCTCCTAGTATAGCATAACAGATGGATGTTGATGATGTCCTCCTAGTGGATGGCAATGGCCTCCATGCCTATACGTAGTCCACACGGACTACCGAGAACCCATATCGTTCTTCTAGAACTAATAGGAAGGAGTTGTCACTTTGATGTCAACATGCTAGCACTGACTTGTTCTCCCTTGTAGTCTCTACCTTTTATGGGTAAGACTTTCTTTGGGATCTCATGTTACCAAAAATATGAGGGGACAATGCTTGTTAGCGTTAGTTGTGTCTTCTGAAAGCCTTGACTACCCCCCCCCCCATTTATAGGAGGGCTAGGGTCAAGGTTTCTAGATCAACTGGGAGTTGAAGAGACAAATTTTCACAACTTTTTAGCTATTACAGGTCATGAGTCAGTCATTTAAACTTTTGAGTTGGTCGAATCACACCCCATGTTGCTGAAATTTAATGCTTTCCTATTTGCAAATATATTGGTGATTAATGCACAACACGACATCATCATCAATCCTTGATCCAATCTTATTGGTCATTAAATCGGGTGATTCACATGTTGAATAGGTCAGTTCAAACTTTGAACTGGTCAGTTCACACTCTGAACTGGTTGATCCACATTTCAGTTCAGCCAATGTTCATCCAACATTGTTTACATTGACGACACTTGAATCGGTCGACTCAAAACTTGAGTTGGTCAACTCGCATTCTAAGTCAGCCAATCTCAACCAATGTTTAAATTGAATACCTAAACACTTTAGAAATCAAGTTCAACCTTATTCGTGAGTAAACTCATATTCCAGGTGTATCCTATGTGTGTGACCCTATAGGTCTCAAGTTACGTTGGTAGTTAATGTCCATAACTAATTTATGACATCACAAGCAATGAGAGGTATCTAGAAACACATCATTTCTACCCAAGTAATTGGAAAGTTGGAGAACAACATCGACCTACATCTGTGATTAGCGTTATAGTGTTTTCATAGTTCTTTTGTCTCTGATATTAAAATAAAACTCGAGGCATGGAAATGTCATCCTCTCAACCTTCAAGCCATGTTCCTTGAACGAGAGCAGACTGTCTAAGATTCATGTGAGCTCACATATCATATATTGATTCATATGAGTATGGCCATACATTTCTCAGTCTTGGTTATCAAGTGGCTAGGATATCAACTCTGATAGGAGGGACAAACCCCATCTACATCACTCTCAGTCAATCCCTATGTGTCACAATGTATTCAAACATCACCTTTATGGTAACCCTTATTCAAGGTCACGATGGATGGTGTCAAAGTACATCAAATAACATGTGATTAATGTAGTGACTTCAAGTCTCAGAACCACAATCACCACTATGACTATGAGAGTTGACTCTGGATACCATTCAATGGTTTCCATGTATAACTCTCAAGGTGGGATTGTTTGATACACTGTTCTCTAACAAGTACCAATGTGTTTCGATCAATATCACATATCATGACTAATGTGATTATGTCATCAATTAACACACACTCTAGTCTTTTGTATTATTATTGTCTATTAGCTTCCATAATAACATCAGACTAGGGACATAGCAAGAATGTATCTACTCTTACCCACATATGATCTCACTATTCAGATCCTCTACCTGAATCCATATGTCATCGAGTAACATCATCCTTTAGACGTCTATCATGTTATACCATTATCTCATTATTGAACAAACATATAGTCTAAGATTGACTTTATTATTGATCAAATCATTTACAAGATATGCCATTAAAATCATCATATTATTGTATCTTTGGGCATACATACCAACAATAACAAGATGAATATGTTCTATAAAAGCACTCCCTAGTTGAAGGGATCATCATTAAGCATACTCCAAATGAAATACAAGTCATTCTATGTCATGAAGCCCTATGTACATTCCATGTAGAAGATAGTGCAAGATAGGATGCAGTGGAGGTATGAAACATTAGATTGTGGAACAAAGAAGCCTTTGCTTCACTAAGGAAATGAAGGTGGTTTTCATGTTATCTTTGATAAAACCTTCCTTAGTGAACTCTACTTGTAGTTTTTGTGGTTATCCTTTGTGCAAAAGTTTAGACAAAGAAGCCTTTGCTTCACTAAGGAAATTAAGGTGGTTTTCGTGTTATCTCTGCTAAAACCTTCTTTAGTGAACTCTACTTGTAGTTGTTGTGGTTATCCTTTGTGCAAAAGTTCATCCAGTCTTTAACCAAATATAGAATAAGAGTAGTGAGATAAAGAACTATCAAAGTTTTCTCCTTGACAGACAAATAGAAGGAGTATTTATAGTTGTTCTTACTTAATAACAACTGACATGTGTTGATCCTGAATCTTATCAATCATTTGTTTGCATGTATGGACGTCAGCCTCAGCAAAGTTGTGTGAAACTAACTTTAAGACCTCATAGATGGTTGGGATGTTCTAGTCAATTGCATCCCTTCTCTCTTTGGTGTGGACCTTCCCCACCCCTTGATACAATAGGGTGTACAAAATGAGGGAGGGATAGGGTTGGGTGGTCTTCTTCTCTACCACCTTATCCTTGTGCTTCTTCAGAGGGTCAACTTTTAGAGAAATATGAGTCCAAAGCCCCCAAAACTATGGTCGAGTCTCCCTCCTCTTATGTGATGCATGTTAGCAATGATGGGGAATAGATCAACTTAATAGTGAGGTTGGTCAATTTATTGGTGAAAGGTGGGGGTTCTAGAAGAGGTTGAGTTGATCGACTGAGAACATGGGTTGTGTAACATCCCTGACCTGGGTTATGTACTAACCCTAGGTGTTTTTCCTAATTAAGTTGATTAGATGCTTGCTCTTATACTTTGAAAAGTAATTAAGGCTTTTGAGGAACTAATATTTCAATTTCAGTCCCTTTTGATTAATGTTGAAACATTGTTTTGTTACTTTTGGACTAAATTACAAATTACCCAAGTTGAGGGGTTAACTTGCAAATTGCACTTTATAAAATGTTCCTCCGATGTTGAGACATCATAAGAATGAATATGGTGTAGTGGTATGGATTCCACAAGCTTGGGCACCAAGATAAAGTTTGTAGAGCAATCCTTGTGCATTAAAACCTAGTTTTGGTGTAATGTGCAAATTACCCAAAACCTAGGGTTCAATATGCAAAATATCACCTCTAGAGGATCTCTCATGTTTCTTGGCATCAAGTAGAGCAAAGAAAATGAGAGTGGCACCTCATTTGTATTATCATGGAGGAGAGAGAATCTTGACATTAAAATAATCAAGATTTAAGCATAAATGGCTCTTTAATTTAAGTTAATGCAAAAAGAAATAAATTAATTGAGGAACCCTTCAACCAAAAGTTGAAGGATGTGTTTGCAATAAGTTGGACGAGCTTGTGCTTTGCTTGGGCACAAAAATATCTTGGTTGAGTGGAAGCCAACTCACATTATCATAATAAAAAGTAATATCCACTAAAAGGTTGGATATTAATATAAAACTCTTTAAGGTGCTTAATTTATTTTCCATTAATTATTGGATAATGGGGAGGTTTTGCAAGGAAGTGAAGATGGTTTCGTGGCCAAGAAATGGAGGGGTATTTGATGGAAATTATTTTGGAAATTAAGGAAAACAACTCATTTCCTCTTTCCTTGAAAACCCATATATATATATATATATATATATATATATATATATATATATATATATATATATGTATGTATGTATGTATATGTATCCTTTTTCCAAAAAACACCAAAAGGATCATTTCCTTAGTTTCTTTCTCTTTTCACCTTTCTTTGGCCGACCAAAGGAGAGCTCTGGAACAGAGGAAGGACGACCAAACTAGCTTGGTAAGTTTTGATCATCGTCTACCTTGGATCCATGGTGGAAACCCTAAAGCAATGCTTAATTAATGGTTTTCTTCACCCGATTTCCATTTCTAGCCAAGTTGTTCATCTAAAAGTTGAAGGACGGACCTTGGACAACTGCTGGAACTCCATCCACCATTAAAGCCGTGGAGCTTGGAGCTTGAGATCGGTTCCAGATGTGGGTTTTATAACTCTAACCCTTAAGCATTGATAATGCATCCATTCCTTAAATAATCGTTGGCTACTTTTCTTCTTTGCTACTCTTTTGAGTTCTTGCTAAAATTCCCACGAAGAACAGCAACTGTTCTTGGTTGTTCTAAGAAGGACGATGCTGACATCATCATAGATGATTATCCAAAGAACAACTTTACCAAACGGTTTCCTTTTTGTTGCTCAAACGGTTCCCCCAAACCGTTTGGAAGCAAACGGTTTCAAACCATTTGGAATGAAACAGTTTCACCCAAACCGCATGGAGGGAAACAGTTTCAAACCATTTGGTGGCGTTGACCAAGGGTTGACCATTTGGAGACCTGTTGAAAATAATGTAGTTTAATAACCAATCAATTATTGTTGATTAACTCCAATTGGTTCCCTAATTGAAGGTCCTACAATCACCTGAACCCTAATCGGGTTAAGTGTTGATTTGATAATTTAATAAGTTTGAAACTTGGGTTGATTGACCCAAATGGTTTCAAACCATTTGGGGATCACCCAAACGGTCTCAAGACTGTTTGGTGATTACCCAAGACCTTTTGGAGGTCTAGGGTTAGGTATGGTTGACCAATTGAAGATCCAAAGATACTAGGTTGAAGTATAATCAAATATTGATTTTGGTGATCAATCCAATGAACCAAACCCTAAATGGTTGACTTGGATTTTGATGTTGACATGGGCAAACGGTCTCAAGACCATTTGGAGGTCATCCAAACGACCTCAAGACCATTTGGGGTCAGGTCATGATCAATTTGGATGAAGGTTCAATGGTTTCAAAGTAAATTAGATTCACATTGGTTAATGTTGAAGGGTCATCAATTCTAAACCCTAATTCAATTGATTCAAACCCTAATTGATGATCAATTGAGGGTCAATTGAAGGTCAAATCAGTTGAATGATGACCTAATTAAGTCAATTGATATGTGGTGATAGGCCCAATTGATGATTGGTTACATGTATTCAATAGTTGAAGGAATCAACAATGGAAATCCTAAATCAATTGAAGTGGTTGAGACCCTTTTTGGTCCTTGTGGTTTTGAGGGGGTTTGGACCAAACGGTCTCGAGACCGTTTGGGTCCAAATGGTCTCAAGACCGTTTGGGACCAAACAATCCCAAACTGTTTGGGTTCATGCATTTTCAAAAGTTTACTTTAGCAAACGGTTTTGGGGGTCTACTTTAGTAAATGGTTTCATGTGACCACCTTTAGCAAACGGTCTTCGCCACCTACTTTAGCAAACAGTTTCAAGGTAGCTACTTTAGCAAACGATCTCAAGTGGCTACTTTGGCAAACGATCTTGAAAGTCAACTTTGGCAAACGGTCTACACCACCTACTTTACTAAACGGTCTCAAGTGTGTAACTTTACCAAACAGTTTTAGTGGTTTGTACAAGACCGTTTGGGGTCTATATGTTCAAGAAGGTTTGGTGAATAATTAATCAAAACCACATGGGTACTTAAAGTGGTTAAAGGACAAAGTAATTAGTTGATTAATACATGATGTAATCAAAGGTGATTATAATAAAGGTATCCTTAATGGGATAAGGTGATTAGTACCCTTTGAACAATCAACCCTTAATGATCATGGTGATTAAGACATAACCCATATGTCAATTCTCTTTCATGTTGAGTTGACTTAGTCTAATCAAGGCTAATGTAAGCATCATCTTATAAAAGATGAGAGAGAAGACTTCTTACATGAATATTAATCATGTAATGGATTCTTATCATGGATGAATTTCTAATTAGGGTATGATCCATGATAGTGAGATCATGAAACCCTAATTATGAAGGTTAATGAATCATAACTCTAATTGAGGGTATTAATGGAAGTAATCCTAATACATGATGATGGTATGATCTTGATTCATAATGAATGATATGAAAAACCCTAAATTAGGGTACTTTGATGATCACTCCTACTTGGAGTAAATAGTAAACCCTAATTATGGGATGTTGAATATAAACCCTAATCTAGGGTGATGTGATGTGAATAGTAAACCCTAATTATGGGATGTTGAATATAAACCCTAATCTAGGGTGATGTGATGTGAATAGTAAACCCTAATTATGGGATATTGATAGTAAACCCTAATCTAGGGTGACGTGATGTGAATAGTAAACCCTAATTATGGGATGTTGAATATAAACCCTAATCTAGGGTGATGTGATGTGAATAGTAAACCCTAATTATGAAATGTTGATAGTAAACCCTAATCTAGGGTGATGGGATGTGAATAGTAAACCCTAATTTCAAATAAGATGAATAAAAGTGTAAAACTCTAATTCTGGATAATGAAATGATAAGTCATTAATCCTAATTGAGCTAACCCTAGAAAGGGCATAGTGGTGCAACCCTTGAATAGTGATGTTATCATTGTTTTGCATTATGTTGATATGAAATTGATGTATCTGTTATCATTTGTACTAATCATGTAGGTTTTATGAGATATTGAACATAGCCAGGTATGAGCTATGATACTTTGTTTATTGAAAGTACTTTATGAGCTTTTTAAACAATGATATGTTATGTTGCCTAGTGAAAGGTGACAAAAGAAGGTTTATAGGCTTTAAGAGCCATGTGAAGTACCTGCACTGCAATTATCATGTTTACGATGTCAGATGACTTGATGGCATTAAGTTACCAGTTAAAGTGGTAACATGTGTTTTGATAATCTAAGGGTTTGAACACCCATATTCTTGAATCATGATGATGAGATGACAAGGGATTGAGTTCCCAATAATAGTAAAGCTGTGAAATAAACTTGATAGAAATAGTACTCATTCTTTATAGCAATTGTTATAATGGTTTATGTTTGAAAACGTGCCTGATGCTAAAAGAATGTTGTAATGTACTTAAATAAGCAAGTGAAATGATATCATGTAGAGCCCTGACCATAGATCCATCATTATCGGCAGTTAGGTGATGGTGAAATAGGTTTTCCTAAGGGAACTCCTAGAGAGCATACTTTTGAGTATGTGGGGGTAATGGGCGTGAATATTTGTATGCCCTAATGGAGGAATTGATGTGAGATAAACATTAAATCTCTCAATCCTTCATTATATGTATATGTCGGGATGATGTATCACTAATCTCCCGATGATGATGATAATGTCGAATCGATGTGAGAAAAACAAGAAATCCCTCGATTGCGAAGAGAGTACAGCATGCCACTATAACTCTAATAGCGAAGTTGCCAGCATACCCTGGAAAGATATTATGGCAGAGACACGAGATGTCCTGCATGTTATTCCTCACACTGATTGAGGAGGATAAGGTCATAGAAATACGGCTCTTCTGATGACCTATGTATGGTACCAATTTCGATTTCGCAATGGTCGGTTGGAGTATGAGCGGTATACCTCATCTCCTAAGGTCATAAGTATGTTTGTAAAATGTAATTAGCCATGTAGCATATTTGCTTAAGGCTGAACTACGAGAAACAATGATTGATGATACATTGCTTATAATGTCCTGGTTGGATAAATGATATACATGTTCTTCATATTCCTTATTAAATGAATGACTGCTGCTTAGTCAAGTTATAATTGAAATGATTGCATAAAGATTACTGCTCTACTTAATTTAATCAATGAATTACCTACTGTTGAATATTTATAATTTTACTGCTCAGTGTTATTCCTCTATCTGCAATAACAATGTTTCTGGCAGAGAGTTATAATTCTTGCTGGGAAAATTTTCAATTGTCTCACCCCCGTGGGATTAAATTTTTAGGTAGATGTCGAGGAAGAAGAAACCCTTCAGTGGGTGGGCAGCAACAACAGCAGCCACAGCAGCAGCAGTAACAACAAGGACAGCAGTGATCCACAGGTGGAGACACTGTCTGTTAGGTCTTGTATATAGAGAGTCCTATGTGTCGTCTCTGTACTCTCAGGTCCTAGGAGTCAGTAGATGGTTTGAAATAGATCTTAGATTTTTGGCTTGATGCCTCGAGATTTTGTATACTGCTTATGAACAGTTTAATAGGGAAGTCAATGTTTATGACTCTCGGGATGATGTAACACAGAGATGTGATGATGAACGAGGATGTATTTAACTTTCCTTGGTTCTTAATGAAAGAGTTTTCAGTTTGTGGATCTTTGTGTAAAAAGTTTTAATTTTTAGTGATTTTCAGTAATTTCGTTGCTAAGTATTCGCTTCCGCATAATTAATAACATTTTGATCGCATGGGGTGTCACAATTTAGTGGTATCAGATCTCTAGGTTCGCTGAGTCTACAGAGACATAGGACTAAGGTTGTTGAGTCTGTTCTAGTGTCTTCTAGTATATCTGATAGTGTCTTCTGCTCATATAGGAAGAGAAGAGAAAACTAAAGATGTATGGATCACATGATGAACATGTTGTAGAGAGTAGTGTCGCTGCACCTAGAAGAGGTGCAAGAGACCAAGGAAGGGAGGAACCTATGCCTGAACCACCCCAGTTCAATCAAGCTGACATGGGGAACCCAGCCTTCCAAGCTATGTTTGGGCAGTTCATGACTTCCATGACACACATGACTAATAGGATTCCCATACCTACACCTAGGGCACCTACCCCTCAAGAAAGACAAGGAGCTGACAAGACATTGAACGACTACATCGGGTTGGAGCCACAGAATATGCTGGAACACCTGACCCAGTAGATGTTGACATGTGGCTAACTGAGTTAGAGAAGGCCTTTAGAATCCTGAACATCCCAGAAGCTGAGAAGGTTAGACATTATGTGTACCTTCTTAAGGGGAGTGCTGGTCACTGGTGGACCATAGAGGAGGGAAAAAGGCCAGGTGTGGAGATCGAATGGGAAGTATTTCGATGAGAATTTGTCAACAGATACTTTCCTAAGATGTTCTTGGATGAGAAAATCTCTCAGTTTGAGAGATTAAGGCAGGGACCGATGAACATTAGCGAATATGAGGCTAAGTTCATGGAGCTTCTACGGTCTGTCCGCATATGGCAACCAATGATGAAGAAAGGATTAGGCATTTTGAGAAGGGGTTAAACGCTGAGTTGACCACCCCTATGTCTGCTCTGGAAAACAGGGAAAGATTTGCTACTTTTGTGGAATCTGTCAGAAGGATAGAGAGGTATGTGACTGAGAAGCGACAGACCAAGAACAAGAAGATGTATCCCCAGTTCCAAGGATCATCATCTAAGGGTTTCAAGAAACTGAGGTTTTCTGTGCCTACACCACCACCTAGATTCAGTACCCAGACGCAGTGGACGTCAAATAGGGGTAGAGGAAGAAGTTTACCACTAGAAGGAGCTCATAGCTCAGCATCTGTGTCAGTTACCGGACCATCCAGACCACAGCAAGGAATTAGGAGTTGTTACATATGTGGAAACGTGGGGCATTTGATGAAGGATTGTAGAGCCAGAGAGGCAAGTGTGACTCAACCTCAGAGGCAGAGCCAGCAAGGTTCTCAAAGGAGACAGTTTCCAGGCGGCACTAGAGGACTTGGAAAAGCGTCCCAAGTTGGATCATCAGCACCCAGTCATCGAGCACCCAATCAACCACAGGCAATGGTGAGGTTTTATGTGATGAATCCTCCTGATGCAGTAGTCAACCCTCGGGTTGTGACAGGTCAGATGGAGTTGTTTTATTCTGATATGTCTACATCCTGCATCGTATCTATTTTAATTGATCCGGGTTCTACGCATTCCTTTATCACTCGAAGAGTGATTCTTGACTGCAATATGACAGTTAGTCATAGAGCAGATAGTTTGTTGTTAGAAACCCCTTTGATGGGATCTGCTGTGTTGCGGGAGGTGTGTTCTCCCTGCATTCTTTCCTTTTCTGAACATCGCATTCAAGTGGATCTTATACCACTTGAGTTGCACAGGTTCGATATAATCCTTGGGATGGATACCTTATAAAGGTATAAGGTTGTCTTGGATTGTGAGTCCAAGCAAGTTGTGTTCACTAATGATAGTGACACATGGATCTTTCAAGGAGATAGAAAGATCCTACCAACCTGTCTTGTGTCAGCTATGGTTGCTGAGAAGCTGATGAGGCAAGGATGTTATGCATTCTTGGCCCATGTGGTAGATACCACCATGGAGAGTTCTAATCCTGTTGAAGTTCCTGTAGTCAGGGAATTCAAAGATGTGTTTCCTGAAGAACTTCCAGGTTTACCTCCGCCCTGAGAGATTGATTTTGATATTAATCTAATCTCGGGCACGCCGCCAATAGCACAAACATCGTATAGTATGGTGCCTGTTGAGATGGCAGAACTCAAGAAACAACTACAAGAGTTGCTTGAGAAGGGTTTCATCTGACCAAGTACTTCACCTTGGGGTGCTCCGGTCCTCTTTGTTAAAAAGAAGGATGGGTCGATGCGGTTATGCATTGACTACAGACAGTTAAATAAAGTAACAATAAAGAATAAGTATCCTTTACCTAGGATTGATGATCTCTTTGACCAGTTGCGTGGTGTGACAGTTTTCTCCAAGATAGATCTGAGGTCAAGATATCATCAGCTGCGTATTAAGGAGGGTGACATACCTAAGTCTGCCTTTAGGACAAGGTATGGTCACTATGAGTTCACGGTTATGTCGTTTGGACTAACTAATGCACCAGCTGCATTTATGGAACTCATGAATAGAATCTTTCAACCTTTCCTTGATCAGTGTGTAGTTGTCTTCATAGACGACATCTTGATCTACAGTAGAGATGCTCAGCAGCATGAGCAGCATCTTTGTCAGGCTCTAACTTTGCTAAGAGAGCATGAATTATATGCTAAATTTAGCAAGTGTGAGTTCTGGTTACCAGAAGTTTCTTTTCTTGGACACGTAATATCTGCTTCAGGTATACGTGTTGACCCTAAAAAGGTAGAATCTGTCCTGCAGTGGGAGCAGCCGAAGACACCAATGGAGATCCACAGTTTCTTAGGGTTGGCAGGATATTACAGGAGGTTCATTAAGAACTTCAATTATATAGCTTTACCCTTGACTAAGTTGACCAGGAAGGATGTTCCTTTTGCCTGGAATGACAAGTGTCAGTAATCATTCCAGTTGTTAAAGGAAAGGCTGACAAGTGCACCAGTGCTAGTGTTACCTGAACAAGGGAAAGGATATATAGTTTTTTGTGATGCCTCTAAGAATGGACTAGGATGTGTGTTAATGTAGGATAAACAAGTGATTTCTTTTACTTCTCGACAGCTTAAGAAACACGAGGAGATTTATCCGACACACGATCTAGAACTAGTTGTTGTAGTCCATGCCTTGAAGATCTGGAGACATTATCTCTATGGAGAGACATTCCAGATTTTCACAGACCATAAGAGCCTAAAATATATCTTCTCTCAGCATGAGCTAAATATGAGGCAACACCACTGGATGGAATTAATCAAGGACTACGATTGTACAATTGATTATCATCCAGGGAAGGTCAATGTAGTTGCTGATGCTTTGAGTAGGAAATCAGCAACACTAACCCTAGAGAGAGCACAGCTGAATTCTTTGGTTTGCTCTAGGAGGGATATGCTTATCTCTTTAAGGCAAGACAATGTATAGCTTAAGGTGTCATTGTTATCTGGGTTGTTAGATGAGATGCACATAAAGCCTACTCTGAGACAGTAGATTAAGGAGGCATAGCAAGTTGATGTTGTAGTTCAGCAGATTAGATCAGAGTATGGTAGTGAGAAACGAGAGGGTTTCCATGATTCAGATGATCAGGTAGCCTGTTATCATGATAGAATGATAGTACCTGATGTGGACAACTTAAGGAAGTTAGTCCTAGAGGAAGCTCATTCTTCAATGTATGCTATGCATCCAGGAAGCACCAAGATGTATCATAACTTGAAAGATATGTATTGGTGGCCTGGTTTGAAGGATGTTGTTGAGTTTGTTATGCGGTGTCTAGTGTGTCAGCAAGTTAAAGCTGAACACAGAAGCCTGCAGGAACACTACAGCCTTTGCCCATACCACAGTGGAAGTGGGATCATGTGACCATGGATTTTGTGGTCGGTTTACCCAGAACAGTCAAAGGTCATGATTCCATTTGGGTAATAGTTGATCGGTTGACAAAGACAACACATTTCTTACCTGTCAAAACAACCTACTCTGCTGAGAAGTTGGCACAGTTATATGTAGATGAGATAGTGTGGTTGCATGGGGTCCCAGTTACCATTATTTCTGACAGAGGTCCCCAGTTTACAAGTCATTTTTGGGAGCGACTTCATAAAGCTTTAGGCACGCAGTTAAGGTTTAGTACAGCCTTTCATCCTCAGACTGATGGACCATCTGAAAGGACTATATAGACCTTGGAGGACTTGCTTAGGGCATGTGTCCTTCAGTTTACAAGGAGTTGGGATCTACACCTAAGCTTGATAGAGTTTGCCTACAACAATAGCTATCAACACAGTATTGACATGGCACCTTATGAAGCTTTGATTGGTAGACGTTGTAGATCTCCCCTATGTTGGTATGAAACTGGTGAATATCAACTTTTAGGTCCTAAACTTGTGCAGCAGACTACTGAGAAGATTAAAATAATACAACAACAGTTAAAGACTGCACAGGATAGGCAGAAATGTTACGCTGATAAGCGTCGTAGACCTTTAGAATTTCAGGTTGGAGACAGAGTGTACCTCAAGGTCTCACCTTGGAAGGGAGTTCTTAGGTTTGGAAGAAAAGGAAAGTTAGCTCCTAGATTTATGGGGCCTTATCCAATCATTGAACGGGTTGGAAAGGTAGCTTATAAGCTGGAGTTACCATATGAGCTGCAAAAGTTTCACCCAATGTTCCACATTTCCATGCTAAGGAAATGTCATCCTGACATAGAATCAGTTCTACAGCCTATGGAAGTAGAATTGAACGATGATATATCTTATGTAGAAGGACCTGTGTCGATTCTTGATATAAGGATCAAGAAGCTAAAAAAGAAAGACATAAGTCTTGTGAAAGTCCTCTGGAATCACTGTGGCGTTGAAGAAGCTATGTGGGAACTAGAGGAAGAGATGAGGAGGAAATACCCTGCTCTTTTCTCTTAATATGTTTTTGTGATGATTTCGGGGACGAAATCCTTGTAAGGGGTGGATAATTTGTAACATCCATGACCTGGGTTATGTACTAACCCTAGGTGTTTTGCCTAATTAAGTTGATTAGATGCTTGATCTTATACTTTGAAAAGTAATTAAGGCTTTTGAGGAACTAATATTTCAATTTCAGTCCCTTTTGATTAATGTTGAAACATTATTTTGTTACTTTTGGACTAAATTGCAAATTACCCAAGTTGAGGGGTTAACTTGCAAATTGCACTTGATAAAATTTTCCTCTGATGTTGAGACATCATAAGAATGAATATGATGTAGTGGTACGGATTCCACAAGCTTGGGCACCAAGATAAAGCTTGTAGAGCAATCCTTGTGCATTAAAACCTAGTTTTGGTGTAATGTGCAAATTACCCAAAACCTTGGGTTCAATATGCAAAATATCACCTCTAGAGGGTCTCTCATGTTTCTTGGCATCAAGTAGAGCAAAGAAAATGAGAGGGGCGCCTCATTTGGATTATCATGGAGGAGAGAGAATCTTGACATTTAAATAATCAGGATTTAAGAATAAATGGATCTTTAATTTAAGTTAATGCAAAAAGAAATAAATTAATTGAGGAACCCTTCAACCAAAAGTTGAAGGATGTGTTTGCAATAAGTTGGACGACCTTGTGATTTGCTTGGGCACAAAAAGATCTTGGTTGAGTGGAAGCCAACTCACATTATCATAATAAAAAGTAATATCCACTAAAAGGTTGGATATTAATATAAAACTCTTTAAGGTGCTTAATTTCTTTTCCATTAATTCTTGGATAATGGAGAGGTTTTGCAAGGAAATGAAGATGGTTTCGTGGCCAGGAAATGGAGGGGTATTTGATGGAAATTATTTTTGAAATTAAGGAAAACAACTCATTTCCTCTTTCCTTGAAAACCCATATATATATATATATATATATATATATATATATATATATATATATATATATATGTGTGTGTGTGTGTGTGTGTGTGTGTGTGTGTGTGTGTGTGTGTATCCTTTTTCCAAAAAAACACCAAAAGGATCGTTTCCTTAGTTTCTTTGTCTTTTCACCTTGCTTTGGCCAACCGAAGGAGAGCTATGGAATAGAGGAAGGACGGCCAAACTAGCTTGGTAAGTTTTGATCATCATCTACCTCGGATCCATGGTGAAAACCCTAAAGCAATGCTTAATTAATGGTTTTCTTCACCCGATTTCCATTTCTAGCCAAGTTGTTCATCCAAAAGTTGAAGGACAGACCTTGGACAACTGCTGGAACTCCATCCACCATTAAAGCCGTGGAGCTTGGAGCTTGAGATCAGTTCTAGAGGCGGGTTTTATAACTCTAACCCTTAAGCATTTCTAATGCATCCATTCCTTAAATAATCATTGGCTACTTTTCTTCTTTGCTACTCTTTTGAGTTCTTGCTAAAATTCCCACGAAGAACAGCAACTGTTCTTGGTTGTTCTAAGGAGGACGATGCTGACATCATCATAGATGATTATCCAAAGAACAAATTTACCAAACGGTTTCCTTTTTGTTGCTCAAACGGTTTCCCAAACCGTTTGGGAGCAAACGGTTTCAAACCGTTTGGAATGAAACGGTTTCACCCAAACCACATGGAGGGAAACGGTTTCAAACCGTTTGGTGGCGTTGACCAAGGGTTGACCATTTGGAGACCTCTTGAAAATAATTTAGTTTAATAAACTATCAATTATTGTTGATTAACTCCAATTGTTTCCCTAATTGAAGGTCCTACAATCACCTAAACCCTAATCGGGTTAAGTGCTGATTTGATAATTGAATAAGTTTGAAACTTGGGTTGATTGACCCAAACGGTTTCAAACCATTTGGGGATCACCCAAATGATCTCAAGACCGTTTGGTGATCACCCAAGACCGTTTGGAGGTCTAGGGTTAGGTATGGTTGACCAATTTAAGATCCAAAGATACTAGGTTGAAGTATAATCAAATATTGATTTTAGTGATCAATCCAATGAACCAAACCCTAAATGGTTGACTTGGATTTTGATGGTGACATGGGAAAACGGTCTCAAGACCGTTTGGGATCAGGTCATGATCAATTTGGATGAAGTTTCAATGGTTTCAAAGTAAATTAGATTCACATTGGTTAATGTTGAAGGGTCATCGATTCTAAACCCTAATTCAATTGATTCAAACCCTAATTGATGACCAATTGAGGGTCAATTGAAGGTCAAATCAGTTGAATGATGACCTAATTAAGTCAATTGATATGTGGTGATAGGCCCAATTGATTATTGGTTACATGTATTCAATAGTTGAAGGAATCAACAATGGAAACCCTAAATCGATTGAAGTGGTTGAGACCCTTTTTGGTCCTTGCGGTTTTGAGGGGGTTTGGACCAAACGGTCTCAAGACCGTTTGGGTCCAAATGGTCTCAAGACCGTTTGGGACCAAACGATCCCAAACCGTTTGGGTTCATGCGTTTTCAAAAGTTTACTTTAGAAAACGGTTTTGGGGGTCTACTTTAGTAAATGGTTTCATGTGACCACCTTTAGCAAACAGTCTTCACCACCTACTTTAGCAAACGGTTTCAAGGTAGCTACTTTAGCAAACAATCTCAAGTGGCTACTTTGGCAAACGATCTTGAAAGTCAACTTTGGCAAACGATCTACACCACCTACTTTACTAAGCGGTCTCAAGTGTGTAACTTTACCAAACGGTTTTAGTGGTTTGTGCAAGACCGTTTGGGGTCTATATGTTCAAGACTGTTTGGTGAATAATTAACCAAAACCGCATGGGTACTTAAAGTGGTTAAAGGACAAAGTAATTAGTTGATTAATACATGATGTAATCAAAGGTGATTATAATAAAGGTATCCTTAATGGGATAAGGTGATTAGTACCCTTTGAACAATCAAGCCTTAATGATCATGGTGATTAAGACATAACCCATATGTCAATTCTCTTCCATGTTGAGTTGACTTAGTCTAATCAAGGCTAATGCAAGCATCATCTTATAAAAGATGAGAGAGAAGACTTCTTACATGAATATTAATCATGTAATGGATTTTTATCATGGATGAATGTCTCATTAGGGTATGATCCATGATAGTGAGGTCATGAAACCCTAATTATGAAGGTTAATGAATCATAACCCTAATTGAGGGTATTAATGGAAGTAATCCTAATACATGATGATGGTATGATCTTGATTCATAATGAATGATATGATAAACCCTAAATCAGGGTACTTTGATGATCACTCCTACTTGGAGTAAATAGTAAACCCTAATTATGGGATGTTGAATATAAACCCTAATCTAGGGTGATGTGATGTGAATAGTAAGCCCTAATTATGGGATGTTGAATATAAACCCTAATCTAGGGTGATGTGATGTGAATAGTAAACCCTAATTATGGGATGTTGATAGTAAACCCTAATCTAGGATGATGTGATGTGAATAGTAAACCCTAATTATGGGATGTTGAATATAAATCCTAATCTAGGGTGATGTGATGTGAATAGTAAACCCTAATTATGGGATGTTGATAGTAAACCCTAATCTAGGGTGATGTGATGTGAATAGCAAACCCTAATTTCAAATAAGGTGAATAAAAGTGTAAAACTCTAATTCTGGGTTATGCTTTTTAGCATGAAGCCTTATAATTGGATAATGAAATGATAAGTCATTAATCCTAATTGAGCTAAGGGGATGATTAACCCTAATTGAAATGAAAAAGGGAAACCCTAACCCTAGTAAGGGCATAGTGGTGCAATCCTTGAATAGTGATGTTATCATTGTTTTGCATTATGCTGATATGAAATTGATGTATCTGTTATCATATGTACTAATCATGCAGGTTTTATGAGATATTGAACATAGCCAGGTATGAGCTATGATAATTTGTTTATTTAAAGTACTTTATGAGCTTTGTAAACAATGATATGTTATGTTGCCTAGTGAAAGGTGACAAAAGAAGGTTTATAGGCTTTAAGAGTCATGTGAAATACCTACACTGCAATTATCATGTTTACACTGTCAGATGACTTGATGCCATTAAGTTACCAGTTAAAGTGGTAACATGTGTTTTGATAATCTAAGGGTTTGAACGCCCATATTCTTGAATCATGTTGATGAGATGACAAGGGATTGAGTTCCCAATGATAGTAAAGTTGTGAAATAAACTTGATAGAAATAGTACTCATTCTTTATAGCAATTGCTATAATGGTTTATGTTTGAAAACATGCCTTATGCTAAGAGAATATTGTAATGTACTTAAATAATCAAGTGAAAAGATATCATGTAGAGCCCTGACCATAGATCCATCATCGTCAGTAGTTAGGTGATGGTGAAACAGGTTTTCCTAAGGGAACTCCTGGAGAGCATACTTTTGAGTATGTGGGGGTAATGGGCGTGAATAACTTTACGCCCTAATGGAGGAATTGATGTGAGATAAACATTAAATCTCTCAATCCTTCATTATATGTATATGTCGGGATGATGTATCACTAATCTCCCGATGATGATGATAATGCTGAATCGATGTGAGAAAAACAAGAAATCCCTCGATTGCGAAGAGAGTACAGCATGCTACTGTAACTCTAATAGCGAAGTTGCCAGCATACCCTGGAAAGCTATTATGGTAGAGACACGAGATGTCCTGCATGTTATTTCTCACACTGACTGAGGAGGATGAGGTCATAGAAATCCGGCTCTTCTGATGACCTATGTATGGTACCGATTTCGATTTCACAATGGTCGGTTGGAGTATGAGCGGTATTCCTCATCTCCTCAGGGCATAAGTATGTTTGTAAAATGTAATCAGCCGTGTAGCATATTTGCTTAAGGCTGAACTATGAGAAACAATGATTGATGATACATTGCTTATAATGTCCTAGTTGGATAAATGATATACATGTTCTTCATATTCCTTATTAAATGAATGACTGTTGCTTAGTCAAGTTATAATTGAAATGATTGCATAAAGATTACTGCTCTACTTAGTTTAATCAATGAATTACCTATTGTTGAATATTTATAATTTTACTACTCAGTGTTATTCCTCTATCTGCAATAACAATGTTTCTGGCAGAGAGTTATAACTCTCGCTGGGACAATTTTCAATTGTCTCACCCCCGTGGGATTAAATTTTTAGGTAGAAGCTGAGGAAGAAGAAACCCTTTAGTGGGTGGGCAGCAACAACAGCAACCACAGCAGCAACAATAACAACAAGGACAGTAGTGATCCACAGATGGAGACACTATCTGTTTGGTCTTGTATATAGAGAGTCATATGTGTCGTCTCTGTACTCTCAGGTCCTAGGAGTCAGTAGATGGTTTGAAATAGATCTGAGATTTTTGGCTTGATGTCTCGAGATTTTGTATACTGCTTATGAATAGTTTAATAGGGCAGTCAATGTTTATGACTCTCAGGATGATGTAACACAGAGATGTGATGATGAACCAGAATGTATTTAACTTTCATTGGTTCTTAATGATAGAGTTTTCAGTTTGTGGATCTTTGTGTAAAAAGTTTTAATTTTTAGTGATTTTCAGTAATTCTGCTGCTAAGTATTTGCTTCAGCATAATTAATAGCATTTTGATCGCACGGGGTGTCACAGGTTGATTGATTGGTGGAATGACATGATGGGTTGGAGATGACAGGTTGATCAACAGAGGGAATTTGTCGATCGAATGGTGTCATGGTAGATGCTAATAGAAATGGTTGAGTCAATTAGTCAAGGGAATGAGTCAGTCGACTCACCATGGTATTGATGAAGTGTGAAGGAGGTGTGTTCAACTGACTAGTGAAGGGTAGGTCAATTGGTGAGTAGTTGTGTGAATGGGTTTTGGTTGGTAAATCTGTTGATAAGAAACCATACAACCATTGTATATAGGGGGCGTGATGGAACACTGGTTGGTTTCCAGTCAGGCTACCGAGTGACATGATTATGTTGGTCATTCGAGTGGCATGGAGCAGCAAAGTATGGTTAGCATTAAGCAGCAAGCTCCACCCACTCTATCAACACGCAGTTGGGAAAAGAATCAATGATAGGAGAAAAGCTTGGAAAAGGGGGAATCATTTTTGGTGTTGGCCCCCCTTTCTCTGGAGCTTATTATATGGACAACTAAGAGCTTGTCACATGACTCATAGGTAGTGGGTTGATCGACTTGGCTATAGTTAGTGTGATGGAGTACATGGCTCAGTTTCCCAACTCACTATATTAGTCGATATACTAGTGAAAGGAAAAAAGTATCAATAACTTCACGCTCCAATGGTGCCCACTAGTAACCTAACTAGTTAAATGGGTCCATTGAATGGGTGTGGAACATTCCTTTTGATATAAGTGTGTTGGTCGGCCAACAAGGTTGACCGATCGATTGTATCGTGCATGTTTTCATAGGAGTTAGTCTATTGACTTGATGCATGATATGATTTCCCGACAAGGGTGCAAATTTACATTAGCTCCCTAGATCATACAACGCCTTCAAGTTGCCTTAGTGGGACTCTAGATCAATTAATTGGGGAGGTCATTGGTGTGCATTGTACATGCGGGTCGGTCGGTTGAAGATTGCAATTGATCAACTCATCTACCTTTATTACTTATGTAAAGGGAGAATCATTGGTCCATTTACTAGAAATATTAGTAGACTGACTGATGGGTACTCAGTATTTTTTTTGTTTAAATATCTATCTACCAGCAAACTATAAGCAACCAAATACAATTAAGATCAACATGAGTTATTAATAAAATGCAACTACATGTAATGAATATATAATTAACTAAATGAAAAATGAACCATTATAAATGTAAAATAATTTTATCTAGATAATCATTTGGTTTCCCTTTGACAATTAGCTCAACAAGTGTTGCTTGAATCATCTTTGAGGTTGAGAGGGGAAGTACGGTCATCTCTAGCACTACAAAGTCCTCTGTAGTGTAGTAGTGCTTCAACCTTCGTCTATTTTCCACAAACTCTCCCTTGACCGTGTCTCGTGACAAAAAGGCCCCATGCTAATAGATGTACTTCACAAGTATGGGGCATATCGTATGGATTTTAGCTTCCCTGAGAATAGTCTCAATCTGGAATTATAGGAAAACACTTCTTCACCCAGTTGGATGTCCTTCCTATTCAAGTGGACATCACTCCACATATTGGTCCTCTCCTTAGAAATATGAGCACTTACTTAAGAACTCATGTGGAGCTCCTCTAGTTCCTATAATAAGAGCAATCACCTTTCCCCTATTAAACATAGATCAAAAATCAGCATTTCGATTGCCCATCTTTCCTTGTATTCCATCTCCATGGAGAGACAACATAACTTTCCATAAATTAGGTGGAATGGTGTGGTGCCTAACAATATCTTGGATGTATTCTATATTGCCCAAAGTGCATCATTCAACTTCAACGCCCAGTCCTTCTTGGTGTGTCACATACTCTTCTGTAGATTTCTCTTGATTGGTCTATTTGAAACTTCAATGTGGCCACTAGTCTACGATTGGTATAGGGATGCGACGCAGTGGTGAACTTCATGCTTCTTCATCAATGCTTTGAATATCTTCCCCGAGAACTGTGAGCCACCACCAAAAATCACCATGTGAGGTGCCCCAAACTTGGGAAAGATAGTGGCTTTGAACAATTCTGTCATAGGTTTGGAGTGAAAGGTGGTTGTGGGGATTGCCTCCACCCACTTTGAGACATAGTCAACCACCACAAGAATGTAGGAGTATCCACAATAAGGGGTAAATGGACCCATGTGGTCTACCCCCCACACATGAAAGATTTCTACCTCCCAACATGAGGTCAGTGACATCTCATCTCTCTTTGATATATTCCAGGTTCTTTGACATTGATCACATGGTAAAATTGATTGGTATGCATCCTTATACAACATGGGCTAGTAAAACCCACATTAAAGGACCTTCTTGAATGTCTTTGTTGCACTCATGTACCACCCATTGGGCCTGAGTGGCACTACCCAAGAATAGAGTGGCCCTCTTTTTTGTAATACACCTATGATAAAGACCATTGGTGCAAAGTCATAAGAGGCATGGTTCATCCCAATAATAGATTTTTACATCATTCATGAACTTTTTCTTGGAATCTCTAGTGTAAGCATGATGTATAACTCCCCATATAATATGCAAACCATTGGATATTTGAAGAAATCTTCATCAACTAATCATCTGCAAATGAGTCATTGATTGGAATTGGTATCATTTACAATGTGATGGATATGGATCAAGTAATAGATGATGTACTATTGAGTTAAAGTTGCTTTTTACAGGCTATATTCCATGCATTTAGTGCATAATTTTCAATTAGAGATATATTTATGCATTCCTTATCAATATTAGCATGTGAAACACTATTGCGTCAAATATTTAGTATTCTACCAAATTATGTTGAGTTATCAACTTTTATTCAAACTTATATTATTTTTCCCATATTTCAGGAAATTTGAGCACTTCCAGTACATCTTGATGCTACCAACATATATGTTGGTGGTATCGACATATATGTCAGTGGTACCGATATCATGCGAAATCCAACAAGGAATTCTAGAAATCTCAATACTTTTGAGACAGCATTCGGGGCTACCGAGATGATGATCAATGCTAACAAAGAGAGGAGTCAGTGATACCTAATTATTTCTGAGAAAGCATCAGTAGTGGAATTAATTATTTCAGTGCCACTGACATCCTAGTCGATGCTACCAACTTATGCATCCAGAACAAGTTAGAACTTGTTAAAAGAAACTTCATGCTATCAACACTCATTTAACAAGGGCTTTGAGTCAGTCGACAAGTTGATGCCACTAACATTCAATCAACAGTACTGACTATGCACGACTAATGTAGATTAAATAGCATGACATATCCAACGGTTTCAACTTAATGATGGCTAGAGTCCCACTTATGACCTAAGGGGAGTTTGGCCAAGTTATCATATCATGTTCTATCTCATTGAAATAGAGCACATGGCCGAGAGAGGAGGAGACGAAGGAGATAGCCATGTGTTGGATTCTCTTGTCACTTTTGGAAGGTGGATTTATAGTTGAAACATTGTGGATCAAGGTGTCTATGGAGGGGAACATCAGTTGCGCTTCTTCAAGGGTTTTCATTGGTTTATCTAATGTTTAGCATATTTTCTCCCTCTTCCACTTTGTATACAAATGTAGAAATCATGTGGGGCTAATCCTCATATTCCTTAGGACCCAGGAGTATCCTGGTATTACTCAATATTTTACTTTCATGAGTTAATAATATATTTCTATTAATCTTGGACATGAATCTACAATTTCTTAATGAATTGTTTGTGCTTGTTTACCACAACCAATATATTAGACCACTAATTGCTTTAGGAGAGGGATTAGGGGTTGGAAAAGTTGTAGATTTTTATAGCTCATACTATTCCTCAAGAGAGGGATTTCGGCTATGGAATATAACCTAAAGTTATCAATGACGCAACTAGCTAATTCCTAAACCACTACAGAAGTGGGGTTCTTCTTGGTATAGTAGTGTATTACGTTGTGCAAGTGGGTATACTTACTACAGGTCTTGAACTCAGGTCTATTGGTTAAACATTTTTTATGAAAGGAAGTTGAATGCAAAGCATATCATGGTGAAATTGTAATCCTGAGGAATCCATCCATTTCTGATTACTTCCACTTAATTTAGGTTTCAATTCTTGTTCTTTGTCATAAAATATTCAACCAATCATATTTACTAGCCCTATCTGATTAGGTTGCAGTTAGTAGTAGTTTTTGAAAAAGATTTCCTTGAGTTCAACACTCGGGCCTTATAGCCTAAATTACGTAACTCATATACTTGCATTTTACATGCACAGTTTAGGCGTGACAAGTTTTTGGCATGGTTGTTGGAGAGACGACAACACTAGCACTACAAGTGTTGTGACTGGACACTCTAGGCCATTTCTTTTTCTTTTATTTATTCTTTTAGATCTCTTCTTAGAAATTGAGCTTAATGGGGAAAAAATCGCAATAATTTACTAGTATTCATTCTCTCACCTTACTATATCATTTAAAGTTACTAGAGCATGGTTCATACCAGAACCACAAACTGTGAAGTATCTACTCCAACCAGCATAGACCAGGAGGAGAAGGGAGTTTGGGTTTTCAGCTGAGAAGCTCATCCAAACCCCACCACCACATGTAGAGTAAGAAGAAGTTGTAGTCATGTCATAGAATAGTGACGACCATCTTTGAGAATAACATGTGGAACAAACTGTTTGGGAGAAAATAAAAGTGTCTTCAGCCATAGCACAATTAGGGCCAATTAGATGACAAACAGTCAGTGTGGATAGTTACAAGACCAGTCCTAGAATGGTGGCACTAATTGAATCTTAGTCATTCCATGGCCATAGCATGGAGGACCCTATGGTGTACATTAACATCTATATACAAAGTTGTAATATCTTAAAGTAGACAGGGTACCAGCCACAGTCATCTATCTAAATCTTTTTTCTTTTTCTGCATCAAGTAAAGCAAAGACATGGTTCCTCACCCCCCCCCCGCTAGAATTGATAGACACTTGGGATGAAATGATCAACACCGTTTTCAAGCGGTACTTTCCTCCTCTAAAGACAAATGAGCTAGTGGGGAAGATTCACAACTTCAAGCAGCATGTTGAGGAGTCCTATTTTGAATCTTGGGAGCGATTTTAGAACATGCAAAAGAAGATCTTGTGTCATAGAATTGACCTTTATGGCTAGGCAAATACCTTCTAGTATGGCCTACACAAAGGTGAAAGGACTAGTCTTGACATTGCATGAGCAAGTTTCTTTCTAAACAATAAGGCCACAATATGTCATGAGATTCTAAAGAAGATGGCCCATAATCATTTCAAAGGTGAAGAGAGAGAAGAACAAACAACAATGAAAGTGCTATGGAATCATGGGATCTCACAAATTCAAAGCTCAAATGGATAGGCTCATGAGGAACCTTGAACATCAATCTAGCACCTCCTCTGGAGGTGAAGAGGAGGAGTGCATGTACTTTCATCAGCAATATCAACATGATAGGGGTCAGATCCTACTAAGATAGATAGAATTGAAGGCATGTTATGCAGACTAGTGAGTTAGAATGAAGCCTTACTGGACTAGAGAAAAAGGGTGTAGCAAAATCAAGTGTCTTAAATCTGCAATGTCGAAAATCAGATATCTCAACTGGCAGTAGAGGTGGCATCCATAAAGAATCCCATTTAGTAGGGATTTCTTGGGAATACATAGACACCTCATCAACAACATCAATTAAATTTTGTCTCTAATTTCAATGAAGCAGAGCATGCTACTAAGGAGTCACTAGAAAACACACACCAAAGCCAGATTGGGTGTATGTGTCAAAAGTTCTATTTTCCAACACAAGCATGTAGAGAAGTCTCATGTGTCATTCCCATATATTTTGACACCAAGGAAGATGGAAAAGAAGTTTAATAAATTCTTAGAAATCTTCCAAAATATATGTATCAACATCTGGCTTGTGGAGGCAATAGAACAGATCCATGCACATGGATGATTCTTGAAGGATTTCATCAACAAGAAAAAATAGATAAAAGATATAGTTGTCTTATGTGTTGATGAAGTGGTGAGTACCATGATTCAGGGAAGGTTTCCAGTAAAGATAAAGGACCCAGGTTTATTCTAGATCCCTTGTTCCATAGGTAGCAAACATTTTGACAAGCACAATGTGACTCTGGGGAGAACATTAATCTCATGTGTCTCTCTACATTCTGAAATTTTGGATAATAAGAAACCAACAAAGATGTCCATGACAATCCAATTGGCGGATCAATAAATTTTGAGTCTGTATGGGATATGCAAGGATGTGTTAGTCAAAGTCAATAAAGTCATCTATCATGATGATTTTGTGATCATGGATATGCATGAGATGTGAGGATCTGAGATGTCATTAGGATGGTTGTTCCAAGATGTGGCTGATGTGATCATTGCCATGAGTAGAGTTTGCTTGACGCATCCCATGAAAACCCAAGTTGAAGAAAACCAAGATGTTGATCCTAGGACATTAAACAAGTGCACTTGTGGGAAGAAACCCATTTTCATTTCTGTTATTTATTTTTTATTTAAGTCTTTTAATTAGTTATATTTCATATGTGTCTTATTAGATGTTTAATTGATGTAATAAAGGTGCATTGATGATCTTCTTTAGTGTACAAAAATTTCCTGCCGATACCATCGCCACCATAGTCGGTGGTACCTGACACAAATTTACCGTGCGTATAATGTAAGTGCACGTGCTAAAGTAATATAGGCCTTTATGAGGACCGAGTCGAACGCAGGGAATGGGTTTTAGTATACTACTACTAATTGTTTGCAATCAACTAGACCGATTAAAATGGTTTGAGAGTTGATTGAAAAAGAAAAGGAAAGTAAAAGAAAGCAAAACAATCGATCAAATGGTTGGTTTAATCAATTAAAGATGGAATCTTTAGGATTGCGGTTTCACCGCAGGTTCTCGTTGTACTAATTCCTACAAAATTATCCTAATCCGTCTCCTATTCTGAGTAGTGGCCTTTAGTCAGAATTGTTCGCTGTCGTGATAGAATTCACTACCTAAATCTAGGTCGGTTCCACGGTAGTAGTAACCTATACCCTAAATTAGGTGCATGAAGATCACACTCTGGGTTTCCACCATTAACTGTACATCGCCTTGTTCAAAGGATTTATTAGTTAATGTGATATTCGTCTCTTTTCAACTGTTAATTCTTATTTCAAAGTAATTAAAGGTATTAAATTATCATTAGGGTGATCAATCATAATGATATAATGGAGAAAATGAAATCATACCACAGATTTTAGAAACAAATTGTGATAACTATGTCAAAACTGTCATACAATGAAATCCTGGGCTACTCCCGGTCCTAAAGATAAAGGGGATTAGCCCCGCATGTTCATCTCAATGAAAGACATGATGAGAGAAAGGGAAAACATATGGAAAATGTGAATAGATGTGATGTAAACCCCTGAACGGAGGAGATCCAGGTGTTCCTTGGCGCGGGGTGAACGTTCTACAGCCTTCCGGTGGTGGAAAACGTCTTTTGCGGCTCTCGAAACGATCAGGGTGTGGCTCTGGGCTCTGTTCTTCTCTCTTTCTCCTCCTCGAGACTTGTGCAATGGCTTCGGACGTGATAGATTACTTAGGGCCGCCGTAATTAGGTATATGCACCACTTTTGGTCACCCAAATAATCACCACCGTACGATTAGACACGATCTTTAGCAAATCCTAATCTGACGGCGTCGATACCATCGACACGGGTCGATGGTATCGACCTGCATGAGGCACCGGCGCTTGTGCAATTCTTTGGGGTTCTCTTTGATGTTGCCTCGATACCATCGATTGTGTGTCGATGGTATCGACACCTTAGGCGTCGCTTTTCTCTGGAATCCGACATTGAAGCTGACTTTTCTGAGGCGAGGTCGATAGTATCGACTTTGGGTTGATAGTATCGACATCTGGAAATCTGGCTCGTTGACGCTCTCTCGATACCATCGACAGTCCCATCGATGGTATCGACTTCTGGTTGCTCTTCTCCGGCAATGCACTGTGACCACGTCGATGGTATCGACCATCCGTCGATGGCATTGACATATTCAGATATCCGAATTGCCTAAAATGAGGAGAAGAACACCAATCAAATCTAACAAATATGATCTTTTATACATAATAAGATGAAACCAGGTAAATTTGATGCAAAATGAGATTATAGACTAAAGGTAGTGAATCATGCGATATTAATCACAAATATGATCAAAATACACATAAAACATATGCAAAACCAGTCTATAAAAATGACTCAAAACCCCTGCATCAAACTCCCCTAAGCTTGAACATTGCTCGTCCTCGAGCACAAAACTGTAGAATAGAATTGTGAGAGTCAACTAAAGAACATATTAGCATAAAAGACAGCTCAATATGACTCCCACCTGTCATGCACATGTTGGCCCTCACTGACCACAGAACGATAACTACCCTAGAGGTGACAATGATTGTCCATAAGAAATGTCCACCCCAAGATCATCAAACACTATCAAATAAAGCAGTTGATATAATGAATTCCTCCGGTTCAGACTTAGTGCATCTTGTGATCTCCTATCTACGTTGCTCAAGTATTAACTACCATCTATATGGAAGCAGATCTCCTAGTATACAATAATGAGGAGATAATCATGGGTGGCCTACCATTTTGAGGAACAGGTGGATGAAATAGGCGGCTGTGGAAGAAAGAGAAGCACCAAATAGTTTTATCATGCAAAATCAACAAAATGACCTAAATGATGCATATGCATATGAAAATGACCTAATGCCTAAATTTTAGGTAAAATGATGCATGCACTATCATTCCGTCTCAAGATGAGATGGAATGACTGCTAAAACTACATTATGTGTTTATTCCTTTTTTCTTTATTTATACATGTAGGTGAAATAAGTTCTTTTCTCCCTCTTTTTTTTACATTTCTTTTCTTTTTCTTTTTTTCAAGCCCTCATTTTTCAATTGACTAGAAGAACATTCACAGTATTTTTTTATATTTTTTTTCAGGCTTATTTCCACTTAGCTAACATCATTGATGCCTTGCAAATTACTTTTCAGAGGATATAGAACAATTTTCCTATTTTTCTTATTTTCCATAAGAAATAAGGCACAAAATGTCCTATATGCTCTAAAGTATGCAAAATGCAACTATAATGGCATGCACTTGAGAATGTGTGAATGCATAGATGCAAAATCTAGCTACAATGAAATACTATCTACATGTCATGCAATCAAGAGATGAAAAACTATAAGTGCTTCCAGTTCTTATGGTGGATATTGAATGAAATAAAATGGATAGATCACAAGACTAATGTACAAAACCATTGGAATAGATTATATTTCCCTCTTTACTGACATGTGTAACAATAAATCAAAGGGTTTCTATCTCTCACTTTCGATTAAAGTCCCATTACCATTTAGTCAGTTTAGGCTCAACATCCATGTCTTTCCACATTTCTTAAATCATACGGTTGTACAGTTATGATCTTATGTTTTAAAGTTGACAAACCCAATTATTTTCATAGGTTAAGTGCTCAAGTTCAAACAAATTCAACTTGTAAATTCTTGAAAAATTTTCAATTATGCTCCGATTTCAGATAATGGCACCCATAACTCCCATGTTAAAAACATTGAGATGACACATTAACATTATACATCCACGGATACACTAGATAGCATGTGGATCCTAAAAATGAAGAAAATTGCTAAAAAGAAAAGGAAATAAAAGATAAAAATTGTTCCATCTCCCCCCCCAAGATTGAATTCGACTATGGCCTCATAGTCAAAAACAATCTCAGCAGGTGGAACATTGATACTATTTACTGCTCAGGTGGTGGGTACTGTGGGGTGGTGGGATCCCAAGATGGATATTTCCCCTGAAAGTTTGGATCATATGGGGGCATCAGTGGTGGTTGTTGGTAGCCCCCGAAGTAACCTTGATTCCAGTAATGATCATAAAATGGTTGTTGATGTTGCTTGATCCTCCCCAATCGGTCATAGACCTACTGTTGATTTGTGAACAGCTGACGTTCATTCTCGAAGATGGCTTGTTGATTCACATACAACCGATTTGTGGTATCCTGGATATCGGTGAAGGATGCGGTATGCCGTTGTTGCGTCTCCTGAATGCCTTGCAGCATGGTATACATTCCCTGCATCAAAAAGACATCCTCTCCTTCCTGAGAGGGCTGTGGTGGCAGAGGCTACGAGGATGATGATGCACCCGAGTAGAAGTGTGGTTGCTTCCTCAGTGCCACTCATGCCCGAAGAGGAATGAGAGGCTCCTCTTCCTCCTCGCCTTCCCCTGCATCATCGTCTTCATTTGTAGCTTCAACCTCTTCCTCGGACTCGGCAATAGGAATGATGGGCCACTGAAAGTGCTGGCCTGCATGAATGTTGAAGATGGGGTCTGGGAGTGATGGTCGCAGATATTCCTTCCCGATGTGTCAATGACCATATGCCACACCGTCATCGATGATAATAAGGCTGGAGCGGTGTAAGTGCTCCAGATCGACTTTATTCTTGTTGACCAGTGGAGTGAGTTGTGACAGATCTAGCCTGAGATAGAGAGCTAGCGGTGTGATAATCCCCCCAAAGTGGATAGGAGCTTGTCTGTTACTCCTCCATACATCCAACACACGCGTTAAGAAAAACACGCCCCAGTTGAGTTCCTCTTTAGTCAGCAGTTTGTAAAGGAAAAACATATCTGTCTCTTGAAATTTACTCAGCGCCAGATCGCTATGAGCAAAGAAAGTGACACATAACATGCGATGCAGAACCCAAACAAAGGGGTGCTCGAAGTTGGCCACGGCCGCATTGTGATAGCTCATCGCCTTTCCCACTGGAGTGGTCACCAGATCAGCAAATATAGCATCGTAGTCTGCCCGACTATCTAGCCTCCTATGCTGGTTAGGAGAATGATACCAGTTGTAGATAGAATTGAACTGGTCGAGGGTAATGGTGTAGTTGTTGTTGAAGAGTCAGAAAGACACTCACCCTTTAATCCACTCCCGATCGGTGGCGATGAGGTTGTTGGGCACGACGCAGATGTCAAGAGATGCCATGAATTCCATCACCAACTCGTTGTAAGTTGGCCATTCACTGAAAAAGAGGTGGCCCTCAGTGTGGTACTGGACTTGGGAAGGAAACCTCTGGGTATGCCTAGCCTGACCTCGAAGGACATAAGCAAGGTTGGCCTCAAACCTGAGGTCACAGATCATAGCTCGATTAACATATCGGGTAGGCTCGATTTTTCACTTCAATAGCTCCTCATAAATCTTCCTCACTTCCGCCGAAGGGTGAACGATCCTCGGATGGGGAATAGAGCATGGTGATGGTGGAATGAACGTCTCAATCTCCATGGGGGCCGCCCGTGAGGAAGAAGCTCCTGCTATCCTCACCATTGTGAACAGAAAAGGATAACGAAGAAGAGCTTGGTGAAGGTCAGAGAAGATGATCCCCGCAGTCGATGAAGAGCTCGGAGAAGATTGCTCGCTCACTATATGATCAGTGAAGACCTTCGGTTGCTCACAAGTTCTCAAGCACAAGTAGGAAAAGATAAGGTCTGAAGGTGTGAAGAGAAAATGAATTCAACCTCTCCTTTTTATAGTTGAGATCGCCGCCACTAATGACCCGTCGATACCATCGATGAGGTGTCGATGGTATCGACACCTGTAGCACAATCTGGGTATTCGCTGCTATCGACGGTCGTCGATGGCTAGATGTGGGGGCCCGGATCGATGACGCATCAATACCATCGATGCGAGTCGATGGTATCGACCCATCCCACAGATTGACTTCTAAATTTGGCAAGCACCGTTGATATCTTCTCACATATTGGTGACGTGTCAAGTCGATACCCGCAACAAAGTGTCGATGGTATCGACACTTTATGTGTCCTTTATCTTCACGAGGCCCCGGCGATGCTTCATTGCTACTGTCGGGTCGATACCATTGACTGCCCCATCGATGGTATCGATTTTACTGAGATGGATTTCTCTGAAAATCTTCAGGGATCTCACGAGCATCGACTTCTTGGTCGATACTATCGACCCGGCGTTCTCTTTTTTCCGATGTCACTGATGGTAAATCGATACCATCAAAGAGGCCGTCGATGGTATCGACTCAGAAAATTTTCTGTAGCCTCTTGCCTGCACCCACGTTGCTACCATCGACATTGTTGTCGATGGTATCAACTTCCTATCAGTACTGCACACTGAACAAACTTATTAGGGTATCATTTTTACACTAAAAATGAAATTAACCAAAACTAAATTTAAAACACGACAGAAAATAAAATAATTAGAAAAATGTGAACTACCGATGGTTGGGTTGCCTCCCAACAAGCGCCCTACTTTAACGTCTTAGGCTAGACAAAATCATCCCTTTCATTCTTCCTTAGGCGCCATGAATTTAACCTTATGCACCTTTCTTGTGAAATTTTCCCCATAGTAGAGTTTCAGTCGTTGACCATTCACCAAGAATGTTTGCTCTCCGTCTCTCACCACAATAGCACCATGGGGGCGCACATCTTCCACCCCAAATGGTCCACTCCACTGGGATTTCAATTTCTCGGGGTGCAATTTCAATCTCGAGTTGAACAATAATACACTATCTCCCTTTTTTAAAACACGCTTTTGAATGTGGCAATCGTGTATTTGTTTTGTTCTTTCTTTGTAGATCCTTGAGTTTTCATAAGCGTTCATCCTTAGCTCATCTAACTCATTTAGCTCTAACATTCTCTTCTTCCCTACATCATTATAACTCATATTAAGTTTCCTTAATGCCCAGTGCACCTTGTGTTCTAACTCCACCGAAAAATGACAGGCCCGCCCGTAAACCAACCTAAAAGGCGTGGTTCCTATAGGTGTTTTAAAAGTAGTCATGTATGCCCACAGTGCATCCGGTAGCAATGCACTCCAATTCTTTCTTGATGAGGCCTTTGTGCGTTCTAAAATCTTCTTAATTTCTCTATTCGATACTTCCACCTGCCCTTGTGTTTGCAAGTGGTACGGGGTACCTATATTGTGCTTAACCTCATATTTGCTCAATAACGCAGCAAATTTCTGATTTGTGAAGTGGGTGCCTCCACTGCTAATGATTATCCGTGGCACATCAAACCTATAGAAAATATGATCTTTCACAAACCTGCACACTACAATAGCATCATTAGTCTATGTGGGTATTGCCTCTACCCACTTCGATACATAATCAACGGCAAGCAAAACATATAAATTGGAATTTGAGGACACAAAGGGTCCCATGAACTCAATGCCCCACAAATCAAATACCTCCACTTCTTGAAACACGTTGAGGGGCATCTCTTGCCTTTTTGAGATGTTACCTGCCCTTTGACACGAATCACATCTCCTCACGTAATCATAGGCGTCTTAAAAGAGTGTAGGCCAATAAAGGCCACTCTCCAACACTTGGTCGTTGTCCTTGTGCTCGCATGATGAGCTCCAGTGGGTAGTGTATGACAGTGGCTAAGCACACTATCATATTCAACCTCCGGTACACACCTGCGCAAAATGCCATCCCTGCATTGTCTCAACAAAATGGGATCATCCCAGAAATAATATCTCAATGAATGGAAATTTTTCTTTTTCTCTTGGTAAGTCCAATCATCTGGGATTTCTTTACATGCAAGATAATTAACAATGTATGAAAACCACAAATCCTTATATTTTAATGAAAGGATTTGCTCATTGGGAAATGTCTCGGTAATGGGTATATTGATATCTCTCTCATCTACCCGCTCTAATCGAGACAAGTGGTCCGCAACCACATTCTCAATTCCCGCCTTATCCTTAATTTCAATGTCAAATTCTTGTAAAAGTAAGATCCACCTAATCAACCGAGGCTTGGCATCTTTTTTCTCCATTAAGTACTTTATGGTGGCGTGGTCCATCCATAGCACAACTTTTGACCCCACTAAATATTGCCTAAATTTTTTGAATGCGAAAACCACGGCAAGAAGCTCTTTTTCAGTGGTGGTATAATTAAGTTGTGCATCATTTAAAGTTTTCGATGCATAGAAAATCACTACGGGTTTGTTCTCAACATGTTTCCCAAGAACAGCCCCTACAGCAAAATCTGACGCATCACACATAAGCTCGAAGGGCTTAGTCCAATCCGACGTTTGGACAATCGGTGCATAAATTAATTTTTCTTTAAGGACATTGAAGGCATGTATGCATTTATCATTAAAATCAAACACGACATCCTTCTCAAGTAATTCAGACAATGATTTAGCAATTTTGGAAAAATCTTTGATAAAACGGCGATAGAAACTCACGTGACCAAGGAAACTCCTCACTCCCTTCACCGAATTCGGTGGAGGTAATTTGGCAATAACCTCGATTTTTACTGGATCTACCTCCAGTCCTTTGCTAGACACCTTGTGTCCAAGCATGATTCCTTCACTAACCATCATATGACACTTTTCCTAATTTAGGACTAGATGTGTGTCCTCACATCTTTGTAACACTTTATCCAAGTTGTACAAACACTCCTCAAACAATGCACCGTAGATGAAAAAGTCATCCATAAAAACCTCTAGACAGCGCTCTACCATATAATAAAATATAGCAAGCATACAGCGCTGGAAAGTTATCGGTGTGTTGCATAGCCCAAACGGCATGCGGCGATATGCGAAAGTCCTATAAGGACAAGTGAAGGTGGACTTCTCTTGATCCTTAGGGTCTATAGAAATCTGATTATAGCTGGAATAGCCGTCCAAAAAGCAAAAATGAGAGCGGCCAGCCAGCCGCTCCAAAATTTGATCAATAAATGGAAGAGGAAAATGGTCTTTTAAACTGGAAGAATTGAGGCGACGGTAATCAATGCACACTCGCCACCCAGTTACCAATCGGGTGGTGACAGGTTCATTCATAAGATTCTGAGTTACAGTGATTCCCCCCTTCTTAGGGACTACCTGTGTTGGACTTACCCACGTCGAGTCTGAAATGGCATAGATGATGCCCACAGAAAGGAGCTTGATCACCTCATTCTTAATGACCTCCATCATGCTCGGGTTGATTCGACGTTGCGGCTGAATCACAGACTTAGCTCCTTCCTCGAGCCGAATCTTGTACTGGCAAAGAGTAGGGGAAATCCCCTTAATATCAGCAACTGACCACCCGAATGCACCACGGTGGTTCTTCAGCACGATAATCAATTACTTTTCTTCATCGGCGCTCAAATATGCTAAGATAATCACCGATAGATTTTCACCATCAGCTAAGAAGGCATACTTCAAGTGAGGGGGCAGTGGCTTCATCTCTAATTCTGGTGGACAGATCAATGATGATTGAAGCAGTGATGGGAGTGGTCCAAGATCCTCATAGTGCTTGGCATAATAGCAAGGGAGCACTTGAAGCATCTTGACACATTCTTGTAACGACGTGCTTCTCATCCCATCATGCATGATGTTGAAAAGACAAGATTCAAGGGGCAGTTTCGGATATGAATCAAGCATAGAAACTGCTACTGCATCATCCTCCATAGACAGAGGAATTTCCTCCTCTTCATCATTCGGATAACCCACAGCTTTATAAAGATATTCAACTTTTGTTTGTTCCATGATATCCATGGCCAGTGTCCCCTTGTCTACCTTAGTCGTCACATGAGCCATATCCAGAAATGGTTTCCCTAAACAAAGAGAAATATTCTGATCAAAGTGCTTCACCATACGACATTGCTCCTTTGCCTGTGATTATTTTGTACTTGGTGGCATGACCATCTCAAATCTGTCATCTGCTATACCCAATGTTAGACGGCCACTACCCATTTCCAGTATCATATTAGCGGTGGCCTGGAAGGGTGTTCGTAGGAGTATCTTATTCCCTTGCTCATCTTGCATCTCCATTACTACAAAATCACTTGGAAATACAAATTTGTCAACTTTCACCAAGACATCCTCACAAATCCCATATGGCCTAACCACATAATTATCTGCGAGATGAATTGTCATGTTGCTTTGTCTAGATTCTTTAAGTCCCAGCTTCTTAAAAGTAGATAGGGGCATCAATTTTATACGTGCCCCGGAATCACACAATGCTTCGCCAAATTTCACCTTACCAATATAACATGAAATATTGAAGCAGCCCGGATCTTGTCATTTTGGTGGAAATGTGCCCAAAATAAAGGCGCTAACCTGCTCTTTAAGAACTACCACCTCAGTATCAGGAATCTTCCTCTTCTTGATAATTACATCCTTCAGAAACTTACCATAAGAGGGTATCTGCTCAATAGCTTCTAATAAAGGGATGTTAACCGAAAGTTTCCTAAAACTATCTAGGAACTTTTTGAACTGAGCATCCACCTTCTTTGCCTTCAGACTATTTGGATAAGGGACTGGGATGGTCTGTTCCCTCTGATGTGGTGGCACACATGGCGTCCTCTTTTTAGTCTCTTCCTCTGCAATGGGCTCTTCTGCGGCCTTCTCTGCAGCATCATCCACTATCTCTGTGATTGTGTCTTCCTCTGTGACCTCACCTATGGCTTCTGGATGGGGTGTGCTTGGTTCATCTGCCTTAGAGTTTAAAGTCTTCTTTCCACTCCTCAATAGAATTGCTTTGGCTTATTGATTTCCTCCTGGAACATTTGTATTTCCTAGGAAGCCTTGTTGTGTTGGTTTCTTTAAACTTGAAATCTCTACTGCCATCTGTGCTAAAGACGTCTCAAATGTCCTCATTTGAGCCCCATGACTTTGCAGAGTCTACCCAAACTGATTCATAAACTCCCCTTGTTGCTTGATTTGTTGACCAAAGGTGCTCATTAGCTCTTGATTCTGCTTTATCACCTGGTTGAGCAAATCATTGCTCTTGTCCTCTGTCGTGGGTTGTGTCTTAGCATTCGGATCCTGGAGAAAATTATTTGGATCCTTCCATGAGAACTTTTTGTCTTTCCTCCAAGAGTAATCATTATTCCTGTACCCTTGTTATTGACGCCTATATTTAACTTGCGCGTCTTCATCCATTTCCTCCTCTTGTGCAAGTAGCCTTTCAGCAATTAGGTCGATCTTTTCATTGAGTTCTTTGATGGATTTGGCATCTCCCGCAACCTTAACTTGTTCCGGAGCATCTCTATCACCCCATGACTGCTTTTTAGCCATGTTTTTTAGAATTTCCCAACACCTTGTATCAGTGTTATTCAGGAAGAACCCCGATCCTGCTGAATCTAGATTGCTTCTATCATGCTCAGAAAGAGCAAAATAGAAAATCTTGACCTACTTTTCTTTATCCAGCCCATGATGTGGCCATCTCCTCAGCATTATCTGGAATCTTTCCCATGTCTCAGAATATGTTTCACCAGCTTTTTGACTAAAGTTATGGATTTTTCTTATAAGATCATTTGTCTTCTCAGGCGGGAAAAATATCTCGAAGAAAACTTCAACCATGTGGTCCCAAGATTCCACTTACTCATCATCTAGATTATGTAGCCATTCTCGAGCATTTCCCGCTAGAGAACTGGGAAATAACTTCAAGTAGAGCATCTCCTATGGAAACTGGTCTATCTTGACCATATCACAGTTCTCCATGAGCTGGCTTATGTGGGTCACTAGATCTTCATTTTTTAGCCTGTGAAATGCATTAGACTTGACCAAATTGATTAGGCCTGGGTCAATTTTATAGTTAGGAATGTTGATGGTCTGCTTCTTAATTGGCCCCTTAGATGCAGAAGAGGACGACGCCTTGATTTTCTCCCAAATTGTTTGTTCCTCAGCCATTGCTTCGGGTTCAGAATCTGAATTCTCATTCTCTAGTTGATTTTGGGTGTCATTCTCCTCGTAATCTGATCCCAAAAATGGGACCTCCGACGATGACTGTGCGTAGTCTGTGCTATGCGTACTCACCATGCACTAGTACCTACACAGTAATAAATTTAATTAGGCACAGTGCTAGATGATTACGGATTATAAAAGATCGAAGATTAATTTCCAGAAATTAAGATTTAAAAAAAATGTGGCCTAGAGTGGCCGCTTCCAGCCCTCGTAGTGTCGAAAATTGTCATTCCCCGGCAACGGCGCCAAAAACTTAACACAAATTTATCGTGCGTATAACGCAAGTGCACGTGCCAAAGTAATATAGGCCTTTGTGAGGCCTGAGTCGAACTTAGGGAATGGATTTTTAGTAGACTACTACTAACTGTTCGCAATCAGCTAAACCGGTTAAAATGGTTTGAGAGTTGATTGAAAAAGAAAAGGAAAGTAAAAGAAAGCAAAACAATCGATCAAATGGTTGGTTTAATCAATTAAAGATGGAATCTTTAGGATTGTGGTTTTACCGCAGGTTCTCGTTGTACTAATTCCTACACAATTATCCTAATTCGTCTCCTATTCTGGGTAGTGGCCTGTAGTCAGAATTGTTTGATGTCGTGATACAATTCACTACCTAAATCTAGGTTGTTTCCACAGTAGTAGTAACCTATACCCTAAATTAGGTGCATGAAGATCACACTCTAGGTTTCCACCATTAATTGTACATCGCCTTATTCAAAGGATTTATTAGTTAATGTGATATATGTTTCTTTTCAACCGTTAATTCTTCTTTCAAAGTAATTAAAGGTATTAAATTATCATTAGGGTGATCAATCATAATGATATAATGGAGAAAATGAAATCATACCATAGATTTTAGGAACAAATTAAGATAACTATGTCGAAACTGTCATACAACGATTACTCGGGCTACTCCCGGTCCTCAAGATAAAGGGGATTAGCCCTGCATGTTCATATCAATGAAAGACATGATGAGAGAAAGGGAAAACATATGGAAAACGTGAATAGATGTGATGTAAACCCCTGAACGGAGGAGATCCGGGCGTTCCTTGGCGCGGGGTGAATGTTCTACAGCCTTCCGGCAGTGGAAAACATCTTCTGCGACTCTCGGAATGATTGGGGTGTGGCTCTGGGCTCCGTTCTTCTCTCTTTCTCCTCCTCGAGACTTGTATAATGGCTTCGGACGTGATAGATTACTTAGGGACGCCGTAATTAGGTATATGCACCACTTTTGGTCACCCAATTAATCACCACCGTACGATTAGACACGATCTTTAGCAAATCCTAATCTGACGGCATCGATACCATCGACGCGGGTCGATGGTATCGACATGCATGAGGTACCGGTGCTTGTGCGATTCTTGGGGGTTCTCTCTGATGTTGCCTCGATACCATCGATTGTGTGTCGAAGGTATCGACACCTTAGGCGTCACTTTTCTCTGGAATCCGACGCTGAAGCTGATTTTTTTGAGGTGAGGTCGATAGTATCAACTTTGGGTCGATAGTATCAACATTTGGAAATCTGGCTCGCTGATGCTCTCTCGATACCATCGATAGTCCCATCAATGGTATCGACTTCTGGTTGCTCTTCTCCGACAATGCACTGTGACCACGTCGATGGTATCAACCATCCTTCGATGGTATCGACGTATTCAAATATCCGAATTGCCTGAAATGAAGAGAATAACACCAATCAAATCCAACAATTATGATCTTTTATACAGAATAAGATGAAACAAGGTAAATTTGATGCAAAATGAGAATATAGACTAAAGGTAGTGAATCATGCGATATTAATCACAAATATGATCAAAATACACATAAAACGTATGCAAAACCAGTCTATAAAAATGACTCAAAACCCCTGCATTAGTACCGAATCCTTATATGTTAAAATGTATGCATAAACAATTCAAGTTGGTAGCACTGATGCCATTGTTGATGTATTGGCATTTGTGAGGAGAAATCACAAAGATACAAGAAAGGAGCATCGAAACCACCATGATGCGTCTTAGTGGTACTGACCCATAATGATGAAGGAGGAAATTGAATGACATAGCTCGATACCACCAACTCAAATGCCAATGGCACCGACATATTGAGTCAAAGATAGATGCAAGAAAAACTCCACAATTCACTGACATTTCAACCCACCACCACCCTATTGAGCACCTGGTACCCCCGTTCACCCTGGTTTGAATTTTGACTGAGGACATAGTCAAGTTCAAGTTAGTGGGTGCTAGAATGGCTTTATCTTGTTTATTTTCTACTTTGTTTAGTTTTTCTTATTTCCCAATAGTAGAATCCATAATCTATCTAGTGTAATTGTGGAGCTTAGCTATCATGATTTATACTATCATATACAGAGGTGAAGAGGGAGAAATAAGCTAAGCATTAGAAAAACCAATGAAAACCCTCGGAGAAGCATTCTCGATTATCCTCTCTAGTAGACACCTTGATCCATAGCATTCTGATTACAAATCTTCCATCTAGAAGTGAGTGGAGCATCTGGCACGTGGCTATCTCCTTTGTCTCCTCCTCTCTTGGATTTGTGCTCCAGAAAGATAGAACATGATATGACCACTTGGCCAAACTCCCTTTAGGTCATAAGTGGGATTTTGGTCGTCATTAAATTGTAGTCGTTGGATTTTCATGATCTTTAATTTGCATTGATTGTGCAAATTTGGTACCACTGACTAGATGTTGTGACACCGAGTTGTTGGCTGACTCAAAATCCATGATAAGTGTTGGTACAACCAATGAGTATTTTTATAGCACCGAGTTGTTTTCTCTGAGTTCTGACTTGTTGTGGGTGCAAACGTCGGTACCACATACTAGGATGTTGGTGGCACCAAAACATTTAATTTTGCTACTAATGCTTTCTAGGAAATAATTTGATAGCACCGACTCCTCTCTTTGATAGCATCCATCGTCATCTTGGTAGCACCGAGTGTTGTTTCGGTAGCACCAAATTTCAAAAATCCCCTGTTGGATTTTTCATAATGTTAATAGCACTGAGATATACTAAAAGTGCTTGAATTACCTGAAATATGAGAAAAAAATATAAGTCTGAAAAAAGTGATAGTCCAACATAATTTGGTAGAAATACTAAATATTTGATGCAATACTATTTCACATGCTAATAGTGATAAAAAATGCATAAATATCTATAAGTGAACAATTATGGACTAAATGCATGGAAAATAGCCTGTGAAAAGCAATTAAAACTCAGTGCATCAATTGGCAATGAACTTGCTTCCTTTTTATCCTGGATATCTAGATAAAACTCTTGTAGAAGAAAATTTTACTTGATCAATCTAGGTTTCACATCCTTCTTTGTCAATAGTTAACATATGACTGCATGTCCAGTGTAAGCAATCACCTGCACAACAGACAATGGAAAGCAACTTTTTCTCCCTAGTAGCATAGTTGTGTTTTGTTTCATCCAACGTCTTAGAGGCATAGTAGATCACATGATGCCTCTTGTCAATCCATTGATTCAAACCTTCCCTTACATCATAGTCACTCACATTGTACATGATCTCAAAGGGTTGAAACTAGTCTAGTGCATGAATAATAGGTTTAGAAATAAGAGCATCCTTTAGGTTCAGGATGATGTTCATACATGCCAAATCAAAAGTAAAGTGACATCCTTAAAGAGCAAATTTGTTAATGGCTTGGAAATCTTTTAGAAGTCCTTCATGAATCTCCTATAGATTCTAGCATAGCCTAAGAAATTTTATACTTCCTTCACTAAGAATAGTGGCACCAGTTTCTCAATAGCTTTCATGTTTACCTTTTCCACCTCAATACATCTATTGCTCACTATATGACCAAGAACTATGCCTTCTATTGTTCCAATTTAACTCAAGGTGTGATTCTTCTCATCTGAATGAAATGAGCGAGAGATGATTTAAGAAAGAATCAAATAAATATTTGTAGATGGAGAAATCATCCATGATCACCACCATGACCATCTCTATCAACCTAAAAAGAAGGCTTCCATGCACTTAGAATGTAGTAGGGGTGTTACAGAGCCCAAGTAGCATCCTCCTAAATGCATAATTTTCAAATGGGAAAATGAAAGTGGCCTTCTCTTGGTCTTCCTAGTGGATAGGGATTTGATAGAACTAGAAGACCCACTGAGATAGCAAAAATATTATTAATGTGCAACTTGATCAAGGAATGGATGAGGTAGGTGGTCCTTTTTATAGCCTCATTTAGCATGTGACAATCAATGCACATCCTCCACTTTATGAATGTACCAATCAGAATGAGCTCATTCTTATCATTCAACACAAGTGAAGCACGACTAGTTTTGGGACCTCCATGGGACTCACCCAAGGAGATTCTAGGGTAGGAAAGATAATCACATATACAAGTATCTTTATCACCTCTAAATGGATGCCCTCCTTCATTTTAGGATTCAATTTGCACTGAGGATGTCTATTGTTGGTATGTATGCCCAGAGAGAGAATTATAGGATGATTGTAATGGGGAATTAGATACCTAATTTCATAATGATAAAGGTACTTTTGTCTATCGTATTTGTCTCAAACATGAGATGATGACACATACATAGTTGATATATAAAGAATAATGTTAATCGATGACATATGTCTTCAGGATGAGGACCTGAACAATGAGATCATATGTATGATAAGAGTGATACATTCTTGTTATGTCCCTAGTCAGATATTACTATGGAAGTAAAATAGACAACAGTAATATGTAAGACTAGAGTGTGTGTTGGTTGATGACAGAATCTCATCAGTCATGATATGTGATATCAAACCAACCACTTAGGTACTTGTTGTAGAATAATGTATCAGACAGACCCACCTTGAGAGTGATACATGGAGAGCATTGAATGGTAGTCAGAATCAGCTCTCATAGTGATAGTGGTTATGTGGTTCTTAGACCTGAAATCACTACATTCATCACATGTCATTAGATGTACTTAGACACCATCCAACGTGACCTTGAATAAGACTTGCCATAAAGGTGATGCTCGGGTGCATTGTAACACATGGGGATTGAGTGTGAGTGATGTAGATGGGATTTGTCCCTCCTATAGGAGATTGATATCCATTCCACTTGATAAGTAAGAGTGAGAAATGTATGGCCATACTCATGTTATTCAACATGTGATATGTGAACTCACATGCATCTTCGATAGTCTGCTCTAATTCAAGTAACATGGATTGAACATTGAGAGGATGAGAATCGACATGCCTTGAGTTAAATCCGATATTAGAGACAAAGGAACTATGTGATCACTTTAACATTGATCACGGATTGTAGGTTGAAGTTTTTCTCCAACATTTAGAATTGCTTGGGTAGCAATGATGTGTTTCTGGATACCGATCATTCCTTGTGATCTCATAAATTGGTTATGGACATCCACTGCCCACGTAATTTGAGACCTATAGGGTCGCACACATAGGATGCGGTTGGAATATGATTTCATTCATGAATGATGTTTAACTTGATTACTAAAGTGTTTAGGTATTCAATTTAAATAGTTGAGGTACAAGATTGACTGACTAGACTCTAAACTAACCGGTTCAAGTGTTGAACCAATTGGTTGGAGTGTCAAGTCAATTGGAAACAACATCGGATGAATTTCTACCTGAATTGCACATATGAAATGACCATTTCATGTATGAAATGATTGTTGCAATAGTGAAACAACCGGTTCATCATTTGGAATGTCCGGTTCAATGATCAATTTGATTGGATCAAGGATTGATTTTTACATCATGATTGTGCATTAATCGAATACTAAAAGTCAATATGTTTGCAAATAGGAATCATGTTGAACTGATTGGTTCAAGGATTGAACTGACCAGCTCACTTGTGAACTGACTGGTTAGACAGTGAATCCATCAGTTCACCATTTGTAGTTTCCAGAAAACCCATGAAATCCGTCTCTTTGACTCCCACACTGACTGGAAACCTTGACCCTGGCCTCTCCTATAAATAGAGGGGTATTAGGGGCTTCCCAAACACAATAATAAGCTTTGACAATTGTTGTGTCCTCTAGTTGTGGTAACCAGAGAGCCTTGAGAAAGTCCTACCCATCAAAGGAAGGGATAGCAAGAGAGAGACAATTGTGGGAGAGAGAATCAACTCTAGTAGGTTGACATTTAAAGGGACAACTCCTAGCCCTAATAAAGGTCCTACTCTCCCTCTTGATCATAAATGACTCCTTTTTGTACATATGTGACCATATTGGACTATAATGATGTACATTGCTCTTTTGATGCTAACCTTGCTACCTAATGACTCCAAGTGCTTAACTAATCATGAGATCAATAATTTTATGCTGTTGAAACTCTTGAGAAGTCTTATAACCTTCCTTGTACTCTTGATGACATAAGCATGCTATTATAATAATTGCATGTATGATTGAATGTTGGTACCCCATGTTGGTGGTTTGATGCCCAGACCCTAGTGGACATCACCCTACTTTAAATGTATTTTCCTATGTTCTTTTCTTGCTGATCTAAAACCATCCTTTATGCTTGGCTCTTCTTCCTTGATGATACTTGATCTTGATTGCCCTATCATGAGTCTTTGACCCTATAATGTGCATAAAGTACCTAAATCTTGATATGATCATATAAAGTGCTTGGAACTTTAGAATGGCATGAAACTCAAACCACACATCATGATGACCTCTAGATCAGTACAAGATCATATAATGAACTAATAAGAAGCTTGGAACCTATCTTGGCCAAAACCCTAAAATGCTTCTAATTAGGGTTAATGATGAGAATCTAATGCATATATGTAATCTTCTTGTTAATTAGGGTGGCTTATGATCTAGATGGTAATGGACGTGTTAAGTTAAGAATATCTGAATTAGGTATGGGCCTTATTTAGTTATATGAATATCGCTTTCTTCCTTGAAAAGACATGTGTTGTATGCTTGTTTATTTACTTGCTCAAATATTGCCATGTAGTATTGCTATGTCTTACTCGATGTTTGCCTCATCACTTTTATAACTTGAACACACACACACACACACAGATATATATATATATATATATATATGGGTATATCTTCGCTACCCATGCGGGTAACTAAGATTCACTACCCGTGCATCAGTTTTGTAATGAGAAGGTATGCATTTGTAATTAAACAATCCAAATTTGTAATGAGACGATCGAAATTGTAATACAAAGACTCGTTTTGTATTACAACGCTGTTACAGTAATAAATATATATTTATTACTGTAACAGCGCTGTAATACAAAACGAGTTTTTGTATTACAATTTTGGTTGTCTCATTACAAATTTGGTTGTCTCATTACATATATGTGTCATCCCATTACAAATTTGATGCACGGGTAGCGAAATCTTAGTTACCCGCACGGGTAGCGAAGATATACCCTATATATATATATATATATATATATATATATATATAACTCCATTATAATATTGTTGATAAAGGGTTAGCTCTTGGCTATGGCCTTGAGGTCCCTCTCGTATAAAAGGGTTATCTAATCTTGTAACCCTTATAGACCCTTCTGACGGGAAGTTAGTCAAAGGCCTTAAACATGTTGGATATTGTTGATATAATGGAGTGAAATGGCATAAAACATGGTTTCACATTTTTTAAACAATTAACATGTTTATTCTTGTTCGTTTAGTCTTGAAATCTTTTCAAATTATGTAAAGCTTATACCTATATATGTATCTTTCTTCCCCATACTCAACACCTCGTGTGTTGACCCGTTTCTCATATTTTGTTTTTAGGTTCAGAGATGGCTAGAAGGTTGATGGGCTTGGTGAGCTATGCTAGGTGTACTTGTTGTAAGATCCAGATTTAGTGCACATGAATGACTTGTACCTCAACTCTGGAAATGTGTAATTGAACTCGTGAATATGATGTATATTGTATAATTTATACTTGTTGAATGTTGATACTATGTTGGTGCCTTTATTCTGTTATCTATTCATGTGTGCTAAGCTTTACGCTTCCGCATGTTGCCTTTGGTATATGTTTGGTTCATGGGACTGGGATTCCAGTTCCGTGACATATTCATAGCTAATCACCGCATACTTATAGTACATATCATATATGTCCTATAACAACAACGAAAACATACAACGATAAACACAAGCAATGCTTATGGACATACTATTGTAATTCCTTAGAGCCATAAGAAATTACTACCACCTAAGGTCCACATCATATGTAGCAACCTATTTTTGGTGAAGAGTATGTTGGAACCAATCTAGGTTGATTGATTCAACTCTTGAACTGATCGCTTGCCTCCTGGTTGGTCGGTTAGTCTCTTGGATCAGTAGTGTGGTCTCCGGTCCAAGCATCATCTAGACACCTCTAGTTGATCAGTTGGGTCACCAGCCGATCGGTCGGCTCCTCTTGTCATCTAGCCTCCTCATTCCTCCAACTGATTGGTTTGCCTTATGGAACTGGCGACTCGTCTGGTGTAGAATATTTTGTTTTCCATAACAAGAATGAAAACTATCCTATTTAACATATTACATTGTAATAGGGAAACCTTGAGTTACATTTGAGGGGAGCATAAGAAGGAAAGAATTAATACTTTTACATATGGAAAGGAGAGAGGCTTGGTATGCAAACTGAGATATAAATAGAAAAATAACCATCCAACCAAGCACAAAGATCTAGGAGTTATTGGCCATAACCATGCTTTACATCCACCATCAAAACCAACTTTTAGAGTGACACATGTAAATTGTATATATATATTGGTTTGTTGAATCATATGTGGTATTTAATCTGATATGCACATTAATCAGTTTAAAAATAAATCCGATCACATCGATTTAAATCTAGATACATTGTAAATTGACTTGACTCTCATGCCACTATTGGAAAATCAGGACAATAGATAAGGCATCATAAATAAAAATTTAATGTCCGATTCCCTAACTAGAGAACTGTGTCAACAACAAAGGGCCCATTCATTTCTCACATGTGCTTCACTGATGATCTGATCTTATTTGCTAAAACTACCCAGCCTCAAATGAACACAATTCTCAAATGTTTTAAAGAATTTGGGGGAGGTTTCAGGACAATCAATATCAATTGCCAAATCATGCATTTACTTCTCTAGATCGGTTCCCAGAGGAATGAGGAAATTGATATGCCTCCTGAGGGGTATACCAGAGGTGTTAGACATGGGGAAATACCTTGGTGTTCCATTGATACATGGGAGAGTAAGATACGATACTTATGGGGAGGTTCTGAACAAAGTTAATAACAACATCAACGCATGGAGAGCACGGTGTTTATCATTGGAAGGAAGAGTAGTGATGGACAAATCTAGCCTAAGTGCCATCTCTGGGTACATCACGTAGACTTCAGTTCTACCCATGAAGATATGCAATAGAATTGATAGTAGTATACAATCCTTCATTTGGGGAGGAATCTATAAAAGTCAACCTATTTCCCTAGTAGCATGGAATAAGATGACGTTCAGTAATAAGGAAGGGGATATGGGTATAAAAGCATTGAGGTAATGGAACTTGGCCCTCATTAGCAAGCATTGTTGGGAGGTTTTGTCTGACAGGAATTTAGTTTGGTGCACATGTATGAATCAAAGACTACCTAGATAAGGGAATTACAATATTCCTAGTGTCTTGAGGCTGGGACTGGCCGTGTTCAAATGCAAAGAGTTTATAGAAGACAATGCTTACCGGATCCTATTAATGGCAAATCTATCAATGTGTGAGAGAACAAGTGGTGGGATCTGATGCATAGACTGGTCGGGTGGACCACTAACTCCATACCAGAAGAACTAAAAGATCTCAAGGTGTCAAGCTTAGTGAACCTGGACAACCAATGGGATGAGGATTTCCTAAAGATATGGGTCTTAGAGGAGGATTCGAAAAAGATATGTCAAATCAAAATCCCAGACAACACTCATGAGAAGGACTTGAAGGTCTGGACACATAGTGAGGAAGGTAACTTCACTACAAAAGCACTTACAGGAGGTTACCGACTCAGAAAGATATTATAGTCGAGGGGAAATGGGACCTAATCTGGAAGGCCAGAGTCCCGACTAAAATCAGAATGTTCCTATGGTTGGTAGGGCATAATGCACTTCTAACTAATAGCCATAGGGTTGCACGTCACATGACCTTAGACAGAAGCTGCCCTCATTGTGGAACTCATGAGGAAACACTACTTCATGCTCTATAGGACTGTGTGAAAGTCACACTTGTATGGAAGAACTTACTGGAACAACATCTATGGGGCCATTTTTTCAGGGAGATGGAGGTTCGGAAGTGACTAGAACTTCACCTTACATATGTAGGAGATCATGCTACTACGGTCTTGGTTGGCTATCACAATATTTGGTTATGCAGGAACATGGAGATCTTCGAGAAGAAAACAAGGTGCCTGGAATCTCAAATTCATATGATCCACTCTGAAGCTAGGACAGTTGCTAATGCCTGGGAGTGCCCATGCTTGAATAAGGCAACGTAGGTTTCTGTGACTTGGTTGGCTCCACAACCAGGTACTCTCAAGTTCAACATAGACGCCACCTTCAGAAAAGGTACAACTTGTATTGTAGTGGTATGCAGGGATAGTATGGGCCAATGGTATGGAGGCTGGAGTAGAAGAATAAATACAGAGAACATCCTTCTTATGGAGATTAGGGCCATCGGGTTGGTAGTAGATATTGCGTGTGATCTCAGAATCGAGAGTGTTGTGTTTGAGATGGATTCTTATGTTGCATGTGCTGCGATTAGCAGACTTCCAAGTGATAGTCCAAAGATGGCCCTGTGGAGAAGTGAGATTAGGAGGAAGACGAAGCCCAACTGGAAAGTGTCACATGTCTGAAGAGAAGGAAATAAGGCTATAGACTCTTTGGTGAAATGCCATCAAAAAACCAAGAATGCATTCTTATTTCATCGAAACATTCCTCTAGAACTATTGATCATCATTAGTTCCGAAGTCTATAATGGTAGTAGTGCTACCACATTTATTTCAGTAATAGTAATGCTAATTATATGAACAATTTTGAGTTAGCTTGCATGAGGGGGACGAGATGATTACAAACCTCCTGACTTATTAAAAAAAAGAAAACTGTGTCAACAACAATGTATCTAGGAAAGAGGGTCGTAAGGGATATACTTGGTCCTGGAGAAACTCCTGTGACTTATCCTTATAGCAGCGTGCTTCAAGTCGCTCCTGGATGGATGTCATCCTCGGCCTCTTGGTTGATAACATGGACGACGGTTGATTGTGTCCTCCTAGTAGGTGAAACCACCTAGCCTCTAGAGTAGTTCACATGGACCATGGGGAACCCCATGTTGTGCTACCAAATCCAATGGGTCGAAATTCATCCTAGATCATAACTAAGAGTCAAAGTTAAATCCACCGAGTATAGATATCCCACCATGGTTGTCAAGGCATTCTTAACATGGGATGCACACTTATCTTACAGTCATCAAGGGTGTACTCATATCGATGATATACACATTTACTTATTATCCCACCATCCTATGACATCATCATGGCATTAGGGTTTTCCATCGCCTAGTATCCATACAGTAGAGTTTTTTTGGGTTCATATCTTCATATGAGAACAAGGTGTATTATCAAAGTCTATCTTATCAATTCTCAATTGAACATGTTCATAGTCATGACTTTAAAATGAGACTATCATCGAGTGTGTATCTCATCTTTACTCTAAATTTCATGCATGGCTTTGTTTTCCCCAAAATTTCTACCAACTCTAATCAATTATATTCTTTTTTTCATTTTGAATCTAAAATTAGACAATTTATTCATCATGTTTATTCAAGTTATGACCCCCAAGAGCATTGACATATCCAATTAATCATTTTTTTTTGGTACGGGATTAGGCATGTTACCCCTGATTGTTCAAGGTAAGATCTCATGACATCATCATATTAATTTCATGATTTGAAGGCTACATGTTTTATGTATAGTATGATTCCATACTAGGTCTATCTTATGAGAGTGACTCATCATACGTATTCAAGTTTAGCATTAGTGAGATTATCTTCATGTATCAAGCATCATTTGAGGAACAATATTATCATCAATGTCGAGGTTTTGAAACTTTCTCACTTGTATCAAGAAAGACCTCCACAAGCTCAAGTCACTCAAACTAAGACATATATATGTCCAACAAGACCTACTAACCACAAATTTCTATCGATAGAAAAATTTCTACCCATCTTTCAAGAAATAAGGGTAACCACTAGATTCCTTTATATACAACTACTAACCCGAGTATGAGGCGCATCATGGATATCACACATCATGTACATCATCTTAGGGTCTTGGGACATCTCCCTCACCTATATAGCAAGCATCAGATTTTTAATTGCCTCTTTCTCTAGGGTTAGATATTTTCATAGGACATCTAGGGTTCAACACTTTCAAGGAAACCACACACTAGGTCTATGACGACCCCGCCTCCCAGTAACCCCCAATTAAGGGAGACTAAGAGGTCAGAGCCGTTATCCCAATTTTCGGATCAAAGGTTCGACAAATAATCAATACTAATTATCAAATTCTACCAGACTATATTGAAAAGCTGTGATAAAATAAAATTTCTTCATACCTTTTGAAAACTTGGATCTCTAAACTTCTATCCACATATGAATTCTACTCTAACTAATCCTCATTGTATTTTAATTCAGGTATTTCACAATATGACGATTTACTGTTTGTCCTTTTGGCTTTGTACCTAAAATGCCGACAAACAAAATGTCGGTCAGCATAAAGCTGGTATGTGGGGGAAACAATAATCATGCAATTATCCATAACAACTTATTGCAGTCAATTACATTTTAACAAGCAACTTTATGTTTTATATATAACTGCACAATCCTTACATACCCTAACCTCTGCGTTGTCCCTACAGTGGACCTGGATGCTACCTTCCTTATGGTAGATCCCCATTTAACCCCTCATGATCCTACCTAACATGTGAATCAGTTTCTAGGGTTGAGTCACATGGCACTTCCCGTAGGTAGCCCACTCCTTAACTCATGGTGTGATATTGAGTCTCATGGCACTACACGTGGGTAGCCCAATTTATAACTCATGATAGCCTATACCTTACTTTAGGTTACCCTTTTTATCATTTGCAAAGACACAGAGGAGGATCCGGATCTATGCCAGTTATATAAACATATTCATAGTGATAATCATAGTCACTTTATAGTTGCATGTAATAAAAGGCATCCAACAGTTATTTTCAAACAATCGATAAAATTGTTCAGGAATCGCCGTGAAACTAAAGAGATTATTCATAAGCGTAGCCACATGCCTTATGTCATTGCAAAAACCATGCAAAGCATCATATACTTTATGAGTGTATCCAAACATCCAAGCAACCAAGCATATAATCAACAGTATCTAAAACATGCATACTACATATGTGTCACCATGTATTCACATTACATTACTCAGATTGAGATTTGATCCCAAACTAGGGTTTAGGTTATCTCATGTTTAGACTAGGGTTTAGGGTTACAAACCCAGTTATACATATTAGATTAAACCCTAATCATCATCCTAAGCATATTATACTATTCATGATACCTATATCACATTATCAGCATTAGATCATGGTAAGATGTCGACATTAGTTGTAAAACCCTAAATCATCATGAATAGGATTATCAAACTATAATCACCAATTATTCATCACTATCATGGGTTTCCTTATTATACATGACAAGGTCAGGTATTAAATCAACCTAACCAAATCTAATTAATTACTCGTCATATTAAAGCAATTCTATGTTTTCCTTTACATTAAACACATATAAACATGTATTGCATATACTTTTGGAACAATAAGACTATGTAGACTCTGATTATATTTTATTTGGATTCCTCTCGTTTTTCTAAGCAAATTCATATATATTTTCGATTCATTCTGACCTACTGATCATTTTGTATGATTTTTGCAAGTTAAATATATTTGGACCAATCGAAAAGCATCATGTTAGCAACTTACTTGTTATATCCAAGTTGACGGCTCGACTAGGATTTAGGGCAGAATGAAATATTTATCCTTGTGTAATGAACATACATAGAAGGGTAAGAGAGTCCTTTCAATCTATCCTTCTCCTACCTCACGCAAGGTTGTGCCAGACGCCCGACGCAGCGCAAGACAGATCCCACCAGCGACAGCTCTGCGCCCATGGGTGTTGGATGGTCATGGCGAGGCCTCGGTACTGCTATTGGGTACTCGCGAACTTAGGGTAGGCATTTGTGCTAACAGGAGCCGCCCAGGTTCTTCTCCACCGGGAGCACAGGTCCATGGTCCAGATCTGCCTAACCAACCACCCAGATCGACTCTTCTTCTCACGTGCGACCGACGGGTTGCGATCTCTCACACTCGGCCTGCGCTGGTCTCGATCCGGTCGGCATTGTGGTTTTTATTGGCCACACTCAGCCATCCGTCCTCTTCCCGTTCATGGCCTCTATCCCTCTGTTGGGTTTGGAGGGGCACGCCGCCTCTATTCGCAACGAACAACTTCACTGGTTTGTATCTGCCAACTCCAGACGTCGGAGACCCAAGATGGGCGACGCTCATGGCATTAGCCCTTGCGCGATTGATCGTCAGTTTTCTCTAGATCACAGCACCCTTGGTCTAGCACCATGGCTTCTAGAGGAAGGGGAAGCTATGCTGCTTCCACCCACGGACTGGAGATCTAGGTCAGGGCCAAAGCTTCCTAAATTGGTAGGAAGATGAAGGAGGAAGGGTTGTCGATCCAGTCTTGGTTGCCCTGATCGTTCTCCTTGGTAGTATTTTTAGTCTCTTCCAGGTTGTTGGCAAGGCACAACGATAACCTATTGACCAGGAAAGACTATAGCCATGATGGGGAAGATGGCTTGCTGCGAACTATGGTGGTGAGGGGCACAGCTAAAATTGAGAGGAAGGGTAGTCCTTTGTCCTTCACCAACCCGGATATATATACACACAAAGCTACGTTTGAGAAAAGATGGATTGGTCCCCAAGTTTGTATATAGTTGGAAAGATATCTTGTTTAGGGAACAATTAATGCATCCTCCTCCATTTCTATTTTAGGATATTCCTTTTATCTATTTTTTGTGTGTATCTTTTAAAACAAATATACCATGAAATCTTTTCCAATTTATATTTATTAGGTGAGATGTCTTCCTTATAAAAAAGACTTATTTCCTTAGACATCTCAACAATTACCATTATGATTTGGAATGTCCATTAGTTCCAAATTTAGAATTATCTTTCTTATCAAAAGACAATAAAAATATTCTTGTTTTTATTTCAAAAGGCCATGAGCGGCACCACCATATGATTTCCACATAATTCTTATCTTTTCCTCATTATTTCAAATTTCCTTCTTGATAATGCATTATTGTTTTTTTCTTTTTCTTTTAATCATATTGGACTCATTAACATATTATGATTCACGAAAACACATGCACAAAGGAAAATTTTAATTGATATTTTCTCTTTCTTGTTGCATTATCTTTGCAACTTTGACTCCTTGGAACCCAAGGAACCCAAGAGGCATGAAATCCACCTTTTGATAATATTCCTTTTCCTTCTAGAGGCTTCTACATTTTTCCTTTTCTCCATTTCTTATTAAATATGGAGTTTTCTTTTGTATTTTCCTTATTATTGGGCCCAATAGCCAATAAAGCCCACCAAACAATCATCAAGGCCATTGTAAACGAAATCCATTTATTCCAAACAAATTATATCATTATTTGTTCAAATATCTTTAATATGAGAAATTACATTTCTCACCAAAAGAACCCAAAAGTTGGGGTTGTAACAAGGTCACTCAACTCATATACTCAGAAGTAGTCTAGCTAGGGACTCATCATCATGTATTTTATCGTGCATATTTTTCAACATTTTACATATATTTTAGAGTATAGGTACTCTAACCTTCTCTCATTGGCGGGTCTACTCATATTAAAAGGTCACCCTATTCATATGTCCCATGCTAGAGGTCCTACTTTGTAAAGAGATTGAGGCCCATGTTAGTCTCAAACCATATATCACATATCATATCTCAATACGTACAAGACTAGGTACAAGCAAGCTTGTCAACCCACTAGCTATGTTTAGCACATTCCCAAGTCATATGTATCATACAAGGTGCTAGATTTAGCTAGGGTTGCATGGTCAAACTCATCTCATATCGTCAAACATACTTGACCTTCCTCAAGAAACTTAGGTCTTATCAATATCGACATCATCATCAATATCATTATCATCATCTTAGGTTTCTAGGTTACTCACTTGCCTAACCTATATCATGGCTCTAGACAACTCTAGATACTATCCCTATCATCTAAACTCACTCATCTAGAGTTGATGTTACATCTCTTTCTCCTTGGTAGCATGGAAACTCACTGCCTTTCTGCGTGTGGTAACATTTTTCATATGTACATATAATAATACTTGAAATATGTTTTCTCGAATGTTTAAACAGACGATGAAAACCACCATAATCCATTTGAATAAAACCAAAACCAAAATGAGTTACCACACTCATGAGGTAGTCTAGTACCATGACACCTAAAGAACTACAAAGAACATGGTGCACACCTGTGTATATATCCTAAGCACATGTCGTGTTCATATGTCTAGGAGGTAAATTACACAAGTCTACACCTAGTTCTAGAACATCTAAGTTCTAACCTAGAGGCTAAGTCAGCCTAGTCCACAAAGGACGTCTTATTAAGTTTCTAGGGTTGAGTTGTAAGGTGAGTTTAGTTTGTGTTTCATGTGAGCAATGTTTGGTGTAGTTATTGTTCATGCTCTGATACCATCTGTCATGGAACCAGAATCCCAATCCCATGAACCAAGTGTATACCAAAGGCAACATGTGGAATCGTAAAGCTTAGCACACATGAAGAGATAACAAGATAAAGGCATCAACATAGTCTCAACATTCAACAAGTATAAATTATACAAGATACATCATATTCATGAGTTCAATTACACATTTCCAGAGTCGAGGTACAAGTCATTCATGTGCACTAAATCTAGATCTTACAACAAGTACACCTAGCATAGCTCACTAAGCCCATCAACCTTCTAGCCATGTGATCGTGTGTTCATTGTGGGTGGTGGCTCCTGATGACCGCGAGCTTCCCTCGATAGCTCGGTAGCGGTGGTGTGCGATCGCATGAGTCTAGTGACCACGCGGCTGCGGTGTACTGAGGGCCCGAACAGCCAGAAACACTGGTTGAGGCACCTGGTGTGAGGCGTTGGATTAAAGATCAAGGGCCACGGTCGTTGTGATGATTATTAAGGTAACACCCTATGTCAATCCATATAGTTTGAATGGAAATCTTAGAAAAATGATAACTCTCAATTCCCTTGGCCAAATATATTGCAAACCTATATATCAAATTGATCAGCTTGACGAGACTTGTAACATGGATATATTTGTAGCCTCTAAATCCTCTTCATATTCCATTGTTTTGCAAAAATATGCGATTTTGACCATGATGACCATATTTAATGCAATGTTATGATGAATTTTGGAACTTTGATGCATATATACCCACCTAAGCACCAAATCAGTACCTATAATGTCTTTTTAGCCCTAATAAAGGTCCTACTCTCCCTCTTCCTCATAAATGACTCCTTTTTGTACATATGTGACCATATTGGACTATAATGATGTACATTGCTCTTTTGATGCTAACCTTGCTACCTAATGACTCCAAATGCTTAACCAATCATGAGATCAGTAATTTTATGTTGTTGAACCCCTTGGGAAGTCTTATAACCTTCCTTGTACTCTTGATGACATAAGTATGCTATTATGATAATTGCATGTATGATTGAATGTTGGTACCCCATGTTGGTGGTTTGATGCCCAGACCCTAGTGGACATCACCCTACTTTAAATGTATTTTCGTATGTTCTTTTCTTACTGATCTAAAACCATCCTTTATGCTTGGCTCTTCTTCCTTGATGATACTTGATCTTGGTTGCCCTATTATGAGTCTTTGACCCTATGATGTGCATGGATTACCTAAATCTTGATATGATCATATAAAGTGCTTAGAACTTCGGAATGGCATGAATATCGAACCACACCATCATGATGACCTCTAGATTAGTACAAGATCATATAATGAACTAATAAGAAACTTGGAACCTATCTTGGCCAAAACCATAAAATGCATCCAATTAGGGTTAATGATGGGAATCTAATGCATATATGTAATCTTGTTGTTAATCAGGCTGGCTTATGATCTAGATGGTAATGGATGTGTTAAGTTAAGAATCTCTGAATCAGGTATGGGCCTTGTTTAGTTATATGAATATCTCTTTCTTGCTTGAAAAGACATGTATTGTATGCTTGTTTGTTTACTTACTCAAATATTGCCATGTAGTATTGCTATATCTTACTCGATGTTTGCCTCATTGGTTTTATAACTTGAACACACATATATAGAACTCCATTATAATATTGTTGATAAAGGGTTAGCTCTTGGCTATGGCCTTGAGGTCCCTCTCGTATAAAAGGGTTAGCTAATCTTGTAACCCTTACGGACCCTTCCGACGGGAAGTTGGTCAAAGGCCTTAAACATGTTGGATATTGTTGATATAATGGAGTAAAATGACATAAAACATGGTTTCGCATTTTGTTAAATAGTTAACATGTTTATTCTTGTTCATTTAGTATTGAAATCTTTTCAAACTATGTAAGTCTTATACATATATATGTATCTTTCTGCCCCATACAAAATGTGAGTACTTCATTCCATTTCATTAATCAAGAACAAAAAATGGTATTTCACCTCGTGTGTTGACCCATTTCTCGTATTTTGTTTTTAGGTTCAGAGATGGCTAGAAGGTGGATGGGCTTGGTGAACTATGCTAGGTGTACTTGTTGTAAGATCAAGATTTAGTGCACATGAATGCCTTGTACCTCGACTCTGGAATTGTGTAATTGAACTCATGAATATGATGTATCTTGTACAATTTATACTGTTGAATGTTGAGACTATGTTGGTGCATTTATCTTGTTATATGTTCATGTGTGCTAAGCTTTACGCTTCTGCATGTTGCCTTTGGTATACGTTTAGTTCATGGGATTGGGATTCCCGTTCCATGACAGAATATGTATTTATTTATAAAATCCCTCAATATATATTAAGTCTTAGATGCTTTCCATAAGCAACACACATGAAAATATTGATCGACTATGTGTGGGCATGCCAAGTATGATGAGTTGTCTATCTGGTGGAAGTGTGGTGGTAGTCATGTGGGCCTGCCAAGAAGGGCATGTCATGATTGTGTTGGCTTTTGGGTCAGGCTTAACTAGGTGACCTTAATGGGATTAAGTGTTTAGAAGCATGCAGATGGACTATGGTAAGGATTTGTGCATACCATCTATCCAAGAATTGCATGAGATGTAATTGGCAAATGTTGCCTACCTTAATAATTGGTTATGGACACTGGCGTTGGCTAGGAAATAATTCAATTATTTTGGGTCTTGGCTCACTAGAAGATTGTATGCTATAAAATTATGAATGGGTAGTGAGGCTATAAATTTGAAGTAAATAGTGGGGTCAATAATTGATTAAAATCCTAATTAATAACGTCAAACTTATAAAATCAAATTAATCAAAAGTGTTTTGACTAAAGCTGCAAACTTTCTTTTCCAGAATATAATGGCAAACAAAAACACATTTTCTTTGTGATCGCTCCTTGAGAAGGACAAGTTGAATGGGAACAACTTCGATGACTAGTTCTGGACATTAAGAATCATTCTCACATAGGAGCACAAGCTTTATATCCTGAAGACACCAGAGTCAGATGAACCTCCTCCCACTTCACCTAAGGGTGACAGTGATGCTTACCGGAAGCACTCTGAAGATGTCGTGAATGTCAAGTGCTTGATGTTGTTCTCAATGAACTATGAGTTGCAGAGACACCATGAGAACGTGGATGTTATTGAGATGGTAGCACATCTTAAGAACATGTACCAATACTAGGCAAGACAAGAGAGATATGATATCTCAAAGGAGTTGTTCATGTACAATATGGTTGAAGGATCCAGTAGGTCCTCATACACTCAAGTTGATTGGGTATGTGGAGAACCTTGCAAGACTGGGATTTCTGTTGGGTCAAGAGTTGAACACATATGTGATTCTACAATCATTTCTGAAATCATACAACCAGTTTGTCATGAACTACAACATGAATGATTTTTACAAGCCATTGTTAGAATTACTTGGCATGTTGAGGGCATCTGAAGCGCAGATGAAGGACAAACCCAAATTTGTGATGTTGATTACCAGAGGGAAGTCCGAGGGCAAAGTAAAACTAAGAAGAGTTCTAAAGCTAGACAAAAACCAAAGTCTTCTACACTGAAGGCTAAGGGAGGAGTGAATAAGGAAGGAAAGTGCCGCCACCATCACCAGCTTTGACACTAGAAAAGGAATTTTCCTCTTTATATATGAGATCTAAGGAAGAAGGAGAAGAAAGTGATATAGATCTCCACTTCAAAACTCAAGAAGAAGTAATCTAGAACTGTATGGAGCAAGAGTTTTTGCCACCACAGGTGAAACCTATCATTCATGTAATGGGCATGTAATATAGTTAGTGAATTTCTATTATGTGCCTGCCATTAATGAAAAACATCATGCATCTTGTATGGACAAAAATATTATTAATATATTTGATTTTTTTCTTTCAAAGATATGATCTTTTATGGCAGTGGCCCTAATGTCTCATAGTTTATATTTTATAGTACTAGAGACAAATATATATTGAATGAATTGATGACTCAAACAATGAATACATATGGCATTTTCATCTAAAGTAGGTAAATGAGAAATTCAATTCTATAATCCATATGATGGTTATATAGACTATTTTGGTTATAAACAATAGAGACATGAAAATCTTATTTGTTGGGAAATATGACCAAAAAAACACCTTTCACTAGATGTAGTGGGAGAGAGAGTATTCTATTAGGGCTCATACATATTGATGTATATAGACCTTTTAGAATAAATGTTAAAGGGGTTTATTAGTACTTCATTATATATTTTGATGTTCTCAGTAGATATGGTAGATTTTAGTTAATGAAATACAAGCTTGAATCTCTTGAAGTGTCCAAAGAGACCATGAATGAAGTACATAACCAGCTTGGTATAAGTATTAAAGCATTTCGATATGATCGATATGGAAATACTTTGAACCAAGAGTTTGAGAACCTTATGAGAGATTGTAATAGTGTATCACAATGAACTCCACATGAAACACAATGGTATTGTATCATGATAGTGTATCAAAAGAAGGAATCACACCCTGTTAGCCATGGTGTGATTATTAATAAATCTGGTGATCTTCCAATCTCCTTTTTGGCACAGGCTTTACACTAAACAATGTTTCAAACAAGTTCAAGATGTTGAATCTGACGAAATATTTTCACCAGTTGCCATGGTTAAATCCGTCAGGATCATGCTTGTTGTTGCAGCTTATTATGACTACTAGATTTGGCAAGATAGATATGAAAACTGCATTCTTTAATAGGAATATTGTAGAGGATGTGTAATTGACACAACCTAAAAGGTTTCATAAATCTAGCTACTGCAAATAAAGTCTGTAAGTTACAAAGGTCAATCTATGAATTGAACCAAGCATAGAGTTGGAATCTTCCATTTTGATAAGACACTCAAAGAGTTTGACTTGATTCAAGATGAAGATGAAGTCTGTGATTAGAAGAATTTAGTGGGAGCATATTTATGTTCTACAAAATGATGGGAATAATTTCATTATCCTAAAAATATGAAAACATGGAACGGAAGTACCTTCTCTATGAAGGGTTTAGGCAAAGCATCATATATGATAGGAATCAAGATCTATAAAGATAGATCTAGAAAGTTTCTTGACCTGAGTATGAGCAAATATATTGACAAGGTGTTGAAGAGTTCCACATGTAGGCTTAGAGAGAAAATTTGTGAAATTAGTCTCTCTAGAGCCAAGTATCATAGTTCTTGTAAGCAATAATAAAACATGATTGAGATGCCATATGAAATTGGATCTATCATGAGTCATCAAGGAGACTTCCTCTCCCCGACCCCTCATTGACTTGTAGAGGCCTGATACAGGAGGAGTAAGGTAAACCAAGTGTGCAACCCATTAGTTTCAATGCAAACCATGTCAGACATAAATACCAGTTTTGTTCATCCCCGTGAGGATTCCAACTTGAGACCTCAGTCTGCGTTCACGGTCTGATCACCAGTGAGCTACACCCTTGCGGGCAAAGAATATTGTATGGATCTATCATGTATGTAATATTATGTACTCATGTTGTCATCTTGTATGTATCAGACATGACAAATGGATATTTGTTAGATCCCAGTAAAAGTCAGTAGACTATCGTAAAGAACATCCTTAAGTACTTGAGAAGCAATAAAAGATTTGTTCCCTGATTATGGTAATAAGGAAGAGTTGGGTGTAAAGGGTTACACCAATGCGAGCTTCCAAAATGACAAATAAATTAATGATTGAAATGTAAATTTGTGTTTGATCTTAAAATAGAAATGTAAGTCGGAAAAGTTTTGAGCAAGAGACAGTTACTAATTACACACTAGAATTAGAGTATCTTAGGTGTTATGAACACAACAAAGAATATTTTATGGATCAAGAACTTCATGTAGATGAACTTGTTGGAGGTTCCAACCATTGTTGACACTGTAGAAATACTATGACAATAATGGTTCTACTGGATAGGCAAGGAATCTCATATAGCATATTACAACACTTCCATCTCATACAAAAAGTTGTACATCAAGGAGATGTGAAACTTGCAAAATATCAACTAGAAGAAAATGTTGCTAACCTACTATAAAAGTACCATCACAGTAGAAACATGGTGGACATGTTAAGATAACTTGGACTAAGATTTGTGAGTGATTGGCTCTAAGTGCAAGTGGGAGTTTGTTGGTATGTATTCCCAGAGAGCCAATCATATGATACTTTTAATGGGGAATTAGATACCTAATTTGATAATGATAAAGCTAATTCCGTCTATTATGTTTGTCTCAATAATGAGATGATGACACATACATAATAGATGTCTAAAGAATCATGTTTCTCGATGACATATGTCTTTAGGTTGAGGACTTGAACAATGAGACCATATGTATGATAAGAGTGCATACATTCTTATTATGTATGTAGTCAAATATTACTGTGGAAGCAAAATAGAAAATAGTAATACATAAGGCTAGAGTGTGGGTTGGTTGATGATAGAATCTTGTCAGTCACGATATGTGATATCAAACCAAGCACATAAGTATTTTTTATAGAGTAGTGTATCAGACAGACCCACCTTGAAAGTGATACATAGAGACCATTGAATGGTAGTCAGAATCATATCTCATTGTGATAGTGGTGACCGTGGTTCTTAGACCTGAAATCACTACACTCATCACATGTTGTTTGATGTACTTAGACACCGTCCATCGTGACCTTGAATAAGGGTTTCCATAATGGTGATGCTCTGATGAGTTGTAACACATGGGGACTGAGTGTGAGTGATGTAGATGGGATTTGTCCCTCCTATAGGACATTGATATCCAGACCACTTGATAAGAGAAATTGAGTAATGTATGGACATACTCAGGTGATTTAATATGTGATATGTGAACTCACATGCATTTCATACAGTCTGCTCTAGTTCAAGGAACACGGATTGAATGTTGAGAGGATGACGATTCCACGCCTCAAGTTCAATCTGGATATCATAGACAAAGGAACTATACGGTCACTGTAACACTGATCATGGATTGTAGGTTGAAGTTGTTCTCCAACTTTTTGAATTACTTGGGTAGAAATGATGTGTTCTAGATACTTCTCATTGCTTGTGATGTCATAAATTGGTTATGGACATTCACTGCCAATGTAACTTGGGACCTATAGGGTCACACGTATAGGATGCACTTGGAATAGGAGTTTAGTCATGAATGATGTATAATTTGATTGCTAAAATGTTTAGGTATTCAATTTAAACAATGGAGGTTCAAGATTGACTAACTGGACTCTAAACCGGCTTGTTCAAGTGTTGAACTGATCTGTTTGAGTGTCAGGTCAATCAGAAACAACATTGGTTGGATATTTGCCTGAATTGGACATATAAAATGACCATTACACATATGAAACGACCATTTCATGTATGAAATGACTGTCTCAATAGTGAAGCGACCGTTTCATGAAGTGAAACGACTGGTTCATCATCTAGAATGTCTGGTTCAATGATCAATTCAATTGGATCAAGGATTGATGTTGACATCATGATTGAACATTATTCAAATATTAAAAGGCAATATGTTTATAAATAGGATATATGTTGAACTAATAATTTGAAGGGTTGAACCGATCGGTTCAACCATGAACTGACCGGTTGGACAGTGAACCAATCAGTTTACCATTTGTAGTTTCCAGAAAATTCATGAAATTTGTCTCTTCGACTCTCACAATGATTGGAAACCCTGACCCTGGCCTCTCCTATAAATAGATGGGTATTGAGGGCTTCCCAAACACAACAATAAGCTCTGACAATTGTTGTCATCTGTGGTTGTGGTAACCAAAGAGCCCCAAGCAAGTCCTACCCATCAAAGGGAGAGATAGCAAGGGAGAGACAATTGTGAGAGAGTGCATCATCTATCAAGTTGACATTCGAAGGGACAAATCCTTCTCGTTGGCTTTGGTAGTGTAACATGGAGTTCTCGGTGGTCCACGTGGACTACTCTAGAGGTGAGATGGTTTCACCCGCTAGGAGGATGCAATCAACCGCCGTCTGTGGTGATAAACTAGGAAGTCGATGACGATAGCCACCCAGGTGTAACATGAAGCAAGTTTCTACATGGATAAGTCATTGGACTTGATACAAGACTAGGTATATCCCTTACAACCCTCTTTCCTAGATAAATTTTTGTTGACGGGATCTGCTATTTAGGGAATCGGGCATTAAAATTTTATTTCTATTTCCTGTTTGTTGCCTTGATTTCCCAACACCTATGTCATAGAATAATATGCTAGCTAGATTATCATATTTGTCAGAAGTAGATCTGTGAAACCTGATCTCTAGCATAGAACTATGGAATTATAGAAATACTAGCCCCTAGATACTCTAGTATTTTCCTACATATATTGTCTCCAATGTAGAAACCTATCATGGAATCTTGTTTAGGACAATGTCTGAGGTTGTCCTTATAAGATTGGCCATCTCATATTCCTTGGTGGTGTACTTACTGGTTAGAAGAACCTTCAAATATTTGGTCCAAGTTGGGATCCCAGATAGAGCATTCAAGAATGGGATATCTAAATGGAGCTTGTTCACTGACTCCTTGAACTTCTATAATTTGGTATCAAGACTTTCTTGTTTCAAGTGGTTTTGGTAAGTAGGTCGTGGCTTGTAGGTCAGGACTTTTGGTTCAGTTGTATGAACTCGTACCTTTTATCTATTATCAGCCTTACCCACACTAGCAACATAAAATATCCCTTGTACCATGCCTCTCTAATTGTCATTGTACTAGTATCATCATTATCAACAAGAACAAAAACTGTTTCACAAATGGCACCATTGAAGCTGAGTACACATTCCCTAAACATGTGGTGATCACTTTCAATTGTTTAGGTTTTTTACTTAGTTTTTTAGCTGTCCAACAAAGGCACCTGGGGGAGGAAGTAGAGATGCAGAAAGTTAGCCAATTGGGAATCAATAGATTTTTTATAAGCATGTTGGTTTCAAGTCATCCTTTGTTGACTAGAAATCATGCATTATTTCTATGGAAGAATCTTATCTATAGTAGTAAACTTGTCCTCCTGAGAAGAACAAACACTTGCTTATTGCATTTGTGGCACTTGATTCAGATTGTGTAATTGTTTCCCTTGGTTGTAGCCACAGCTCTAGAAATTAGCTTAGTAACTTCTTTGGTTCCTAAAATTTTTCTTGTTTTTTTGGAACCTAGGGAGACTTGGAACCTGGTTGTTTAGTTGTCCTCCCCTCAATTGTGAAGCATTTTGAGCACCCGCCAGATTGCCATATTGGAATTACATATGATTCCTTATCTGGTTGGGTATATAATAGCCTTGGCCTTGAATGTTGTGAATAGAATTTAGATCCTTCACTTGGCCATGATCACCTTGAGCTTATGCATTATTCACCATGACATCGTAAAGAAGATGGAAACTAAGAGTGAAATGATCACTTCCCTTGCATGATTCATAGAAAAAAAAATTTCATATTTAACTTGTTGTTGGATATAGTGTGACTGTCCTCTTCTCTTATAGGTTTTCAAAAAAGATTCCAAAATATCCAACTTCAGAGACAATTTTCTCAAATATTCATCTATAGATCAAATTTTAGAATTTCTTCTATGTTCTCCACCTTGAGAATACCACCTCATCCTTTGTATGAGTGTGATTGATTTTTAGAACCACTTTTTACCACTTCCAAGTGCTACAAAATTTTGAAACATGAAATTTTTCTCTAGATCGGGAGTCCAAGAACTTATTGGTGTCATTGTCAACACCTCTTCTAGAAGGTTTCTATCAATTTTACTTCTAGGATGCCATGATTTGGACATTGGCAAATGAGCTCCTTGAACCATTCCCAAGCCTCGGTATGGGACTCTCCAGAGATCATGGAGAACTGTGTGATTTGGCCCCAAATCTGATAAGTGAGATATGGATGCTAGTTCTGAGTTGTTATATTATCACCCTTGATATTGTTATACAACTACTCACCTTATCTGTTAGAGAGTACTTAAACAACTGGCATTTAATAGCATCTTTAGGCAGTCTGAGTTGCTTTTTGAAAGCACATAAGTATACAAAAATAGCACTACAAGTACTCGTGACAATCATCTCCTTTATTACCAATAAAGGAATTACCTTGCATCATCATGACCCACTGCAAATGGATCTTGAACTGGGGGTTGTGATTTCTAGATGTATAAAAGGGTGGTAGCCATCAGTAGCCTACAAATATAGAAATATGTAAGCTACTTTTGCCACTCGAATTGAGAATAGTGGCCTATCTTGCCCTGTTCTTCTTTGTAATACATGCTCTTGTTTCTAGCTACGTGCCTCTCTTTGGGCTGCAAGAGCCATGTTCACCTGCCAGATGATTTCTTCCTTGTCCATCCTACTTTTTTTGCTATGTTCAAAGGATGAAAAGCCATATTGATCTTAGGATCAAGATCTAGAGGTGAAGAGTTGACGCTAGAAGAGTGTTGCATGCACTATTCTAGTATCTAAAATGAGAAATGAATAGGATTATATGGGAGAAGAAAGTTCAAGTAGATATGAGTGAATGTAAATTGAGAAGGAAAATCCTAATCAATCTCAATTATTGGATTCAAGAACTATTATGTTGTCCTCAACATCGATGCCAAAATTTGATGTGTGATTTCACCACACGAAAAATTATTTCAACATTAGTAGCCCCAACTTTATCCTATTTCTAGGTGCAATATCACCCACCTGCAAGTGGTAAGTCTGATTTTAGTATAACTTATAGGTTTGAGCCTAAGAGACAACCTTTTAAGAAGTTGTTATTAAAATTCAAGAGATATAGATAAATACTTAGAAATAGTTGGTTGATTGATTGAGTAAACTAATTGCAAATGAGTACAAAGAAGTTGACAAGATTATTGATCAAGAATAAAAGACATCGAGGCATATAGATTTTATCATCATTGCCTACGTAATCAATCTAATCATTACAACTTGCTTAATTACAGATTTCATATTAGGACCATGTGAATTCATACCCTTTTAGGATACAAATTGCACAAGGATTGATTTCCCCATGGGCTCAAGGACTTGTTACCCACAGATCGTGAACTAATCGTCCTATAGAACCCATTCCATGATCTCCATCCAATCAATAATCTAATCCTATATTTTATTATCTCTACGTCTAGGATTGTATTAATCATATAAATTCATTGACCAAATCAAGTAACAAGCAATAAAAGATTGGGAAGCAATCTAAATATCCATAAAAGAGATAAGTTGGATAACAATAAGAATGCAATATGGGCAACAAGACACTCCCCGTGCCCCAACAAGGTAACTACTCACTCATGTTCATGGGAACAACCCAAATACAAGGAGAAGAAGAGAGCATAATGTCACAGAAGTGTAAGAGAAATAATGCCAGTAATCACAAGCAATAGATCCTCCTTTCAGAAGTATAAGATTTGACAATATCCATAAATAAGATTATGCCTCCCCTTCCTTCTTGGATCCTTGATCTATAAAATGGATAAGAACATTTAGTAATTGATCTCTTTGTCATGGTACACTTTTTTTACATACGGGGCCTCCGGTCTCACTAATTATAACTTTGGATGGATTGTTGGAACCTTTCCAAAATGGTTTGTGTCATGTTGGTCGATTGACGTGTCGGTGAGTCAATCAACCGCCCATTAATTGTTTTCCTGATTAGAATTCTAGTTGGTTGACTCATCATATGAGTTGCGACTGGGTTCTAATTTCTTGCTCTTATTAAATTTTTGGTCAATTGACTGGATTGGCTAATTGATCAGTTGGCTATTGATGAATGTCTTGAATGTTTTTTTGTCGTTCAAACCATTGGTCCAGTCGATCGACCCGTTGGGCCAGTTAATCGACGAGCCTCAGTTTGGTGGAATTATATTGATGATGAGTCGAGTGAATGGGGTGTCCATTAGAAGGACCCCCGTATAGTAGGAAAATTAGTACACTCTATAACATTTTAACCCAAATTATTTGATAGGTTCACTTAGTGAGTTGAACAAACCACTTGATTTATGGGGACATCTTATGTGGTTCGACCAACCACTTGACTGGTGAGTCCAGTCGATCAACTAACATTCTAGATCATTTTTTAGTATGACTATGAGCCTTCATTCTCTTCCATGCATGGAAGATGTTATGTGGGATGGGTCAAGATGACTCCCTTGAACTGAATGAGTGTATTTCCCTGCAAAAGAGCGGGATTTTCCATTAAAAATCTAAATTTGTGAATAAAACCATCTACATTTATTCAAACTGAAGTGGGAAATTAAGAAAAACAAATATTGATAAATATACTCTCAAACATTCAATAAAAAAGGGATGAATATGTTCTAAAGTTGAAGTGTGTTGCATATATTAGGGTTCCATCGGACAATGAGTACAACATGTCAACCCAAAAATGGGATTTAGATCCATATATTTGACGAAAAAACCACCAATAGTGTTTAATTGAAAATCAAAAAGACAAGTCTTTATTATTTGAATAGTGATAAGGTTAATTTGTGAGATCGGTTAAACGTCTAATTGTTATTCTTATTCCTATTGTGGCAACACAAAATACATTCCATGTTTTTAGGATCATAGAAAAAGTAGTTCAACCATGGATGAGAAAACCTAAGAATCACATGATGATATCTATCATCCATTCCACCACTAGGGTGATGTGTTTTTTTTAAACCAACAAGTTCTAATAGAGCAATAAGCATGTAAATGATTGTCAAAATGTATGCCTACTTTATTTGCAAAGGAAATGTTGTCAAAAATATCACCCCATGAGAAAGTATTTGTGATGGGATCATAAGATTGTCCTTTAATTGTAGAAAAAACATGTGTTAGAGGATGGACGACTAACAGGATCAAAATGTGCGTAAATAATATTATGTCTTTATTATGGGTGAAAGTGGATGTATCATGACCAAGCCATGACCCATCTATCTTTGTGTAGTTTTGCTTCACTATTGTTTTGTCTTAAACATAGTTGGTAATATTACTTATAGCATATAGAATTAAGCCTTGATTTGTTTAATAGTGTTTTTCATATTGATCCCTTTATCATGTAGAATGTCATGATCCAAGGTCTTGTCATATAAAGAATCAAGAATACATGTGTTGTGTATTGGTGGATGAGGTGGAGGAAGGTTAGTGTTTGTGACAACATCCCAAGAGGTATATATTAATTCCTATGCTTCTTTTGGCAAGGAATTGTTGTTTTAGTTGGTTAGGATAATTTCATTGTCACAAAGTTGAGTGGGTTGAATCACGTTGTTGTTAAATTGTTTGTATCCTTTGTAGACACGTCCTTTGTTCTTTGGTAAGGTAGCCATCATAGCATCCAAGAAAGCACTTTTGTCTTTTTCTTTTAAGGATGTAAGATATGAAGTGGGAGGATCAGTAATATTTTAGAAGACTAAGGTTAAGTCATGAGGATCTTAATCTTTCATTTCAATGGTGAATAAGAGTTTCTCACAATGGATATTGATTTTTCCTAATAGATGAGTTTCTTTGACAGTTGAGAAGACACAAAAGGTCTTGCTGTATTTTGACAAAATCAGAGTGTCTAGATATAAGAATTTAAGAGTGTCACCTATGGAAGGATTTATGTTATGACTCCGTTGAAGTATCAACATTGTCACAAACACCACGAGAGAATTGATTGTGAGGAAAGGAGAAGAAATTGTCATTCTGTCTCACTAATTTGTTTTAATGAATAATATTGTAATATTGGGCCTCTATCAAGTTAGATTAACAACTTTAAATAATTGTTGAATATATTGTGTGTTCTTACAATTAACTATAGGAAGTTGGTTATCAAGGATATGATGAAGGGGTGCATAATGGTTATAGAAAGTAATTGACGGTTATTATTGACGTTTGAAGAAGTTATTTCTTGGCTTATTGGTGGTAGAATGGGATACTAGATTCGGATAAGCCTTTTGTGTGATTTTAGTTGTTGTTGATATCTTTGTTGTTTTAATGAACACTAAAAAGAAAAATGACCCAATTTTCTACAATAGTAGCAAGATCTAGGTCTTGGACAATTATAGTGTATATGACCAAACTGATTGCTTCTGTACATCTAAAGGTTGTTTTCATGTAAGGATTTTTATTTCTATGAACATTAACCCAAGGTTATAAATGATAAACATAGGTGTAATTAATGTAATTAGTAAATAAGAAGAATCATACAAAATATAATCAAAACACGCAATTTATTTTTTATAAAGCTAAGGTAGAGGAAGAGGTAACCCTTTGATTTTTGTTGTCCTCCTCATCTTCCTCAGCAAGATTGTTATGAGCCTCATCATCCAGAGAACGAGCACAGATAGATGGATCCAAATACAAAGAAGCATCCTATAGAGATGGAGGATGATCAAGTTGGTGAAAGCTTGATCCCCTTCATACGTAAACTAGATTGTTGGCCATTGGAGGAGCATTATTGAATCTTTAAGTAGGGATAACATCAAGATCATCACCATTGAAAAGAGAAGGTGGAGGGAAATGGTTTTTGAAATCATAACAGACATATAACATCATCTCATTCACATATTGAGGACATGTCTCAATTTTCCATCCTGATATAATACAAAAATCTTTCATAAGATAATTCCAACCCCAAGTAACACAAATGTGTTATCTTTCCTTCCATAGGAACAAAACATAGGAAAAATGACCATAGTAGCTAACTCAAATCCAACCATGATTGAAATTAGGTTGATTCCCTCTCCAATAAATCTAGATAATGATCATATAGAATATAATAACACACTTTGAGGGATACATGGTGTCACCAAGTTTCATTTTTTTACTTTGGGTTAACTTGGAACAAGAAATGAAAGGAGGGGAATACAATGAAGTCAATTCACCCTAAATATATCTACGTACACTCTTATATTGATGTAGTGGGGTTTGGAGGAAGGAGATAAGGATGAGAATGTTGCCCCCAAGAGTATGTGGAATACGTGTTCATTCATAGTCTTAGAAGTCTATATTCTGATGCATGCTAGGTTGGTAGTTGGAGGAAGAGAGTTGATTCAGAAACAAGTCGCATGTTCTCATTTTCAAGTCCAAAATACTATTGAGACCAAAAATGAGGAGAGTTGGCCATCGATTGATGTTGATGAGTGTGTCTGTGTGGCCTAAAATGTCTGACCTAGTCATCTTGGCAACATGTATTTTATCAAGGTAAGGGGAAAATATGAAAATGTTGAAAAGAAATCACATACGTAAAAATAGTTTGATTAAGTAGTATATATCTTGATGCTACAGTGACATCCTCTATTGTTGCACGAAGATGCATGGTTCACTGGAGGAAGATGAGTGACAACATATTGATGAGAGTCATCAACAACTTCTCCGCATGGTGGTCACCTCTATGGTTGCAAAAGATCTTGGTTCTTAAATTCTAAAACCAATAGTGCACAACCCATGGTCACATAATGTAGGTGTCATGATCCATGACATAGGACCTAGCCATACACTTAAATGGACATGTGCTAAATTGTTATAAATCCAAAGTAGCATAATAAATTGATAATAAAAAATATAACAAATTGATATAATGGTCAAACAAATTGCAATAGGTTTTTATTTAATTATGTTGCATATATGAAATTCTAATCTTGGTAATTTTCTTTTAGTATCATTAATGTGGCCTAAAACCCCCTATGGTAAATTTGGAAATTTATAATAATAAACTCGTAATATAATTCTCATAAAAAATTTGGCATTAAAAATATAATTATGATAAACATAAATATGTTGTTATATCTTTTTTTTCTTTTTTTTTTTAGTATAAGTCAGGAGGCAATCTTATTCATCCCTCCCTCCTCTTGCGAGCAAACTTATTCGAAAGCTACAATCACTAATCAAGTCATTAAAGGTAAACAAGGTAGTACTACTACCCTTACATAAATCCCTAGCTAACAGGGGTTGGAGTTCACTGGGGGTGAGGCATAAGTAACATGCCTACAGCCTGATTTTCTGACTAGCTTCGTCAAAGAATCGGCCACTTCATTCGCTTCTCTAGGAATGTAATTCACTGCCCATCCATCTTTCGTCCACCTCTCCATCAAACTGATCTTTCGCTTCTCTGTTGTTATATCCTTTTAATTATGCTTAATTCATGTTATGTCAAATATTTTAGAGTTAGGTGAATGAATCAACTAAGTGATTAATGCATCATCACCATAAAAATATGATTAACCTGTATCTATGTATTTTCCCAAATTCTTGGTTGCTGATTAGAACCTTCTGAGTCACTAAGAATGTTTGATATTAATTTCGCTATTGTAAACTATTATACTACATGAATTTGTCTTTTATGCATTAATATGAATACTAGTAAGTATATAGTGATAAAAATATGTGTAAACCAATTATATAAAAATTGAGCATTGATAACCATGATTAGATCACTTAAAGTATAATTTTGGAATAGTGATATCAATCAAATAGGTTGGCATACATTAAAATACATAAATATTACATCAAATGTAATGATGATATAAAGAATAATATAATGTAATTGAGATTCTAATCTATATCTAAACCCTTAACATGAGCTAATAACAATGAATGACCTAAGTTTCACCTAAGGTGTGGTTTAATGTTTGTGCATATCTGTGAGGTTTGCATATATGCTTTCCAAAAAATTTAGGGATTGGATCAAGATTCAACACCCCTTTAGGATTTTCTTCAAATAAGGTAAGTGGTACATGCACTTTTAGCATATGTATGGATGGTTATATAAGATGTGTAATGTACATTCCATGATATGAAAGTACTTGGAAAAAGTTATATCCTTTTAAAAGGTAAAAGTTAATAAGAATAATGATATTAGAATATGTTCTCTATGTCTTAGGAATCAACATGTTACATCTCATTCATGTTAAGAGAAACAATTAAGAGTATGTTATGTTATGTTATGTTATGTTATGTTATGTTATGTTATGTTATGTTATGTTATGTTATGTTATGTTATGTTATGTTATGTTATGTTATGTTATGTTATGTTATGTTATGTTATGTTATGTTATGTTATGTTATGTTATGTTATGTTATGTTATGTTATGTTATGTTATGTTATGTTATGTTATGTTATGTTATGTTATGTTATGTTATGTTATGTTGTGTTGTGTTGTGTTGTGTTGTGTTATGTTGTGTTATGCTATGTTATGTTATGTTATGTTATGTTATGTTATGTTATGTTATGTTATGTTATGTTATGTTATGTTATGTTATGTTATGTTATGTTATGTTATGTTATGTTATGTTATGTTATGTTATGTTATGTTATGTTATGTTATGTTATGTTATGTTATGTCGTGTTATGTTATGTTATGTTATGTTATGTTATGTTATGTTATGTTATGTTATGTTATGTTATGTTATGCTATGCTATGTCGTGTTATGGTATGTTATGTTATGTTATGCTATGCTATGTCGTGTTATGTTATGTTATGTTATGTTATGTTATGTTATGTTATGTTATGTTATGTTATGTTATGTTATGTTATGTTATGTTATGTTATGTTATGTTATGTTATGTTATGTTATGTTATGTTATGTTATGTTATGTTATGTTATGTTATGTTATGTTATGTTATGTTTTGTTATGTTATGTTATGTTATGTTATGTTATGTCGTGTTACAGTATGTTATGTTACGGTATGTTATGTTATTGTATGTTATGTTATGTTATGTTATGTTGTGTTATGTTATGTTATGTTATGGTATGTTATTCTATGCTATGTTATGTTATTCTATGTTATGTTATGTTATGTTATGTTATGTTATGTTATGTTATGTTATGTTATGTTATGTTATGTTATGTTATGTTATGTTATGTTATGTTATGTTATGTTATGTTATGTTATGTTATGTTATGTTATGTTATGTTATGTTATGTTATGTTATGTTATGTTATGTTATGTTATGTTATGTTATTCTATGCTATGTTATGTTATGTTATGTTATGTTATGTTATGTTATGTTATGTTATGTTATGTTATGTTATGTTATGTTATGTTATGTTATGTTATGTTATGTTGTGTTGTGTTGTGTTGTGTTGTGTTGTGTTGTGTTGTGTTGTGTTGTGTTGTGTTATGTTATGTTATGTTATGTTATGCTATGTTATGTTACTTTATGTTACTTTACATTATGTTATGTTATGTTATGTTATGTTGTTGTGCTATTTATGTTATGTCATCTTATGCTATATAATAAAATAGCAAGTTCCACATTATAATGTTTTACCCTTGTTTGGAAATGAAATGTTTGTAGGTGAGGAGAAATTGCAAGTTTTGAGTCATCGTACCTCAAAAGAAAAGATCTATAAATTCTCGTCATGGTGGGGTGCCCCCATAAAAAAGGTTATAGATCATTATTTTTCATTTTTATATATTCCAAGTTTATGTTAGGATCCATATATAAAGAAATACATGTTTAGGTTCATATTATACTAGACTAAGTAGAGAATCAAGTTTACACTTTCAAGTCTTTGTAATGTTTATATTATTGCATGAGCATCATTTCTATGTGACACTTCCAAAGAGAAACTATGTTATGGACATTAATCTGTTGCTAATGTGTATATGCACTCAAGTGTGCTTGGGGTGTTACATTTTTGTTTTGTTTCTGGTGTAAAATACTATAATCAACATATTATGCGTAAAGTAATGTGTTTAACACTAGATGTTTTCTCTTAAAAATGGTTAAGTGATCACAAGAGATTGACAAGGACCTTTCTTTAATAGTCACCTTTTGAAAATTTTAGTTATTATACATGGAACTAGATTGACCATTGACTTTATTCTAGCTCAATTTGACAATTTTAACCAGTCTAGTTGTTGTTCTCACCCCATTCATTGGAAAAGATATGATCTTTTTTTGAAATTTTGGGAAGTTGGGTGTCATATTGTTGGTATGATCAATTGGTATGATCCATTTTCAATGATATTTCTTAAGAGGTATGACGCCATTTAACCAACCCTAATATCCCAACTGTAAAACACTAGAGGGGGGTGAATAGAGTTTTCAAATATTTTAACAATTATTTAACTCAAACAACCAACCACAAGAATATTGGACAAGGAGACAAGGGTTTAGAGTGGTTCCTACCTTAGCGAATACTAAGGTAGTCAGTCCACTACCCGGTTGCTTACCCAACCGAGATTTGGAAAGAATTTAATTTTATTACCTCGCAAGGACTTTACATAAAATTACAATTCTCTCCCTAAACCCTTCAAGCAACCTTCACCTTGAAGTAATTGCACCACCTTGAAGCAGCCTTCACCTAGAAGTAATTGCACCAACTTTGAAGCAGCCTTCCTCCTGAAGTAGCTTCCCGTTGCAATAGCCTTCTTGAAGTAGCTTCCTATTGCAATAGCCTTCTTGAAGTAGCTTGAAGTCCACCTTCTCCTCCGAGAAGAACCTTCTCCAATCCGCAGCCTCCAACCCTAGGAGTAGCAAGGAGAATACAAAGAATAAAAAGAACAAGAGGGAAAATAGAAAGTACAACTTATCCTTTGAAGCACAAGGCTTGATTTGCCTATATCAAGCGTATTGATCTCCTAACCAATGTGTGTAGAAGTGTAAGCACTGTGGAAAGGAGATGCTAGCCTATAGGACACGAAATAGGAGCAATGGGAATGAATAGCCAATGTTGGAATTGCTCAAAACAGATTGCCAATGAGTATTCAATCTCAAGTGTAGCACAAATGTAGCTTAGATATCTTTTGGTGTCCTAAGGCATGTCCTATTCATAGGAATGACCTACAAGTGCTTAAGGACGTTCTAGACACTTTCTAGGGGGTTCTAATTGCTTAACTAGCCGTTAGGTACAAGTTAGTTGCTTTAGCAACAGCTAGTTAATTAATTTTGCAGTTGCTATCAGAGTCCATCTCGGTCGAGGAATTGTCGACCGAGACACCTACTCGGTCGAAGTTTTGTCGACCGACAGGCTCTCTGGATCAAGTGTTAGCAACGTTCATCTCCAACTGCCAACTACTTTCTCAGCTGTGTCTAACGGCTACTTGGGTCAATCTCGGTCGAGAAGTTTGTCGACCGAGAGTGTCTCGGTCGAGGAGTTTGTCGACCGAGATTGACCCTATTTCAATGTTTCACTTTAAGGCATTAAGTATGTGTATGAGTGTGCATAGGTGACACTGTTGGAGGGGATGACCTATCTAAGTGTAGTGATTGGCTAGGGAAGATCTAACGCTTGATTTACATGATGTCTAAGTACTTGTACATTATATACTTGTACAAGTTTACAACTGATTACATTTCATGAAATTTACAAGCATTCAAGCATATAGATTCCCTAGTACTTTGTCATCCACCTTATTCCTGCAACACTCAAGTAGCTCGTTAGATATGGGCATGCAAATGAATAATGTCCAAGACGCATGCAATAATGACAACTAATAGAGTCAACTTCATTTCTCTTTCTAGGAATTGTGTTCCTAGGTACAAACATAATCTTAGTCTTGGATGCTTTAACTCTTTTGGGTTTATTTCTCCTTGGATCATATCCTAATCCTTTTCTTCCATTATAATTAGAGGAAAATTTCAGAATATTTTTAAGCATGTCATTTCCTCTTAACTCATTTACATTTCTTTGTAACTTAGCAATATCATCCATCTTCTTGTTTATATCTTTCTTTGCTTGATCTAAATCAGATACTAGAGAGTTTCTTTCTTTGACAACCTCATCATAATCTAAATGTGAACATAGAACAGGTTGTTTCTGAAGATCATTCACTTGAGTTTTCAAGTTTAACTTTTCTAAGGAAAGAAGATTACAATTAGCTTCTACCGATTTTAACTTAAGATCATAATCTTCATTTTCCTTTTTGAGATTTTCATTTTCGGATACAAGGGCAAGAAGTTTAACATTTAAATCATCATTTACTTTATTTGATTTCTTAAGTTTCTTCTTGCACTCAATATATTTCTCATGAGTATCTTGAAGACTAACAATTAGATCTTCTTTTGGTAGATCATAAAGACTTACCTCTTCTTCGTCTTCATTTGTTGTAGCAATGAGGCATTCTACTTCTTCTTTTCCATCATCACTATCATCACTTGAATCATCCCATGCAGCTTTATATGCTCTTTCTTTCTTTTTGTGAGATGATTTCTTCCCTTTCTTGAGTTTTGGACAATCACCTTTCATGTGTCCCTTTTTTCCACATTCAAAGCACCTGGAAGAAGAAACACTAGAAGTTTTATTAGTTTTAAAACTTTTATATTGTTTACCATTTACAATTAGAGTTTCTTCTTCACTATCATCTTCACTTGTGTCATGAGTGTCCTTGGTTGATGCTTTGAATGCAATGTCCTTCTTTTTGCCTTGTTGACGTTCACGTTCTCTTCTTTCTTCCTCTTCTAAAGTTGCCTCATGAGCTTCTAGATTGCCAATGAGTTGCTCCATTTTCAGTTTAGTGAGATCATTAGCTTCTTCAATGGCTGTCACCTTGGGCTTGTATTTGGGAGGAAGTGATCGAAGTACCTTTGATACCTGGTCTTCTTCAAGAACGGTTTTTCCTAAGGCATTTAAACCATTAACAATAGAAGAGAATTTTGCAAACATTTCACTAATGGATTCATTTGGATCCATACGAAAGTGTTCAAACTTCTGTTTAAGCATACTAATCTTAGAATTCTTAACTTGAACTGTACCTTCATAAGTTATGGACAATCTATGCCAAATGTCATAGGCTGTGTCACAGTTTGATATTCTATTAAATTCTCCTACTGAAATTGAACAATATAAAATGCTTACAGCTTTGGCATTCATTTGAGCCAACTTTACCGTATTTGCATCCCACTCTGCATATTGTGTTTGAGGAAGCTCGTATGGGGTTGACACCATCCGCCATAAGTCCCAATTGATGCCTTGGAAGTAGAACTGCATCCTTCTCTTCCAATATGTGTAGTTTGTTCCATCAAACGCTGGAGGTCTAGCAACAAGTGTCCCTTCAAGGTTAAGGTTGTTAAGCACCCCGTCACCCATTCTTCAAGACCTTGTTAAGGTTCCTTGAAGCCTGCTCTGATACCAATTGCAAAACACTAGAGGCGGGGTGAATAGAGTTTTCAAATATTTTAACAATTATTTAACTCAAACAACCAACCACAAGAATATTGGACAAGGAGACAAGGGTTTATAGTGGTTCCTACCTTAGCAAATACTAAGGTAGTCAGTCCACTACCCGGTTGCTTACCCAACCGGGATTTGGAAAGAATTTAATTTTATTACCTCGCAAGGACTTTACATAAAATTACAATTCTCTCCCTAAACCCTTCAAGCAGCCTTCACCTTGAAGTAATTGCACCACCTTGAAGCAGCCTTCACCTAGAAGTAATTGCACCAACTTTGAAGCAGCCTTCCTCCTGAAGTAGCTTCCCGTTGCAATAGCCTTCTTGAAGTAGCTTCCCGTTGCAATAGCCTTCTTGAAGTAGCTTCCCGTTGCAATAGCCTTCTTGAAGTAGCTTGAAGTCCACCTTCTCCTCCGAGAAGAACCTTCTCCAATCCGCAGCCTCCAACCCTAGGAGTAGCAAGGAGAATACAAAGAATAAAAAGAACAAGAGGGAAAATAGAAAGTACAACTTATCCTTTGAAGCACAAGGCTTTATTTGCCTATATCAAGCGTATTGATCTCCTAACCAATGAGTGTAGAAGTGTAAGCACTGTGGAAAGGAGATGCTAGCCTATAGGACACGAAATAGGAGCAATGGGAATGAATAGCCAATGTTGGAATTGCTCTATTGCTCAAAACAGATTACCAATGAGTATTCAATCTCAAGTGTAGCACAAGTGTAGCTTAGATATCTTTTGGTGTCCTAAGGCATGTCCTATTTATAGGAATGACCTACAAGTGCTTAAGGACGTTCTAGACACTTTCTAGGGGGTTCTAATTGCTTAACTAGCCGTTAGGTACAAGTTAGTTGCTTTAGCAACGGCTAGTTAATTAATTCTGCAGTTGCTATCAGAGTCCATCTCGGTCGAGGAATTGTCGACCGAGACACCTACTCGGTCGAAGTTTTGTCGACCGACAGGCTCTCTGGATCAAGTGTTAGCAACGTTCATCTCCAACTGCCAACTACTTTCTCAGCTGTGTCTAACGGCTACTTGGGTCAATCTCGGTCGAGAAGTTTGTCGACCGAGAGTGTCTCGGTTGAGGAGTTTGTCGACCGAGATTGACCCTGTTTCAATGTTTCACTTTAAGGCATTAAGTATGTGTATGAGTGTGCATAGGTGACACTGTTGGAGGGGATGACCTATCTAAGTGTAGTGATTGGCTAGGGAAGATCTAACTCTTGATTTACATGATGTCTAAGTACTTGTACATTATATACTTGTACAAGTTTACAACTGATTACATTTCATGAAATTTACAAGCATTCAAGCATATAAATTCCCTATTACTTTGTCATCCACCTTATTCCTGCAACACTCAAGTAGCTCGTTAGATCGACAAGAATGAAATGTTTGTCATCATCGAAACAAAGGGATTTATCATAATGTCAATTTAGCCAACACCAACAACATGGGTCAACCAATCAAGAGTCATCCGATGGGATTGAGGTGACATTTAAAGATAAAAGTGAATCAATCATTGTACATCTGGTGAATCAATGGAATATCCTTAATGAAAACCTCTAGAGGGGGGGTGAATAGAGTTTTATAGAAATTTTAAAGTAATTTAAACTCAAACAACCAAACTAAAGATTAAGAAGAGGAACACAGGTGTTTAGAGTGGTTCCACCTTAGCAAATACTAAGGAGTCAGTCCACTACCCGGTTGCTTACCCAACCGGGATTTTGAAAGTACTAAATTTTATTACCTCTCAAGGATGTTACATAAAATTTACAATACTTTCTAAACACCCTTTGGACAGCCTTCACTTTGAAGTAGTCTTGCCAACCTCGAAGCAGCCTTCCTTGAAGTAACTTCAAGCTCCCCCTTGAAGTAGCCTTCCTCCTGAAGTAGCTTCCCGTCAAGACAGCCTTCTGAAGTAGTCCAAAGTCTTCCTCTTCACCACGAAGAGCTTCACCCTCTCCAATCCGCAGCCTCCTACCTGGAGTAGCAAGGAGAGTACAAGTAATACAAGGAACAAGAAGGGAATAAAAGAAAATACAACTTATCCTTGTAGCTCAAGGCTTGATTTCCCTAGATCAAGCGTTTGGATTTTCCTAGCCAATATGATGTACTTGTGATTGCTAGGGTTAGGAAAATCTAGCCTATAGGACGAGTTTGAGCTAAGGAGAAAATGGCCAATTGATCACAAAACTCAGTTCACACAGATTGCACAAGAGGGCTCAAGTATTTTCTCAAGTATAGCAAGTGTAAGAAGTGAATCCTAGTGTCCTATGGCTTGTCCTATTTATAGGAATGGCCTAAGTATGCTTAAGGACATTCTAGACAACTTCTAGGGGGTTCCTAGTGCTTAACTAGCCGTTAGGAATAAGTTAGGCACATTAGCAACGGCTAGTTAATTAATTCTGCAGTTGCTGTCAGAGACCATCTCGGTCGAGGACTTGTCGACCGAGATGCCCGGTCGGTCGAGGATTTGTCGACCGACAGGCTCTCTGGATTAACGTTTATTTGCAACTGTCAACTGTTGTGTCTAACGGCTACTTTTGGTCAATCTCGGTCGAGAAGTTTGTCGACCGAGAGTGTCTCGGTCGAGGAGTGTGGTCGACCGAGATTGACTCTGTTTTCAATCTTTCAATTAAGATACTAAGTGTGTGCATGGGTGGTCCTATTGAAAGGATGACTGAAGTGTTTAGCTATGGAAAATCCAATGCTTGATTTACATGCGATTCTAAGTACTTGTACATTATAATTCTGTACAAGTTTTTACAATGATTACATTTGCATGAACATATAAATACTTCATGTCGGATTTCCCTTATAGTTGTGTCATCCTGCACACTCAAGTAGCTCGTCAGATAAATAAGAATGAAATGTTTGTCATCATCGAAACAAAGGGATTTATCATAATATCCAATTTATCCAACACTTAAATGGCTGATATGGTTGAATAAAGTAAAAGAGACAAGGAAGAAATTAAAATTTCATTTACATGCATTATATGATATACCAAATAAATAATGCAATTATTAAAACCCAGTTTTAGTTTATATGGTGATCATGTGGTTTTAGAAACCCTAGTCTCATTTTATTAATATTATAGTTGTTTTATGATATTTTTCATAATTTAATAATTGATTTTTCTTGAATTTCGTTTTAGCATGAAAAGTATGTTTCGTGTATATATAAAAACTTTAGCTCAAAATAAGGTATATATGACATATCAAAAGTTTGTGCACTCATGTCAGAAAAGTTTTATAGACCTAAAAAGCATCGATCACTATGAGGGTCGCGTTGGTTAGTCACAACGGTTAGAGAGGTTGCTTCCTATTCATGTAGGCCGACAATAGACCACATTGCCTAGAAACTTCAATCGAAGGTGGGTCGTATCAAATGGCTACTTTAATACAAGATGAGCCACATTGGCCCTCTACTTTGAACCCTGACAAGACACATCGACTAGTTGCGTTGATCGAGCAAGGTAGCTTTGATTGACTACTTTAGTCAATGTTGCATTGTTAATAGTGCTAGACTACTTCAATCAGTCAAATCTGCGGTTATTGTAAGTTGAGAACACATGTCTAACCCATCACAAAATTCAAATATCAAGATTTCTACAAAGTATAAATTAATAAAAGTTAAAACCTAGGTATTTTTATTGGCATTCACCAATAGTAAACTTTAAAATCAAGTTTTGACAATCAAAAATGAAATTTGATGAGAAACACAAGAATTGGGAAGAATAGGACAAGAACTAATAACTTCACAAGAATTGTGTAACATACTAGATCTCGGACCCTACACTGGAAGTTGACATTTTGGACTTAGCCAAACAAGGTTGAAGGTTAGACCTAAATAGATGTTTAGTATAACCCCAACGAGCTAATGCATGTATAGATCACCTTAATGTAACCTAATGTTCTAACATTAATCTTAGGTTTATAATGGATACATAAAATATGTCACATAACTCATTTTGGTCGTAATATGAAGATAAGAAACTTAATTGGATGAATAATTTAGATAATGGGCCATTAATGGGCCATATGACAGATCTCATAAAAAGAAGTCTCAAAAGTGGAAACAAACTTCAAATTCGAAATCTACATATTAAAATTAGCCTACATGTCAAATTTCATCTAATTTGGACAACCTTGAAATATTAGGATAAGTTTAGGAGAGAGAAAATGAGTAAAAGGCATAAGTAATGAATAATGTGATTATATAACTTCAAAATATGGAAACAATCACAAATTCATATTCAACACATCAAAGATAACTTGTGGATGAAGTTTGGTCCAATTTGGATGTTGTTTGTGCAAGTTATGCAATTTTAGGTACATTCTGGACTTTTCTACAATTTACCCAATTGGGAGGTTTTCTTTGCAAATTTTCACATGCATTATAATACTTCTATATTCCCTTACCATTCTCTATTTTTTTAACCATAGGGAACCTAGTTGCACCTTGGTTTGAATGTTTTTCCTTCCAAGGGCATTTTAGGGATTACCCTCTTTATAAATGAGCTTATCTTTAGAAGCTATCAACCAATGGGCTTATTTCTTTGATTGGAGGTTGGTTGGGATAGCCTATAAGTGTCCATAAACCGATATTTGATATTCAAGAAGCCTCTATGAGTTGTCCTTCTGCATGGCCATGAAATCCCTAGGTTAAGGACACATGGAAAGCTCCATGGACACCTCATGCTTGACTTCTTCCTTATCCATAAAGGTTTGCATGTCCATGGAAACCCTTATCATTAGACACATAGAAAGTAACTTTACACCTCATTCTTGACTTCTTCTTTATCCATAAAGTCTTACATGTCCATGGACACCCTTATACATGACACATGGAAAGTCTCATAGACACCTCATACTTGACCTCTTTCTTTATATAGCCATATCTACCCCTTCCCAACTCCCAATTTGAAAACTCTTGCTCTCCTTTATTTACTCTATCTTAGAGCATCATTCCTACTCTATTTTTCCATGAAGTTTTTGTCCCAAGGTAAAAGGAGGTGCATACCTTGGTGAAGAAGGCTCCTAGGGTTCCAAATTTCTCTATTTAGGATTTCTTAAGCTCCACCTTGGTGATTTTGACCAAAACTAGTAAGTATCCTTCTTTCCTTCCCTATTTTCATGTTGTTATTCTTCCTTCCACCTTCCTCCAGGCCAGAACCATGGTCTTCCATGGTGAAACCCCACCCAGAACCCATAAACACCTCATCTCCATGTTCTTTTGTTAGGGTTTTTCACCTCTAAAGTGGAGAAGGTGCTTCTTGCTCGAGATAGGAGCTTTGTTGGAGAAACCAGCCTCTCTAAGCTTGGAAACCTTACTTATTGGACCTTTCCACCTTCCATAGAAGTTCTTTGGAGGCCTAGTCTTGGATCTAGGATTGACTTGGACTGTTTAGACTCTGAAGTTGAGGTATGATGTATCCCCTATTCTTCTATATTGAGCAATTCACCTATGCTTATTCATTCTCTTTGTCCTATGGACATTAGCCTATACACAATGTCTTTTCTTTTGAAAATCATGGTTCATGTGAACTACCTTATTTGATATTGATCGTGTGATCATGGATATTCTTTTGAACTCTTATCTTATGCTTTGTTCATGATAGAACTCTAAAAGATGGCATGTGATGTCTTTTGCCCACTTATGAGGTGGATGTATATGTTGGTCACTTATGTGGTGACTAGTTTATATATTCTGACTATAGTTTCTAGTTGCCTATACATTTAACATGCTATGTGATTCAGTAGCACTAGAGTAGTGTAATTGCATTAGTTTTTATGACAGATGTGTTATTTCTTGCCGAGCAGATGTGATATTTTTTGCTCTTTTGGGATGGAAAGGAACCTCATACCCAGGGCAAGATGTGTGATTCTTGGTCCATGTTTTATATATTTGGGAGATTGGTAGTATTCCTTTCTCTATCATGTTTCTTTGATGTTTGTAATCTTCTGTCGACGATTCCCTGACGGACTCTACTGCTGGAGATATGTCATGATTGTTGAAGGAGGAATTCTTGATGTTGAAATGATTTGTGATGCCTATGCAGAGTGGGCCACTATCATATGGTATTTCCCTTCTTTATTCATCTTTCTTGATTGGAGGGATTATCATGATCTGAATTAGGTGGTAGCATTTTGACTTTGTTGTTCTATTTCAAAGATTTTGACTTCTTCTCTTGACATTAAAGTAATCATGTTAGTCAATAAGAAGTTGTTTTATAGTTGAGTTTTGATTCAACTTTTGATTTGACATACCTTGGCTTGTGGATTTTATGTTGTTGACCACCATGATAAATGTTAAGATATGGACCTTATGGGGTTTCATTTTGTTATTTGTTTGTTTCTTTTGGGCTTAACCTGCTAGTTAGCATTTAGGTGTTCTAAATTGGGACCCCTTTGGTGAGTTAGTGGTAACCCATTTTAGTCGGGATGCTTGTCATGAAATGTGAGGCATGGTGATGTAATCATTGTAGCTTATTTGATTGTCAATGAAAAGTACCATGCTCACCCTACTTTCCACTTTTATGTACTAGAGTTTAAGGTGATTTGAGACCCCAAGCATGTATAATCTCGTCCAAAGTCTTCTATGAATTGATTGGTTCTTCCCTTGAGATTATCATAGCTAGATGTACCACAAGGGGAAGGTTTGATTGAGGTGGATTTGATGCTCCACTGTCTCTTGATTTCATGCTTATATGATTCAAGTTGTTCCACATAGTGAGTATTCAAGTGGAAATTCTTTACCTAATTGGGTTAAGGTGCCTGGTGTTAGAGAAACCCCTATGGGCTTTATTATTGACACTTCTTGGTGTATGTAGTGCATCACAAACTTGTATCCACATTGTTGGGAGTCCTTTGGACTTAGTTTTTATTTTATTTGATCATTTTGTATTTAAGTCCATGGGCATTGATGCTTAGAACCTTAGGATGGGAGTTTATACTCCACTAGTCATGGATGTCATTATTAATAAGCAATTCACCACAATCATATGTCTAAGTTTGGGCACCCTTAGGGCTTCACAGTTTATGTATATTCAGTTATTACTTTGACATTGTGGACATTGATGCTCAGAGCCTTAGGATGTAAACTTTAATTGTGCATTAATGAGAGTTTCCTAGAAACTATTCCCTATTTGTGGTCCCCATGCTAGATCATCATGGAAAATCATGAGACATGGACAATGCCGCAAGGAATGAAAATCTCCTTATCATCCAGACCACTTGTCTTTTTTGTGCGTCGTGAGCAGGGTTGTTGTCATATTTAAACATTAAAGTTCAATAAGGAATGGCCCCTAAATTTGTTTTTAGGATGTCTTGGCTTGGTGGGTCTGTTCCAAGTTGCCTATGGGGTACTCAATCTAATAATACATAGAAGAGGCATTTATTAATTTTGAAATGTGGTGTCATCTTGTAATTTTAGCTTTAGATGATTCCATTGTCTGAGTGATTTTTATGGGTCAGGTAAGATTTGTGAACCATTGGGCCCTCGAGATAACATTCGTACTCCTCCCGTCCTCAATGGTTCTACTTTCACCCTTCTACTTTGATGGGTCCAGACACTTTAGTAGATTAAGTTGATTTTTGGATTTTGATGATTCTTTCCCATTTTGAAATTTGAATTTTTCATTTTGAAGTTTTTGTTTTTTTACCATTTTGTAAGTTTTTTTGTTTTATTATTATTTGGATGATTTTGAAAGCAAAAATGGTTAGATAGATCCTTCACGATCCCCATATGCTTTGGGGGTCATGACAACTATGTGTGTTGGTGATCTTTGATAGAAATTTGTCTTGAATTAATGCTCAATCAACTTTGTGACTGCATCAGCTGGTTTGTTCCCACTGTGTACTGGACCAAGTAGGGATTCAATCAATTCTATGACTACACTTGTCTCTTCCGCGACATGTTGTAGAGTGATTTCTATAAGTGTGTCCACTTGGACCAAACATGTATTGATTAGATCTTGAATGTTGTGTGTGAGGGATATACTTGAGTCTGTTTTATGCCCCAAGATGCGGTGATAGTCACAAAGAATGTTGGAATTATAGCTCTTAGGCAAAGGATTATGAGGCCCTTTATGGTTGGAAATTTCATAATATGTTTGACCAATGGAAGAATGCTACTGAGAGAGGGCCCTAGGTGTGTGAACCTTCTCTTTGGTTTCTACATTGGTATCTCCTCTTTGACAATGGTGGTAGCAATATTCAGTTCGAACATGTATTTCCCTTTTCCATGCTTTGACAATCAAACTATGTGATCCTCTAGTCGTGACCTCTGAATGTGTTGATTTCTACATGATTTCTCTCATACCAAGATCAATATCTTGTCGGATCTCTAAGCATACTGCAACTCTCAATTCTACGACCAAACCTGGACAAAGCGACTATCTGTATGGTCCTATAACTAGAGGATAGTTCCAAGATGGTGGTGGACAATACATTGTGTGATTGACTACTTAAGGCCTCTTCTTCTGTGTTGGAATTGTAGGCTTCTGACCTTTTGTAGATTTTTTCCTTCAAGATTGATAAATAATGACTTCTAATTGTTCAATGGATTATTCTGTTTGATCGTCTGCTTGGTTGTTCTGTGGAGTATTGTGCGTGTCGTAGATGTATCATGTTTCAAATGCTCATGTGTAACATTCTTGCATTGGTATACCCTTAGTTGGTGTCGTCTGGGGTGATGTAGTTTCTCACCCTACAAGTTGTATGGTAATGATAGTTGCATGATGTGCAAAGGGGAGCACTTGTGTTTGTGGCTTTGGCTGACCCATGTTAGCTTGGGCTATGTTCATGCCACTGAACTCAAGTGCCTTTGTGTCCTATGGTTCATGAGCCCATTGTAACTGTTGGATGGATCTTGTGTCAACCTAAACCTTCAATTCATCTTTAGAATCTTCAACCATTGTCTTCATAACCTCATCGGTGTTGGACTATGTATCGGTGCTTGTCATCTCAAGAAGCTCTTTTTGAAATTATGAGTAAGTGTTTACTGTGTGAGACTTTTGTGATATACTCCTCTACATTGAAGGTGTAATTAGTGGTTGTTAGGCTCAAGAGACCAACAAGGAAATTGCCCCTTATGTAGCAAGGATTCTAAAAGGGAAGAAACATGGTCGTAAAGAAACTACACCTTGCATTAAACAAGAGGACTCAATTTATGACATTCATATTTTTTATCCCCACCATTCCCGGTAGGACTCAAAAAATCGTGCCCCTTGCGCATAAGATGGTTTAAAAATCACGACAAATAAAGGTAACATGCCCTTTTCATGGAGAAGGGGACAAAGATCATGTCAAAATATGGAAGTTCACCCTTTTTGTGAAAAGTAATTTTCCATGTATCAGTGCCGATTGCCAGATCCAATGGTATGAGGAGAGTAACGTGTCCCTAGATTGAGTGATATGGAGGGATATTTCTAGTCTTGTCTAGATATATTTCTAGTAGCATCACGATCAATCACGAGGAACATGGTTGTCGATTGTATAGGGTAAGTTAGGATGGTACCCACAAACAAGGTGACATACTTGGGGCTAGAGACTATGGATGTGGATTGATGTGTGAGGTTTCTCTCTTCTCAAAGGGAATTTTATGAGTGAATTGTTTACAAGGAAAATGTATCTAGGGACATGGTGACCCTCTTGGGACCAGAGACTATGGTGGGATACAGATGTGTGAGCTTCCTCCCTCCTAGGGGAGATCTTATGAGAGATATAATCATAAGATGAAGGGGATATCCAGGGACAAGATGACCCACTTAGGGCCAGAGACTGTGGCTAGATATGGGAGTGAGAAATTCCTCTCTCCTCAGGGGAGATCTTATGAGAAAAATATTCACAACGCAGATATGGATATCTAGGGACAATGTAAGCTAATTAGTTCTAGAGACTATGGTTGGATACAAGTGTGTGAGATTCCTCTCTCCTCATGAGAGATCTTATGAGAGAAATGCTCACAATGTAAAGGGGATGTCCAGGGACAAGGTGACCCACTCAAGGCTAGATATTGTGGCTAGATATGGATGTGATTGGGATTCTCTCTCCTCAGGGTAGGTCTTATGAGGGAAATACTCACAAGGAAAAGGGGTATCCAGGGATAAGGTTACCCATTTAGGCCTAAAGACTGTGGCTAGATAAGGGTGTGTGAGATTTTTCTCTCCTCAAGGGAGATCCTAGGAGAGAAATACTTGCAAGGTAAAGGGGATATCCAGGGACAAGGGTGACCCACTCAGGGTCAAAGACTGTGGTTGGATATGGGTGTGTGAGATTACACTCTCCTTAGGGGAGATCTTATGAGAGAAAAACTCACAAGATAAAGGGGATATACTGGGATAAGGTGACCCACTCAATGCCAAATACTATGGTTGGATATGAGTGTGTGGGATTCCTATCTCCTTAGAGGAGATCTTATGAGAGAAATACTCACAAAGGTAAAAGGGGATCCAAGGATAAGGTGACCCGCTCAGGGCCATAGATTGTGGATGGTTATGGGTGTGTGAGATTATTCTCTCTCAGAAGAGATCTTATGATAAAAATACTCTCAAAGGTAAAAGGGGTATCCATTGATAAGGTGACTCACTCAAGGCCAGAGATTGTGGATGGATATGAGTGTGTGAGATTCCTCTCTCCTTAGAGGAGATTTTATGAGAGATATACTCACAAAGGAAAAAGGGGTATTCAGGGATAAGGTGACCTGCTCAGGGCTAGAGATTGTGGCTGGATATGAGTGTGATATTCCTCTCTCCTCAAGAAAAATCTAATGAGAGTAATGCTCACAAGGAAAAAGGGGGTGTTGGTCTATTTTTAGGTTAGTCTAGGACCATATAGAAATGAGCATGAATGCAAGGTGATGTCCCACTTTTAGGTCGTAGTCCAAGACGATATAGATTTGTAAGTGAAGGTAGATTAGTGGCCCAGTTTAAGGTTGTAGTTTGGGATCATAGTGATATAAAGGTAAATGGAGGTGATGGCCTAGTTTAAGGCTGTGGTCCGAGATCATGGTGTAGGGTAGGCAAAGATAGGCATACCACATGCTACTGAGTGACATGTCAGTTATGTTGGGAAATCCTTTAGATTAAGTGTAGTTGGGTATATATGCTCAAAGAATAAGTCGATATTGTTAGTTGGGATTTGGCAATTATATCCAAGATTTGAGGATTGAGTAGCCTTGAGGCGTAATGCTGAAGTTTTATTTTAAAAGGATCAAGATACATTAGATTCCCTTCAAGGAAGTATGTTCTTGAGTAAATATACATGATGACTGCAATCTTAAAGCATATATCTTTTAGCAATCTTACAATTATCAAAGCATGCATCAATCTTGAATATTATAAAACAAGCAACCACAAGATGCATATGTACAAGATAAAGTTCCCATCTTATCCCATGAGTTTATATGTGATTTTAAGTCCTCACTCAAGCATGATTTTTATAGGAGGAGATGATCCTTATCTTTTCTATGGTGTGATGACGCTCGTCATGGGGATAACCCGAGTTCAAGAAATATGGGTACTGCTCCTGATACACCTCGTGACTACGACAACCATAATCAATCGTGATTGCTAGGAAAAGGGGTGTCCTCAAGGCCTTTGGACGTCCATCTTATCGTTGTGTTGGTTACTTTACTATACACCACGTCATTTTTAGGGATCTAATGTGAGTGTTGGCACCTGTTCCATGACACTTGAGTTTGTAGATGTGCATTGTGCAGGTGTAAGATTTAATGTCTTTTGATGCAATCTCAGAGTAATAAATCATGTAATATAAAGGATAGGCACATAAGGAAACAATCATATAATTATTGAGATAGAGAAGATCTTGATCATCATGCAGACTTCTCTCATCCTTTTCTCTCTTCCTTATTACATTTTTTACTTAAAAAGCATATGAGAAGTAAAAAAATAAAAAAAAGAGGGAAGCATAGGTTAACTTTAAAAGGGAAGCGGAGGCCAACCCTGGAAGGAAAGCAAAAACTAACCCTAAGAACGACGATTGATAGAAAATACGACAATTGTCGTACTACCAAAATCAAAGTGATGCAAAAAGCAAAACAATTTTTTTGCTAGCGGAACAGATGATTCCTCCACTTTATTAGGGTTTACATAAACAAAGGCAACATCAAAGAAAAAGACTTTCTTTTTGCTGGTGGAATAGAATGTTCCTTTGGATTTTCCAGGTAATTTTTATTGCTTTTTTTATTTTTTAATCCCCAGATTGTTCTAATTTGTTATCATTTTTATATAAAAAACATGTGAATTTTGACGAAAGACAGAAAGAATAAAAGAATAATAAATGGAAAAAATACAAATATTGATGGATTGGTAAAATAAGAGATGACAAAAAAGAAAACACAACTCGAATCATCTAACTAGTCATTGACGGAGTTGCAAAGTGTTGTACCCAACATAGAAAATCTAATAGATCTTATGATTGTGAATAAATAAATAAAAAGTTAAGAAGAAAATGGTCAACTGATAAAGCTTGGAGTTGCCACCCGATTTTATACATAAAATAGAAGTTGACATTTAAATTAGCAAAAAAAATGCCTGAATTTCACTCCAACCAAGGTTGGATGAGAAAGGTGCATTAATTCAGAGATGAAACTCGGTGATCCTATTATGAGTGGGGAAGTTGTTATCACCCCCATCTCTCTCAGTAATGGTATCACAACCTTTTTAGTCATCTTGGATAAAAAAGGGTGGCGATCAAGGTTATTGTTGGTGAAAACAATGGGAAAATGATAAAAAAAAAACATTTTTTTATGTCGGTGGACTGTTGAGGTAGGAGATAGTTGTGTTTTTTTCATCATAGTCTTAAAGGTCTAACTTTTATGTGTCTTGTGGTCCTAATTGCCACATGACCTCCTATAGTGGAGATTCATCATTGATGGTTATGACATATGCCTAGGAAGAGAGAGAGAGGTGAGAGAGATAGATTTAGTATAGCAAGATTAGATATTTGAGAAAGAGCATACCAATAGGAGCAGTTATGGACAAATCAGAGAGAGCAGCAATTACTAATATGGATATAATAGAAAAACAACAGTTATCGTTGAGCAGCCTACCGGTGTTAGTAGAGTAGTTAGTGTCAGAGGAGTTAGTGTCAGAGGAAGGATCCTCTGATCAGATGCAGGAAATAAAAGGGAGAGGTAGTTGTTTCTTTGGTTTCAGGAGAGACAAGAGGATCCTATAATACATCATGTGTAGGTGGATTTTAGAATTCATGGTTTCCAACTGGAAAATTTTGGAAAGGCATACGATTACGCTGATGAGTGTGGGGCACATCCCATAGAAGGAGGAAATCTGCTACGTGTTAGTAGCAAATTGTTGTGATTCGCCTGGTGGCCCTGATTGGATAAAGTCGATTTTCCCAATTTATTGATATTTTAGAGTGTTTTGGAGAAAGTCATGGAAAAGGCATGCTTTGAAAAAAAGTCAAATACAATATGAAGGAGAGAGAGAAAATACATTAGTTCATGATTATCCTTCATTATTATCTAAAAGATATGTACTTTTGTATGGAATAAGGCAATTGAATCATCTATAGGAAAAAAAGAGAATATATAATTCAAGATAATTCAACTTAGAAATTTATGGAAAAAAGCTTATTAAAAGCTATAACAATGAGGAAATCATACTTAAGTCTAGAAAAAAAGATTTTATTTGTAGAAAGCCCCAAATTGGATAAAAGTGGGTGAAAATGGGTGGATTAAATAGTAAAAAATGTGAGAAAATATGAAAAAATATAGAAAAAGGTGAAAATGGGTAAAATATGGAAAATAAGATGAAATCTATCATTAGCGAGAGAATCAACATTCTATTGAGTGAGCAAAATTGGGGTGTCAACACTAACAACATTAACATGGCAGATGCATGGTGTCACATGAAGGATCCTCCAATCACAAATATGTAGAAAGGAAAGAGAAAGGTGGTTAGATCCTCTAGCTTTAGGAGGTTTAAAAGGGCCTGATGGATATATGCAGGTATTTCATTGGGTGTAATTAGAGTTTGAGTTGATGTACATAACTGTAACACCCTGCCATCACATAGACAATGAGATGACACGAGAAAACGTGTGGAACCATACATTACCGAAAACACGAGTTAATTAAAACCGATTGTGGAAACATACGTACAGAACATTTGCAACTAGGACCTGTAAGAAGTTCAGGTCATATATAGACATATTCAAGATCACCTGCCATATATGTTCACAACTTTAAGCCACCCACTGTCGCAACAACGCATATTAGTTCATCACATGTTTATACATACAGAATGGCCATGTACGGCCAGCAGCAGGGTATACAAAAATTACAGCAGCTAAACATCGTGAAACATCGTCAAACACCTCCGAGGACCTGAGAGTACAGGGATGACTCTAGGACTCTACAACAAAACCACCAAAACAGCAGCATGTCCATCTCTTGCCTTCTACTGCTCTTCTTGCTGCTCTGTCGCAACCTCACGACCACCATCACGTCTAGAGCGATCACCTAAAAAGGGTGTAAACCAGCGGGGTGAGACACACAGTCCCAGTGAGAAACATAACTCCCCGCCGCAACTATAAAACCTCAAAGGTTAAAGCAGATAACAACAAATAACTGATAAAGCGTATAACAAGATCAGCATACTGAGCAAAGCTATTATTACCATCAAGCTTACCAAGATATCTGGGAAGCATATAACCAAGTATTTCTTTATGGAACATGATTGACAAGATAAGCTTTATAAGAACTTATCACAAGATATAAGGATCGTACACATATCTGCAAGGTGTAACTAGATCAGTTATGTAAGCAAGGCCTCAATCAATGTTCCGTGTTTTGCTCTCAGCAAGATATATTTATTTGGCTGGATTACGTGTTATTATTCCCTAAGTAAGTGAGCCTTCCCTGCTCAAGTCCAACCATTGGCTTCGAAGTCCAATCCGGTGCCATACAAGGTCTAAGGAGATCCAGACTCCATGACCTCACCATCCCGTGGTCAGTACACGAATCATCAAGTAAGACCGCAGTCTTATGCTTATAGGGCCTAAGTCTCTGGGTCAGCTCTGCAAGCTACCCATATCTCTAGATCACCTCATCATAGGTGCTAGTACATACATCCAAGCCATAAATGCATCATGCTCATCATCACATATCCTGAGCCATGGGTATGTTCACCATGCTCCATACATCCCGAGTCTGCAACCACAGTTGCACTCAACCCTCCAATTTTAGGCTAGGGGAAACCTTGCATATTCAACAATATGTGCTCCAGGTAATCCCGCAAGATAAACCTGTTTCACCATCACCAAATACTGACGGTAATGGATCTATGGCTAGGGAAAACTACATGATATGTTCATCTATCATTGATTAGTATATTTTAAGCCAATTGTTGGGGCAAAACAAGGTATAAACATAGCCTTATAGAATTACATCATTATTGCCATCAACATACTGTCTTGGGACCTCAATCCCTCATGATATCAACCATTGCCTCTCAAGGCATCTCAATCATGCATCACCATATTGGGAATGCATCCCTTATCTCATCATCAGAGGATAACACCTCAACTAGGCACTCAGCCTTATATCAGGTCCTTAGACCTATCAACTTGTTACTTTATTAACAAGGATTATCATCACATTGTGCTAGTCAAAGCACATATATCTCATAGCTCTTACCAGACTATGAATCCACATGAATACCTGCATGGTTAGTAAAAGATTACTAAAGTCATCATGGATTAATAGAATGATCATGTTGTCAAGTATAGAGAAGCATTCATGAGTATATCACACAAGCTTTATCATTCATAGTATTATTATCAATCATGGGCATATGTTATGCCTTATACTTGTGACCATATGCATGTGTTATATCAACATGTGAAGCAACGTCATAAGTTTCCAAGCTTCCTGGTTCACAACCTATCATTATATCTCATCATCAGATTTGCAGGATGCAAGGTGATTACATCATATCACTTGTGTTATCATTATTAAAAGAGAACCATCAACTATATACATTCCGGGTTATCAGAACCTTCACCAAAACTCCTGCAACCCTCACTAAGCATGGCGAGCAACGCCAACCCTCATCAAAGGATGTAACGGCTAGGGTTTTCCAACCTTAAGCAAGCTCACCACCAAACGGCCAACCTCAACACCAACTATCGTGCAACAAGGACTCGCCAACTCATGGTGTCGGGCAGAGTGTATCGTGCATCAACAAATGCTATCGGCCAAAGACCTATCGCGCACCAAACTAGGGTTAGGGTTAGGTTTCACTATCAGCTAACCATCAGCAAGGACCATATCGACCCAAGGGTATCGCCCAAGGTGCCCCAACGTCCAACCTTCTTCATATCGTCCAAGAGGCCTTCATGTCGACCAGGGCACTCTATCGCCCATGGTACCATATCGTGCATAGACCAGCTGGCTAAACCAGCAACAACTCTGCCAACTCCACTAGGGTTGCGTCGGGCAACACAACCCCATGCCCAACACATACCTAACGTCCATCTAGGTCAAGCTACCCATATCGGCCACCACTAAGGCACCATCTAGGGTTCTCTATACAACCATCATATCGGGCATCACAAGAATACTTCATATTTCCCAACATAAGAGAGTTGTTAGTCATCATATCGGTTAAAGCACAACCAGGACAAGGGTCATCTAAGCCAAGGCATACCAGGCATCAAGCTACCAAGGCTCAACAAAGCATGTCGGCCAAGATCAACACAAGGCAAGTGGGGCATCGTGCAACCTTACTTCAGAGGTGACGTTCAAAGCACAAGCTCAAGGTGTAACACCCAAGCCCCATCTCCACTAAGTGTCAACCAAGAGCACCATATCGGGCACCAACCAAACCCAACTAGGGGTAACGACCAAGGTTACAACACAAGACAAGAAGGTTATCGGGCAGCACTATCCGAAGGTCATATCATGCAAGACTCAACCCAACAAGGTCGTCTTCAACCCCAAGCACAAGGGCACCAAACCCTAGTTGATCAAGAAGGTCGGCTCACCTCTCAAAAACCAAGAGAGAGGGGTGTTGCACAACCTCTTTCACAAATTGGGCAACCACAAGGTCCAACCCCAACATAGGTCATCAAAAGCTCACCTCTCAAATCCATGGTGAGAGGAGGGTGTTGCCCAAGCAACTAGAATATAAGCTCACCTCTCAACTTAAATGAGAGAGGGGTATTGCCCATATTACTAGATCTGAAACTCACTTCTCTAGACCAAGGAGAGAAAGGAGTGTTGCTACCAAAGAAAACCCCAACTATGGTTCGGCCAACTAGGTGTAAAGGCATATAAACCATCAACAACAACGACGACATCATGGTCATAAATCCAAAAGATCAACAACATGTTCTAGGGCAAGAAACATACATGCATGGCGGATCATCATCATATATGAAACATCCAACATAGAGAAAGTAGTATAGCTAGGGTTAGAAGTTATGTAACCCGCCTTAAGCAAACTCCTCAAGCTCCAAAGCTCCAAGCTTCAAGCTCCTAGCTCCAAGCTCACCACTTCAGCCACCACTAGAAAAGGAACAAGAAGCATAACCACCATGTCCAAAAGGTAGGCAAGATGGAGAAGAAGATGCTAGGGAGAGAGGGAAGATGCTTACCAAAGGACAAGACCCACCTAGGGTTCATCCACCAAGCTAAAGGAAGAAGAAGGGATCACCACCAAGGGAGAAGGATCGGCCACCAACTTGCTCCAAAGGGTAGGTGTATCGTGCACCAAGGAAGAGAGGAGCAACAAAGAGCTAAAGGGTTCCTAAGGAAGAGAAAGGCAAGGCATATATAGATGTGGGGTCAAGGTTAGACCAAGGCAAGGTGTCACCTTACCAAGGGACACTTGTCCACACATTTTACCACCTTGCAAAACTCATGCACATGCCATGCCACTACTCTCCCAAGGGTCGGTCACTTATCCAATATAGGGTGACACAACCAAGGCAAGAAGGTCAACAAAGGTCAAAGGCTGACACACTCCAACCATGGCCAATACACCCCTCATGGGTGACACAAAGCACCCTTGCCCGATACAGGGCTCAACCAACCAAGGCAAGGCCCAAACAAGGGAGAACAAGGCCCAAAGGAGCTCAACCAAGCCCAAGGCAACCCAAGGCATGGACCCAAACCTTCCTCTCAACCCTAGAGGAAGCAAAGAGAGATAAAGACATCTCTCAAGGTGACAAACTTGCTCTTAAACCCTATCTTAGGTTATTTTGCAAGTAGCATCTCAACTCTCAACAAAGCACAAGCAAACCCTAATCACCACTAAAGGTGATTAGCAAGCAACCAAGCACCAGGTTTAGGCAAAACAAACAGGGTAAGCCTAAAATGAAGGTCAGGGTCCTTACAAGCCATAAACCTCTATAAAGGGATTTCGTCCCCAAAATCCAAAGAGAAAAGTGAGGGATACTTCCTCCTCATCTCTTCCTTAAGCTCCCACGTGGCTTCCTCAACACCACGATGATGCCACAGAACCTTCACAAGAACCAGGTCCTTCCTCTTCAACTTCTTTACTCTTCTGTCAATGATCGTCATCGAACCCTCCTCATAGGTCACGTCTTCATCAAGCTCAACCTCGACTGGTTGTATCACTGTCCCTGTGTCTGGATGACTTTTCTTCAGCATACTGACATGGGACACCGGATGCAACTTGCGCAACTCTGGCGGCAGCTATAACTTGTAAGCTACCTTGCCAACACGTGTTATTACCGGGTATGGCCCCATATACCTGGGTGCCAGTTTGCCCTTCCGGCCAAACCTTAGCACGCCTTTCCAAGGTGAGACCTTGAGATACACTTTGTCTCCCACTTGGAACTCTAGAGGTTGTCGGCAATTGTCTGCATAAGACTTCTGTCTGTCCTATGTTGTTTTCAACTTTTTCTGTATCACTCTGATCTTTTCTATTGTCTGTTGTACTAACTCATGACCCAAAAGCTGATTTTTACCAGACTCATACCAGCATAAAGGGGATCTGCACTTCCTTCCATATAGAGCCTCATAAGGAGCCATGTCAATGCTTCGTTGATAACTATTGTTATAAGAGAACTCTATCAAATTGAGATGCGTGTCCCAACTACCTAGGAACTGCAAAACACAAGCTCAGAGAAGATCCTCCAAAGTCTGAATAGTCCTTTCAGACTGTCCATCGATCTGGGGGTGGAAAGTGGTACTGAACCTCAACTGCGTTCCCAACGCTTTGTGCAACTATTCCCAGAAACGACTTGTGAACTGAGGACCTCTGTCGGAAACTATTGTTGCTGGTACACTGTGCAAATGCACTATCTCATCTACATACACCCGAGCAAGCTTCTCTGCTGTATACGTTGTTTTTACCGGTACAAAATGAGCAGATTTTTTCAACCTGTCCACTATTACCCATATGGAATCATGATTCCTAGCTGTCTTCGGTAGACCAACTACGAAATCCATGGTTATATGATCCCATTTCCATTGTGGTATCGACATGGGTTGCAACATACCTGCCGACTTTTGATGCTCAGCTTTAACTTGCTGACAAACTGCGCACTTAGCCACAAACTCAGCTACATCCTTCTTCAAGCCAGACCACCAATACAGGTCCTTCAGGTTATGATACATCTTGGTGACTCCTAGATGCATAGCATACATCGACGTGTGTGCTTCCTCAAGCACTAGCTTTCTTAGGTTATCACCATCGGGGACCACCATCCTACCATGATAGCAAACTAGTCCATCCTCAGACTCATGGAACCCATCATGCTTTTCGCTACCAAGCTCTGACATGATCAACTACACTATATCATCTGTCTGTTGTGCATCTTTGATCTGTTGTCTCAACGTAGGCTTGACTTGCATTTGTGCCAACAGTCCTGCCAACAAGGAAACTTCCAACTGCACATTCATCTACCGCAAGGAGACAAACATATCCCGCCTATGACATACCAAGGAACTCAACTGTGCCTTCTTTGTGGAGAGAGAATAAGACTTTCTGCTAAGTGCATCAGCTACCACATTTGACTTACCAGGAAGATACTCAATGGTGCAATCATAATCATTGATTAGCTCCATCCAACGACGTTGTCGCATATTCAGCTCATTCTGCAAAAAGATATACTTCAAGTTCTTATGATCTGTAAAGATCTGACACACTTCCCCATAAAGATAGTGTCTCCAAATCTTTAACGCATGGACCACAGCTTCCAACTCCAAATCATGTGTCAGATAGTTCTCCTCATGTTTCTTAAGTTGTCGCGAAGCAAAAGAAATCACATAATCTTCCTGCATCAGCACACAACCTAAGTCCTTCTTGGAAGCATCACAGAAAACAACATAGCCCTTCCCAGGCTCTGGCAGCACTAGCACTGGAGCACTAGTCAGCTTCTCCTTCAAACTTTGGAAAGCTTGCTGACAACGATCATCCCAAACAAAAGGTACATCCTTCCTGGTCAGCTTTGTCATTGGCAACGTGATTGCACTGAAGTCCTTGATAAACCTCCGGTAGTATCCGGCCAAACCCAGAAAACTACGAACTTCTATCGGCGTCTTTGGTTGCTCCCAATCTGCAACTGACTCCACCTTTTTAGGGTCCACTCTGACTCCTACAGATATCACATGTCCCAAGAATGTCACTTCCTTCAACCAAAACTCACATTTGCTGAACTTGGCATACAACTGATGTTGGCAAAGAAGAGTCAACGCTTGTCGAAGATGTTGCTCATGCTCTTGACTGTCCCGACTGTAGATCAAGATGTCGTCTATAAAGACTACAACAAACTGATCTAGGAACGGACAGAACACTGGGTTCATTAGGTCCATGAAAGCAGCAGGTGCATTGGTTAGCCCAAACGGCATAACCACAAACTCAAAGTGACCATACCTTGTCCTAAATGCTGACTTAGGTATGCCATCCGCCTTAATCCTCAATTGATGATATCTAGACCATAGATCGATCTTTGAGAACACTGTAGCACCACGCAACTGATCAAACAGATCATCTATCCTTGGAAACGGGTACTTATTCTTGATCGTAACTTTGTTCAATTGTCGGTAATCTATGCATAGCCGCATCGACCTGTCCTTCTTCTTAACGTACAACACTAGAGCACCCCAAGGTGACGTGCTCGGTCAGATGAAACATTTCTCCAACAACTCCTATAACTACTTCTTCAACTCTGCCATCTCTGTTGGAGCCATCCTATATGGTGTCTGTGCAACTGGCTGTGTTCCTGGTATCAGACTAATCTCGAAATCAATATCTCGAGGTGGGGGAACACCGGGAAACTCATCAAGAAACACATCTGCAAACTCTCAGACAACCGTTACCTCCTCAAGGCTAGGACCTTTTGCCTTGGTATCCACAACGTGAGCTAAGAAAGTCTTACAACCTTACCGCAACAACTTTTCTACCACCATCACTGACACCAAACATGTCGGAAGAATCTTTCTATTTCCTTGGAAGATCCACTTCTCTCCATTGTCATCAAACACTGCTTGCTTGGAACCATAGTCCAACACGACCTTATACTTCTCTAAGGTATCCATCCCAAGGATCACATCGAATCCATGCATATCAAGTGGTATAAGGTCCACTTGTACACTGTGTCCCAAAAAAGATAAGACACAAGATGGACACTCTTCTCGAAGCATCGAGGAACCATCAAGAGGGGTTTCTAACAACATTCTATCTTTCTTACAACTAATAGGTAAAGGACATCTATCAAGAAAACTATGTGCGATAAAAGAGTGTGTAGCACCTGGGTCAACCAAAATAGATATAAAGCAAGAAGAAGACAAATCAGAATGAAATAACTCCATCTGACCTGTCACCACTCGCGGGTTGACTATCGCCTCCGACTGACTCATAGCATAGAATCGAGTTGTTGCTTGTCATCCACGTCCTCTGCTTCCTTGAGCAGACGATCCCACTTGGGACTCTTGACCGCGTCCTCACCCTCTGCTATCATTGGTCTGTTGTCTGTCTGACCCTTGTTGATTATGTCTCAGTTGTTGTGTTACCTCAACGTCTCTTCTTGGGCAATTTGACTTTAAATGCCCAGTCTGTCCACAGTGGTAACATGAAATTCCTTCTATCTGCAGTCTATATGGCTTTGTTACTACTACAGAAGATGTACTATGTGCCTTCAATGGTGAAGAAACATGACCTTTTCCTTTACTCGGAGACCACTGTGACGGTGCACTAGAACCTCTCATCATGGAAGGTGCTGAAAACCTTGACTTCTTGAAGCCACCAAACCTCTATCCCTAGAACTGAACATGCCTTTTCCTAGTCATGGACTCCCTTTTCTCCCTAACAGATCATTCAATCCTGCGGACGGACTCCACAAATGTGGAAAACCGCTCCCGTTTCTCTAAAGCAGCAGCAGGTGTTGACAGCTCAGCACTCAAACCTTTCTCAAATCGCCCGATCCGCTCATCATCTGTCGCTGCCATGTGAGGATAAAACCTTAGTAAGTCCATGAACTTGGCTTCATACTCGGTGATGCTCATCGTTCCTTGGCGTAGATGCTCAAACTGGTTGATCTTCTCATCCAGATATGTCTTCAGAAAGTATCTTCTGACAAATTCTTGCCGAAAGATCTCCCAACCAATCTCCTCACCGGGTCGCTTCTCCACCTCGATGGCCCACCAGTGGCCAGCACTGCCCTTCAGAAGGTAGACAGCATGCTTGACTTTGTCTACTTTAGGGATGTCGAGGATCCGGAAGGCCTTCTCAAGACATGTCAGCCACAGATCTACATCTACTGGATCATCCATCCCAGCATAATCCGAAGCTCTGACTCGGTGAAGCCGCTCAAAGGTCTTCCCAATACCCGATGCTTCACCATGGGGAGCCTGTGCTCTTGGCTGAGGCACTGACAACCTTTCCACCATGTGATTTATCGTAGCCATCATCTACCCCATAAGCTATTGGTAGGCAGGATTTTCAAGAATGGCTGGGTCAAGTTGGGGGACCTCAGGTACCTGATCATCATGTGCCTGTCCTCCTGCTCCATCAATTGATGCAGCATCACTGCTCTCAGCAATATGTTCTTCATGGTTTCCAGACATCTTTAAGCTTTATCTTCTGTTGAGAGCAGAAGGTTATTGTAAGAAAATCTGGGAAACTCATAAGAACAGACGCAAACCTAGTCCTAGATCCCTGTAGACTCAGCGAACCTAGAGCTCTGATACCAAACCAATTGTGACACCCCACCATCACATAGACAACGAGATGACACGTGAAAACGTGCGGACCCATACATTACCGAAAACACACGTTAATTAAAACTGATTGTGGAAACATACGTACAGAACATTTGCAACCAGGACCTGCAAGAAGTTCAGGTCATATATAGATATATTCAAGATCACCTGCCAGATATGTTCACAACTTTAAGCCACCCACTGTCGCAACAACGCATATTAGTTCATCACCTGTTTATACATACAGAACGGCCACGTACAACCAGCAGCATGGTATACAAAAATTACAGCAACTAAACATCGTGAAACATTGTCAAACACCTCCGAGGACCTGAGAGTACATGGATGACTCTAGGACTCTACAACAAAACCACCAAAACAATAGCATGTCCATCTCTTGCCTTCTACTGCTCTTCTTACTGCTCGGCCGCAACCTCACGACCACCACCACGTCTAGAGCGATCACCTAAAAAGGGTGTAAACCAGCGGGGTGAGACACACAGTCCCAGCAAGAAACATAACTCCCCGCCGCAACTATAAAACCTCAAAGGTTAAAGCAGATAACAACAAATAACTGATGAAGTGTATAACAAGAGCAGCATACTGAGCAAAGCTATTATTACCATCAAGCTTACCAAGATATTCGGGAAGCATATAACCAAGTATTTCTTTATGGAACATGATTGACAAGATAAGCTTTATAAGAACTTATCACAAGATATAAGGATCGTACACATATATGCAAGGTGTAACTAGATCAGTTATGTAAGCAAGGCCTCAATCAATGTTCCGTGTTTTGCTCTAAGCAAGATATATTTATTCGTCTGGATTACGTGTTATTATGCCATGAGGAAGTGAGCTTTCCCTGCTCAAGTCCAACCATTGGCTGTGAAGTCCAATCTGGTGCCATACAAGGTCTAAGGAGATCCGGACTCCATGACCTCACCTTCTCGTGGTCAGTACACGAATCATCAAGCAAGACTGCAGTCTTATGCTTATAGGGCCTCAGCCTCTGGGTCAGCTCCGCAAGCTACCCATATCTCTAGCTCACCTCATCATAGGTGCTAGTACATACATCCGAGCCATGAACGCATCATGCTCATCATCACATATCCTGAGCCATGGGTATGTTCACCATGCTCCATACATCCCGAGTCTGCAACCACAGTTGCACTCAACCCTCCCATTTTAGGCTAGGGGAAACCTCACATATTCAACAATATGCGCTCCAGGTAATCCCATAAGATAAACATGTTTCACCATCACCAAATACTGACGGTAATGGATCTATGGCCAGGGCAAACTACATGATATGTTCATCTATCATTGATTAGTATATTTTAAGCCAATTGTTGGGGCAAAACAAGGTATAAACATAGCCTTATAGAATTACATCATTATTGCCATCAACATATTGTCTTGGGACCTCAATCCCTCATGATATCAACCATTGCCTCTCAAGGCATCTCAATCATGCATCAGCATTCTGGGAACGCATCCCTTATCTCATCATCATAGGATAACACCTCAACTAGGCACTCAACCTTATATCAGGTCCTCAGACCTATCAACTTGTTACTTTATTAACAAGGATTATCATCACATTGTGCTAGTCAAAGCACATATATCTCATAGCTCTTACCAGACTATGAATCCACATGAAATACATGCATGGTTATTAAAAGATTACTGAAGTCATCATGGATTAATATATTGATCATGTTGTCAAGTATAGAGAAGCATTCATGAGTATATCACGCAAGATTTATCATTCATAGTATTATTATCAATCATGGGCATATGTTATGCCTTATACTTGTGACCATATGCATGTGTTATATCAACATGTGAAGCAACGTCATAAGTTTCCAATCTTCCCGGTTCACAACCTATCATTATATCTCATCATCAGATTTGTAGGATGCAAGGTGATTACATCATATCACTTGTATTATCATTATTAAAAGAGAACCATCAACTATATACATTCCGGGTTATCAGAACCTTCACCAAAACTCCTGCAACCCTCACTAAGCATGGCAAGCAACACCAACCCTCATCAAAGGATGTAACGTCTAGGGTTTTCCAACCTTAAGCAAGCTCACCACCAAACGGCCAACCTCAACATCAACTATCGTGCAACAAGGACTCGCCAACTCATGGTGTCAGGCAGAGTGTACCGTGCATCAACAAATGCTATCGGCCAAAGACCTATCATGCACCAAACTAGGGTTAGGGTTAGGTTTCACTATCGGATAACCATTAGTAAGGACCATATCGACCCAAGGGTATCGCCCAAGGCACCCCAACGTCCAACGTTCTTCATATCGTCCAAGAGGCCTTCATGTCGACCGAGGCACTCTATCGCCCATGGTACCATATCATGCATAGACCAGCTGGCTAAACCAGCAACAACTCTGCCAACTCCACTAGGGTTGTGTCGGGCAACACAACCCCATGCCTGGCATAGACCTAACGTCCATCTAGGTCAAGCTACCCATATCGGCCACCACTAAGGCACCATCTAGGGTTCTCTATAAAACCATCATATCGGGCATCACAAGAATACTTCATATTGCCCAACACAAGAGAGTTGTTAGTCATCATATCGGTCAAAGCACAACCAGGACAAGGGTCATATAAGCCAAGGCATACCAGGCATCAAGTTACCAAGGCTCAACAAAGCATGTCGGCCAAGATCAACACAAGGCAAGGGGGGCATCATGCAACCTTACTTCAGAGGTGACGTTCAGAGCACAAGCTCAAGGTGTAATGTCCAAGCCCCATCTCCACTAAGTGTCAACCAAGAGCACCATATCGGGCACCAACCAAAACCAACTAGGGGTAACGGCCAAGGTTACAACCCAAGACAAGAAGGTTATCAGGTAGCACTATCCCAAGGTCATATCGTGCAAGACTCAACCCAATAAGGTCGTCTTCAACCCCAAGCACAAGGGCACCAAACCCTAGTTGATCAAGAAGGTCGGCTCACCTCTCAACAACCAAGAGAGAGGGGTGTTGCACAACCTCTTTCACAAATCGGGCAACCACAAGGTCCAACCCCAACATAGGTCATCAAAAGCTCACCTCTCAAATCCATGGTGAGAGGAGGGTGTTGCCCAAGCAACTAGAATATAAGCTCACCTCTCAACTTAAATGAGAGAGGGGTATTGCCCATATTACTAGAGCTCAAACTCACTTCTCTAGACCAAGAAGAGAAATGAGTGTTGCTACCAAAGAAAACCCCAACTATGGTTTGTCCAACTAGGTGTAAAGGCATATAAACCATCAACAACAATAACGACATCATGCTCATAAATCCAAAAGATCAACAACATGTTCTAGGGCAAGAAACATACATGCATGGCCGATCATCATCATATATGAAACATGTAACATAGAGAAAGTAGTATAGCTAGGGTTAGAAGTTATGTAACCCGCCTTAAGCAAACTCCTCAAGCTCTAAAGTTCCAAGCTTCAAGCTCCTAGCTCCAAGCTCACCACTTCGGCCACCACTAGAAAAGGAACAAGAAGCATAACCACCATGGTCGAAAGGTAGGCAAGATGGAGAAGAAGATGCTAGGGAGAGAGGGAAGATGCTTACCAAAGGACAAGACCCTCCTAGGGTTCGGCCACCAAGCTAAAGGAAGAAGAAGGGATCACCACCAAGGGAGAAGGATCGACCACCAACTTGCTCCAAAGGGTAGGTGTATTGTGCACCAAGGAAGAGAGGAGCAACAAAGAGCTAAAGGGTTCCTAAGGAAGAGAAAGGCATGGCATATATAGATGGGGGTCAAGGTTAGACCAAGGCAAGATTTCACCTTACCAAGGGACACTTGTCCACACGTTTTACCACCTTGCAAAACTCATGCACATGCCATGCCACTACTCTCCCAAGGGTCGGTCACTTGTCCAAGATAGGGTGACACAACCAAGGCAAGAAGGTCAACAAAGGTCAAAGGCCGACACACTCCAACCATGGCCGATACACCCGTCATGGGCGACACAAAGCACCCTTGCCCGATACAGGGCTCAACCAAGCAAGGCAAGGCCCAAACAAGGGAGAAAAAGGCCCAAAAGAGCTCAACCAAGCCCAAGGCAACCCAAGGCACGAACCCAAACCTTCCTCTCAACCCTAGAGGAAGCAAAGAGAGAGAAAGACATCTCTCAAGGTGACAAACTTTCTCTTCAACCCTATCTTAGGTTATTTTGCAAGTAGCACCTCAACTCTCAACAAAGCACAAGCAAACCCTAATCACCACTAAAGGTGATTAGCAAGCAACCAAGCACCAGGTTTAGGCAAAACAAACAGGATAAGACCAAAACGAAGGTCAGGGTCCTTACAATAACCTCCTAGAAGAGGTGTCAGATCATCTCAATGTGCCACGTGATGTCACACATGGTTAGATGCTGGCACACATCAGATGGCTCGAATCCGCCGGATGTCCTAGGATGGATAAAACTTGTTTCTCGATTTTTCAGTAATAGTAGAATGTTCTGGAGAAAATTAGAGAAAACTGTAGATTTTGAATAAAATAATGAAAGAGAGAGAATGCATGATTATTCCTAAGATTTATCAGAAAAAATAATTGAATATCTATGGGGGGAAATGAATATTTATTCAAGATAAACAACCGGACAATTTATTAAAAAATACTTGTAAAAGGCAGATTGGATGAGCCAATTGCACTTTTTAGTCTGAAAAAGAAGATTTCTTCATAGAAAGCCTTGAAATGGGTGGGTGAAAATGAGTGTATTAAATAGGTGAAAGAAAAATATAAAAAATGTGAAAAATGTGTGGAATGTGGAATTGTAATGACCCTAACCTTGGTTATGAGTTAACCCTATTTTTTTTGGTTAAGTAAGTTGATTAGAACTTTAATATAATCCTCTAAGGTGTTTTTTTATCATGTGACACACTTATGTTTCAAGTTTGGTCCTGATTGAATGTTGTTTTAGCAATGTTCCTTTATTTTGGACCAAAGTGTAATTTAGCCAAGATGAGGGGATATATTGCAAAATGTCACATGTTGAATGTGCCTTAAGTTTTTTAGCATCATAAGAGAGATAATGATGCTAATTGGTGGCTTGTGGAAAGACTAAATGCCAAGTTTGAACTTATTTGAATAATGCTAGTACCTTGTGCACCAATTTTGGTACAAATTATAAATTACCCAAAATGTAGGGTTGATATGAAAATTACCACCTATAGAGTGTCCTACTTCCTCTATGTATAATTTAGAGTAGATATAATGAATGATACACCATGTTTGAATCATTTATGAGTGGTAGTATTCTTGGTGATGAAAAGACCAAGAAAGGGGTTGAATGGAAACCCTAATTTGAGATTGTATTGAGAGTATCGGGTTGTAGTGTTAAATGGGAGTCCCTATCGGCCAAGGATACAAAGAGGAGATCCCCACATCATTTTTTTTAACTCTTTTCCTTTTAAAAAAAACGAGCTAAGCACCTCAATAAAGCAATGGATATCGGCTTGCAACTTTCCTTGGGAAAGGTTGCATTGAATTGTGAATATAATAATAATGTGAGGGGAAGTGGCTTGCCCTAGAATATAACAAAAGGGGGCCGACCCTTATCCCTTACATTATCCTCAAGTTTTTATTTTTCATGTAAAGATAAAGATGGAGTGCATGCAAGTACATGTGTCAATCCATGCATGGTCATGTGACACCTACTAGTAGTAAGGTGATGACACCTCTTACACTCTCTCCCATGAACCTCAAGTTTATATACCCTTCCTTTCACCCCTTAGTGAAAATTTTCGAATCCTACCACCTACTTTCTCTTAGATATCGTGCATAGAGTCTTGTTATCATGCATATGTGAAGTGATATCGCGCATAGGGCCTTGGTATCGGCCATAGCAAGTGATATCGGCCATAGCAAGTTGATATCGGCCATAGTGGAGTGATATTGGCCACAAGTGAAAGGGATATCGGCCACAAGTGAGGGAATATAGTGCACAAGTAGTGAGGTATCGTGCATGGTTCTAAGGATCAAGAAGGAGCTCAAGTCTTAACCCTAAGGTAAAGCTATGATCATCTTCAACCTTGGATTGAAGCATGGATCTAGGGTTATGATCATCCTTTCTTTTTTTCTTCACCAAGTTCTTAACTATGGTGATTACTTGTATATGAAGTAGTTGTGAACAAGACTTGGACTTTTGATAAATCATCTTCAACCTTAGGAACGTGAAGCTTTGAAGTTGTTCTTGAGGCGGGTTATATAACTTGAACACAACCATGTTATTACTCACCATCTTTCTTGCTATATTTGATGATCTACTTTCAATTCCGAAATTTTCTTGAATACTTGATATATCTATGAGTTCTAGTAGTTGCTTAGACCTGTTATCCTTGTACTAGAACAAGTAGAACGAAGTTCTAGAGCTTGAAGATGATGGTATCACCTTATTAAGTGATGTCGGGTTCAAGCACATAAGCAAGCACCTCTAACCCAATATGGTGATGTACATACACCACTAAAACGATATGGATATGAATTTATACTTCCTTGCACGATATGGTAATGTAGTATACACCTTTTGCACGATATGAGGTCAAGCATACACCTCTTTGCCTGATATGGTGTGAAGAACACACACACCTCTTGGCCCGATATGGTGTGAAGCACACACACACCTCTTTGCCCAATATGGCGTGAAGCACACACACACCTCTAAGGTTCTATGGTAAGCACACATACACCTCTAAATTGATATGGCAAGCAAGCATAAACCTCTTGCCCGATATGGTAAGCACACATACACCTCTAAAGTGATATGGGTAGCAAGCATACACCTCTTGCCCGATATGGTAAGCACACATACACATCTAAAGTGATATGGGTAGCAAGCGTACACCTCTAAACCGATATTGGGTTAAGCATACACCTCTTGGATGATATGGTGTTGAGCACACATCTCTAAAACAATATGGTGGGTAACCGAATACACTAGATGACAAAAGTGGTAAGGTGGTTAATACCCTAGAACATGTAATGGCCAATACACTAAAGTATGGTGTGGCCAATATCTTCAAGTGAGGTGAGGATGTTACACCCATGTATGGTGAAGGTGATACACCATATGATTGGTAAGGTTGATAGCTTGATGGGTAAGGGTATGAGGTATATGATGATGTCTAGCTTAATATACACCTAACCCAATACATGTGTTCAACTTGACAAACATGATTCAACCTGATACACCTTGTAAAGGTGAGGGTAAAACACTCTTAGGAGTTATGAGTGTAACACCAAGTAATGGTGTGGATAATACCTTGATAGGTGAAACACCTATAGTGGTTGATAATGGTCAACCCTATATTAATAATGCCTTAACCTGAGATGAGTCAATATCACTTGATGATAGTTGGATAATTCAAATGTGTGACTTATGGCCAATACGCTACAGGATAAATGTGATGAGTTAGTGCATAAAGTATTAGGATGGGAAATACCCTAATATAAGATAAGTTGATGAACTTAAGTAAGTTAAAAGTGATGAGGGAAGTGATACATCAAGGCATGATAAATATCACATCCAATGCCTCAAGGTTGATACACCTTAAATCCAATATACTTGAATGAGTAACACATGAAGTGTGTCATGTCAATTGTTACATTGAGATGTAATGAGTTGAATGCACTTTGATAAGTGTAGGCTAACATACCTTGAGAAAGGGTTAAGCCAAGATAATAAAGTATGATGTAATAAATATCCTAGTAAGGATGAGAGAGAAACTCATACTTTGTGTTGATAATCATTTAACGATAAATGATCAGAATAAATAAGTATATGATTGAATACTTATGATATCAATGTATGATCCTAGATGTGTGGAGCAATGAATTAGGGTATGGATTGATAAATATGAACTTGAAACCCTATTCGTCTATAAAGGTACCCTAATAATGAGAAGGTTGTATTTATCTTATTGCATAAGCCTTGTGAGACATGTTAAATACTTGTATAACAAGTATAATGTTTATGTGGTCTGATGACCTAAAAGATATTTGTTGCCTAGTGAGGGGTGACAAGATGTTTAATGGGCCTTGTGAGCCATGTGTATAATTGTTGCCTCATGAGAGGTGACAATATGTTTAATGGGCCTTGTGAGCCATGAAAATAGTTGTTGCCTAGTGAGAGGTGACAAGATGTTTAATGATCCTTGTAAGATATGTGAAATACTTGTACAACAAATATGATGAATACCTTAGTCTGAGGACCTAGAGGTAATAGTTACCTGTTACAGAGGTAACAATGCTCAGTGATGATCTAAGGGTTTGAATACCCATATCCATTAATCATGATGATGATGATGTGAATGGATGAGAATTCCCAGTGATGTGTTATGGGACTGAGATCCCTAGTGATATACTTTCAAAATGTTCCAAAGATCTTAAAAGTAATACCCTTTCTTTATAGCATTTGTTACAATTCATGTTTGAAACTTGGTTGATGCTAAAAGATACTATAATGTACCTAATTAATCAAGAGAAATCTCATCATGTAGTGCCCTGACCATAGATCCATTCAGCGTTAGAAATTGATGAATGGTGAAATAGGTTTTCCCAAGGGATTTCCTGAAGAGCATATTTTTGAATATGCAGGGGTGATGGACGAATTATATCCAAACATCCCAATGAAGAATTGATGTCGCACCTTTCTTATTTATCATGGGATGATGTAAATCTCCTGACCAAATGAGAAATTGATGTATATAATCCTTCTTCATTCTGTGTGGATCAAGATTGAAATGTAAATCTCCTGAACAGATAAGGAATTGATGTGTAATCTTCCTTATTCTTTTAATCCAGAGATGGATAAACTGTGATCTCCCTGAAGAGAGTACATGATGCGGTTGTAACTCTATAGCAAAGATGTCGCTACACCCTGACATAGCTAATTTGCAGTTGACATGAGATGCCCTGCCAGCAGATGACACGAGATGTCCTATTGAATATGTGTGGTCTCGTACTGACTGAGACAGGTGAGGTCTTGGCAACCGACTCTGTCCTTGACCTTGTATGGTACCGATTTCGACTTACTAGTGGTCGGTTGGAGCATGAACGATATACTTCATCTCCTCAAGGCATAAGTGTGATTGGAATATGTAATCAGCCGAGTAGCGTATTTGTTTAAGGATCAAATACAGAAAGGCATCGGTTGATGTACACTTCAGTTATACATCTTAGTTGAATAGATTTTATTTATGTTTCTTTACATTCCTTGTAAAGTGGATAGATGGTTTATTGCTCTACCATGGATAAATGTATTATTTTTCTTAAGTAAAGAGATTACTCTGTCCTGTTTATACAGTGATTAATCCTACTTGTTATTATAAAAGAACCTCTGCTCAGTTTTATACTGCTTAACTGTGATAATAATATGGTTGGCAAAGAGTTATATCTCTCGATGGGAAAATTGTCTCACCCCGTGGGATCCACATTTTTTTAGGTGGACGTGCACGAGGGGGTAGAGACTGTACTGCATAGGGACAACAATAATAATAGGGGCAGCAGTAACAGCTCAGGTTGAGTGTACTGTCTGTCGTGTCTTGTATATAGAAGTCATATGTGTCGTGTCTGTACTCTCAGGTCCTTGGAGTCAACACGTAAATGTTTTATAAACAATCTGAGGTTTTAGCTTGTATGCCTCGAGGTTTTATGTTGCTTCAGTATATGTTTTAACAAAGCAACTGTTATATGTTATCTTCGAGATGAGATGGTACAATGTGTGTACAATGTGAACCCTGATGTATATAAAGTTTTGGTTCTTTCAGTAAGAGTTTCTTGGAAGAGGATCTCTTTGCAAAATAGTTTTTATTTTTAGTAATTTTTATTAATCCACTGCTTATGGTTATTTTGCAAAAATTATATCACTGGTGACAGTTTGATTTGTTTCAGGTCGTCACAAAGTTTTGGTATCAGAGCTTAAGGTTCGTTGAGTCTACATAGACATAGGACTAAGGTGTTGAGTCTGTTCTAGTGTCCTCCAGTATACCCTATAGTGACTTCTGCTTATGCAGAAGAAAGGGTGAAGTTTAAAAATGACTGGAGAACATGAGAAACACATTGCTAAGAGAAATATTGTTGCACCAGGAGAGGGTGTAAGGGTTGGGTAGGTTAGGACAACAGTGAGGCATATAGTAGACTGGATACTAGAATTACAACCTAGGTTACCAATCCTCAATGCGGAAACTTTGGGTTCTGAAAGGGTTCCCGAATGGCATAGTCATGTTAGAATAGTGGAAAATGTGGGAAGGATTAACATATGGCAAGAAAATAGACTCTACCATAAGAATAGACAGGTAGTACATCTATGATGGCAATGCCCAAGGAGGGGCAATAAGATGAGAATTAATAAAAGGTCTCTACAATTCTAGAGAAATTTTCCTAGTTGTCTAATAAGCCAAAGCTTTTGGTGCCACCAGTGCAATAAATGCCTAGTGTACCAGGGCAATAGTCACCAAGTAAAGGTAAAAGTCCTAACTTTCTACCTGTAAGAACTCCTGGCTTAGCTTCTACATTAGTAATAAGACCGATAAGAGAATGGTACAAGGACAAGACATGTTATATATATGGACATGTTGAGCATACTAAACCCTTTTATTCAAAAAGAAAGGAGGAAATAACCCAATAAGCGAGGCAGACTCAGCAGGGCTTACGAAAGTTACAACCCAATAGTGTAAAAAGGCAAAAGCAACAACATGAAATAACTAGACTCTATGTTTTGAGTCAACCTGAAGTGGTAGATGACCACGAGGGGTGACCGTCAGATAGAGTTTTTTTTTTCATTCTGATATGTCTTCTCTTGATTTTATCAGATAATCATAAGAAGGGTTGTTGTTGTTGACTTCCCTTTGGTTGTCCTATGGGAACATGGGGAAGAATTGATGAGGACTATAATTTCTATTCTGCCTAGTATTCTTTTAAATGATTTATAATTGCTTTTGTCCATATAAAAGAGGTAGAGATGTAAATAAGATGCCTGGAGAAATCCAGGGATATTAAGTCGTGTGACTTGGATGATATGAAAAGTAAGGTATATGATACAAACAAGGTGCATGCTACCTAACCTCAGTACGTGTATACCCTGGCCAGGTATTCAACTATTGAAGGTAGGGTAAGTATGGAACTCTTAGATTGCTATCTTTCTTATTACTCTGATCAAGTAATCATTTTGAAACAATCTAAAGAGCATGATGAAATTAAAAATATGGCACGAATGTTTCTATCACATCCTAAGTGCAATAAATTGAATCTATGATTATCTCAGATCATCATGTGAGTATGAGAAAGTACAAAGTACAATTCTCATGATAAGTGAAAGGGAACAAGGAAGATGATCCTTGTTCAAATAAAGAATATGTGAAGGATAATGATCTTTTCCATAACGTGAAAATGAGAAATATGATAAAATCATAAAATGTTCATGAACATGTTAGATAACAACAAAGAAAGGAGTGATGATATGTAATCATCCTTATAATTCCTATGCTGATGGCAAGGAACCTGGGATAAAACAAGAGTAAATGACTCATGAACAGTTGAAAGTTCATGCAATAATCAGGGGAGATGATAATCTCTTCTCTTTGATAAACAACCCTAGGTGATGATGGGGTGATAAGAGGAATATGTTTCTTTGTGTTCTTTCCTTTCAGGGACATGGCAATCAAGTGAGTCTTATGACACTTGATGTGCATGAGTTAGAAGTGATCTATTGATGGATACTTAGAAAAGTATCATCTAGTCTTGGATTTTGGTTCCAAGATAGAGTTATATATGATAAGTAATGTCCCAAGATAAAAGAAAGATCCTTTTGTATGTTTGGCTTTGGTAATAACAACAGAGAGATGGAAATGATGAGGATGTCATGTGTTTTTGGCACATATAACGGATACCAATGTAAGGAATCCTAGTATCCAGTAAGTTTTAGTGGTATGTGAAAGTGAAAACATAACTCCTAATCAGATGATTTATGTTGGTTACCTGGAATTGGCCAACTATGAGATCAATCTAGTTACATAAAATAGTATGGACATCATATGTTAGGGGTTTATGCTTTGCATAAACACGACATCGATAAGGATGTACTAATTGAAGGAACGATTGTAGAATCATTGTGGGAAAAGCTTATCAAGCTAAAAATAATTCCTTAGAATATCCCTATCTAGATCTGTTGAGGAAACTTATACATAACATCTAGAGATACCTCTGAGATAAGTTCTTCTTTAATTAGTGGCCTCTCCTTATGACAAGAGAATGTACAACTAGTAAGATAGTTGGTACAAGTCATAAGAAAGTTTAGTGTTGTGTCAGTAGATTAGATGGCACAACAAATGTATGATAAGACTTGTGGTCCCAAGTGGGTGACAGAATGTAACTCTGGTCTTTCCTTGGAGGTGAAATGTTAAACTAAGTGAGGGGTATGGAAGACTCCCAAGATCAAGGATCTTATCACATAAGTTGCAAGTTGAGAAGGTGACAAATCATAGAGGTTTGACACCTGAGTTAAATAAGGTATGTATAATGCTTCTCTGACTAAGAAAAATGTTACCTGACACAGAGTTGACACTACAATCATTAATGGGAAAGACAGTTGAGTATGTGTCCTATATGACAGATTCTACGATAACTCTGAATGGAAGGACTTTGTGCTGGTCAAATTTCTATGCCATCTCCATGACATCAATATGTTATTTGGAGACTTGATGATATGATGAATGAATAATATTTGTCCCCCTTTATTTAAGATATCGGGGTTCGAAATCCTTGTTAGGGGTTTATAACTTGTAATGACCCTGACCTTGGTTATGAGTCAACCCTATTTTTTTTGGCTAAGTAAGTTGCTTAGAACTTTAATATAATCCTATAAGGTGTTTTTTTATCACGTGACACACTTAAGTTTCAAGTTTGGTCCTGATTGAATGTTGTTTGAGCAATGTTCCTTTGTTTTGGACCAAAGTGCAATTTACCCAAGATGAGGGGTTATATTGCAAAATGTCACATGTTGAATGTGACTTAAGTGTTTTAGAATCATAATATAGAGAATTATGCTAAGTGGTGGCTTTTGGAAAACCTAAATGCCAAGTTTGAACTTATTTGAATAATGTTAGTACCTTGTGCACCAATTTTGGTACAAATAGTAAATTACCCAAAATGTAGGGTTGATATGCAATTTACCACCTCTAAAGTGTTCCTACTTCCTCTATGTATCATTTATAGGAGAGATAATGAATGAGACACCATGTTTGAATCATTTATGAGTGGTAGTATTCTTGGTGATGAAAAGACCAAGAAAGGGGTTGAATGAAAACCCTAATTTAAGATTGTATTGAGAGTATCGGGTTGTAGTGTTAAATGGGAGTCCCTATCGGCCAAGGAGCCAAGGAGGAGACCCCCATATCGTTTTTTTAACTCTTTGCATTTGCAAATATGATCTAAGCACCTCAATAAAGCAATGAATATCGGCTTGCAACTTTCCTTGGGAAAGGTTGCATTGAATTGTGAATATAATAATAATATGAGTGGAAGTGGCTTGACCTAGAAGATAAAAAAAGGGGTACCACCCTTATCCATTGCATTATACACAAGTTTTTATTTTGCATGGCAAGATAAATATGGATTTCATGCAAGTACATGTGTCAATCCATCCATGGCCATGTGGCACCTACTAGTAATAAGGTGATGACACCTCTTACACTCTCTCCCAAGAACCTCAAGTATATATACTCTTCCATTCACCCCTTATTGAAATTTTTCGAATCCTACCACCTCCTTGCTCTTGGATATCGTTCATAGGTGGTGTTATCGTGCATAGGCCCTTTTCATCGGCCATCGCAAGTGATATCGGCCATAGCAAGTGATATCGGCCATAGCAAGTTGATATCAGCCATAGTGGAGTGATATTGGCCACAAGTGAAAGGGATATCAGACACAAGTGAGGGCATATCATGCATAAGTAGTGAGGTATCATGCATGGTTCTAAGGAGCAAGAAGAAGCTCAAGTCTTAACCCTAAGGTAAAGCTATGATCATCTTCAATCTTGGATTGAAGCATGGATCTAGGGTTATGATCTTCCTTTCTTTTCTTCTTCACCGAGTTCTTAACTATGGTGATTCCTTGTACATGAAGGAGTTTTGAACAAGCCTTGGACTTCTGATAATTCATCTTCAACCTTAGGAACATGAAGCTTTGGAGCTTGGAGCTTTGGAGTTGTTCTTGAGGCAGGTTATATAACTTGAACCCAAACATGTTATTACTCACCATCTTTCTTGCTATATTTGATGATCTGCTTTCAATTCTGAAATTTTCTTGAATACTTGATATATCTATGAGTTCTAGAAGTTGCTTAGACCTGTTATCCTTGTACTAGAACAAGTAGAACGAAGGTCTAGAGCTTGAATATTATGGTATCACCTTATAAAGTGATATCGGGTTCAAGCACATAAGCAAGCACCTCTAACCCAATATGGTGATGTACATACACCACTAAAACGATATGGATATGAGTTTATACTTCCTTGCACGATATGGTAATGTAGTATATACCTTTTGCACGATATGAGGTCAAGCATGCCTAATATGGTGTGAAGCACACACACACCTCTTTGCCCAATAGGGTGTGGAGCACACACACACCTCTTTGCCCGATATGGTCTGAAGCACACACACACACCTCTTTGCCCGATATGGTGTGAAGCACACATACACCTATAAGGTGCTATGGTAAGCACACATACACCTCTAAAGTGATATGGCAAGTAAGAATACACCTCTTTCCCGATATGGTAAGCACACATACACCTCTAAAGTGATATGGGTAGCAAACATACACCTCTTAACCGATATGGTAAGCACACATACACCTCTAAAGTGATATGGGTAGCAAGCATACACCTCTAAACTGATATTGGGTTAAGTATACATCTCTTGGACGATATGGTGTTGAGCACACATCTCTAAAACAATATGATGGGTAACCCAATACACTAGATGACAAAAGTGGTAAGGTGGTTAATACCCTAGAACATGTAATGGCCAATACACTAAAGTATGATGTGGCCAATATCTTCAAGTGAGGTGAGGATGTTACACCCATGTATGGTGAAGGTGATACACTATATGATTGGTAAGGTTGATACCTTGATGGGTAAGGGTATGAGGGATATGATGTCTAGCTTAATATACACCTAACCCAATACATGTGTTCAACTTGACAAACATGATTCAACCTGATACACCTTGTAAAGGTGAGGGTAAAACACTCTTAGGAGTGATGAGTGTAACACCAAGTAATGGTGTGGCTAATACCTTGATAGGTGAAACACCTATAGTAATTGATAATGGTCAACCCTATATCAATAATGCTTTAACCTGACATATCACTTGATGATAGTTGGATAATTCAAATGTGTGACTTATGGCCAATACACTACAAGATAAATGTGATGAGTTAGTGCATAAAGTATTAGGATGGGAAATACCCTAATACAAGATAAGTTGATGAACTTAAGTACGTTAAAAGTGATGAGGGAAGTGATACATCAAGGCATGATAAATATCACATCCAACGCCTCAAGGTTCATACACCTTGATGCACCTTAAATCTAATATACTTGAATGAGTAACACATGAAGTGTGTCATGTCAATTGTTACATTGAGATGTAATGAGTTGAATGCACTTTGATAAGTGTAGGCTAACATACCTTGAGAAAGGGTTAAGCCAAGATAATAAAGTATGATGTAATCAATATCCTAGTAAGGATGAGAGAGAAACTCATACTTTGTGTTGATAATCATTTAATGATAAATGATGAGAATAAATAAGTAAGATTGAATACTTATGATATCAATGTATGCTCCTAGATGCGTGGAGCAATGAATTAGGGTATGGATTGATAAATATGAACTTGAAACCCTATTCGGCTATAAAGGGAAACCCTAACCCTAATAATGAGAAGGTTGTATTTCTCTTATTGCATAAACCTTGTGAGACATATTAAATACTTGTATAACAAGTATAATGTTTATGTGGTCTGATGACCTAAGAGATATGTCTTGCCTAGTGAGAGGTGACAAGATGTTTAATGGGCCTTGTGAGCCATGTGAATAATTGTTGCCTCGTGAGAGGTGACAAGATCTTTAATGGGCCTTGTGAGCCATAAGAATAGTTGTTGCCTAGTGAGAGGTGACAAGATGTTTAATGAGCCTTTTAAGATATGTAAAATACTTGTACAACAAATATGATGAATACCTTGGTCTGAGGACCTAGAGGTAACAATGCTCAGTGATGATCTAAGGGTTTGAATACCCAGATCCAGTAATCATGATGATGATGATGATGATGTGAAGGGATGAGAATTCCCAATGATGTGATAAGGGAATGAGATCCCGAGTGATATACTTTTAAAATGTTCCAAAGATCTTAAAAGTACTACCCTTTCTTTATAGCATCTGTTACAGTTCATGTTTGAAACTTGGATGATGCTAAAAGATACTATAATGTACCTAATTAATCAAGAGAAATCGTTCTAGGAGTGAGCAATGTGGGATAAACTTCTTTTCCATTTGCACTAGACACAAAACTACCTTTTTTCTCATGTACCAGCTGCACTACATTGAGCTTAACCCATGCTATATACATGGCTTCTACAAACATATATCTAACATTAGGTTATGTATAATATTATTAATATATAAAAAGAATGCCAATCATAGGAAAATGGAAACAAATTCAACTAATTGATAGAGCATAAACACTCAAATATAATTTGATCATGGTATCATATCGAAGATCCAACTATTTGTTCATACCAAACCAATCTTCTAATATTGAGGCTATGAGTATTAGAGGATAATGGGTAACAAAATTTTGTTTGAAGGTTATGATGCTATGTTTGGAATGATGGAAATTTCACAAGGAAAGAAGGTGGAAAAACTATTCATTAACTTGTGGTACACATAAAGTGGTGACAAAGAAAGGTGGGGTATGGAAATTGGAAATACAGATTAAGAAAGATCTATCCATGCAAATTTTTATTCTAAGGTTGGAAAAAAGAGGAGGGGAAAGAAACAATGATATGTTATATTTAATTAACTTTCCTTTGCAATGTCATATGTCTTTATCTCTCTATTTGATTAAAATCATGATTGTTCTCCTTTCTTTTATCCCCTTTATTTTTTGTCTTATGTCTTTGTTTCTATTTTTTTTGCAAAAAAAAGATGGATGTTGTTTTCTTGAATTTATTAAAGTTGTAGTTATAGTATATGAAGGAACTTCATATCTTTATATATATGTAATTAAGGTTGTGTGAGATACCATGTACAAACATATGATATTTGGATCTTCTCCTAATTAGTTATATGGATTTTTTTAATTTAAAAGTGACGATTGATCAAATTTTGAAAGAACAAATTTAAATAAATGCTGATTAGTTGTGCATCTGTGTTCAACATGATTTTCATCATGTGCAATTCTAAACGAGTGCACTAATTAGATTTATAAAAATTATATTTTGCAATTAAGGATTAAATAACACTATGCAAAATTCGAACTAATACATCGACGTGAGATTTTCTTTATAAAATTCTTATTATGTTACTATTTTTCCAAAATTTTGAGAGTAAATGGGCCATGTAATCCCAAAACATCTCTACTTCTAATTATAGTAGGTGATTTAAATAATTAATAACATTTGATATGAAATTGTTAATGTAAGTTGGTAGGAGAGGGACTGAAGATGAAACAATGGATTGTTATTTTCTAAAATACTAAATGATGGTATCCATATTAAGACTCTCTATATTTTATAATATATGATAGAGTAAGAGATATAATTGGCAAATATGTCTATTTCAACCTCTAAAATGAATGTATAAGGGTGATAGAATTGAGTTAAGAAATAAAAGATTACACTATGTGTAGTTTACTAACATATATTCACAAATTTTTTTGTTACATGTCATCATAGATGAAAATTATATATATATATATATATATATATATATATATATATATATATATATATATATATATATATATATATATATATATATATATATATATATATATATATATAATTTTTTTGGGGTTGGGGGGTGGTGTGTGCTCAGCCTGGTAGCCCACTCCATCCCTTCCCAAATTTGACTCACACTTGAATGCCTTCACAACCTGGTATGTGATGCGAACTAGATATGTCTCGCAAGTAATTTAACTCCTAATAAATCTATGTTATGTGATTGTCCATATGCTACTAGCAATTTATTATATTGTTTGGGATTATATTATTATAATCTAATACATCTTTTGCTATTGAAGTTAAGTTTAAAAATAACCGCATTTACAACGGAGAAAAATACCATGTGGTTTTTACTACACAAAGATACAGTTGTCGGCTTCCTCTTCTGTCAACATGAATCTGATCCATTTCGACCCCCGTACACTATCTAATCACAACACAGAATTATTCCGGCCTTCAATTTTCCTTCATTTTCCAGCTTGTCGTCGGTCGTACACTATCTAATCACAACACAGAATTATTCCGGCCTTCAATTTTCCTTCATTTTCCAGCTTGTCGTCGGTCGTACACTCTTGTGAGCGTGACTTCCTCCAATCACTCAGGAGACAGTGGAGCAAACATCGCCAGCTTAGGGTTTAAGTGAAGATAGCATCCAGCCCACTGCACAACGTTGGCGAACTTTAGTTAAGCTCCTCGAACCACTACTGGGCATGGCTTCCCTGTCGAGTGTGGCTTCTTACTCCGGTGCCGCCACCGCCACGTCTCTTCTGACCGCCCAACGGCATGGGCTCGGTCGTTTCCCAAATGGACGAGCACGGCAGAGGTTTTCTGCTCAATCCGCAGGAAATCATCTCATCCAAGCAGAGAGGAAGCGGGCAGTTGATCTGCGTTGCAAGGCAGTGGTCTCCAAGCCGCAGACAGAGATTGAGGGGCTCAACATCGCCGAGGATGTTACTCAGGTGAGGAGAATTGTCCTATAATAACATTGATAATGCGAATTATAATCACTATATGGAACTAAATTGACTGCAGGACTGGTTTTGATATAAAGAGCTGTCCATTTAATTACATAGGCTTTCTAATTTAGATTAAAATATGGGTAGCGCCAGACATCTTGGATTGGATGACCAGGGAGAAAGGCACACTACTGAATAGATGGTGAACTGGGATGCTATCCTTTGTCTATTTGATTGAATTGGGTACCAATAACAGAAGAAAACGTATGATAGAAACCAACTCCTTCGCCCTTCTCTCTCTACCCAAAATCTTTTGTCATTGCTATCATAAACCCCTTAATCCCAACCATGTTGAGGTCTACCCAAAATCTGTGCCCGATGAAAATTTAGGGTCAATTCCTTCACGGTGGCAATCATGCTGCTCATCATGCAACCAATGTCGGCCCAAAATACGGTACTCCTGGTGTGTCTGTGTTTTCAGAGTAGGTGTTATTTTGAGATTGAGAGAGAGGTGGTGATTTTGGACATGATAGTCTGCATGATAGGTTGATTTCCATAATATGTGTTGGCTTAAGCTGTCTTCACGAATTATGTTTCCCCGTTAGTAGGAAAGACTAGAGCAGTTTTCCTATTCACCGCCTTTGAACTTTAATGAACAAGGCCTGCCCAAAAGAATCACGACCAAGGTGATTGACGGGTATATTGATATACCGTCATCCCTATAGGATCGATTATAGACTCTCCAAAGACGACCCACAGTCCACATCTGTAGGAAATGAGCTTTACAAAACACAGCAAATCTGTGATACCTGAATTAGAGATTGAAAGTGGTCATTTTCTTTTCGTAGAACCTTCTTAAGGAAAACCCGAATCTTGTATTGAAAAAAAAATCAAGGACCAAAACTCCTTGCGCCATCTAGCCTTGATACTATATGCAATTGTCATTTTTTTGGTTCTAGAAGCTAGAAATAAGTAATGTTGCCTATATATAGTATGGCCACAACACCTCACTTTGTGCAAGAATAAAGTAACTAGAATTGATGTTTAGATCTTATTGGAAGCGATCCTTTTGCGGTTCTGGGTCTTATTTGATTACCCAGTTAACTTACTGAGTGATAATATCGATAGTATCATTGTTCAAAATTTTGTTGACATGGTCAAAATTTTGACAAAACCTGTGACCATGGAATACTGAAATGACTATCGATTTTTCTTTTCATACTCCTTAATGTACTATGTACTAGGTAGACTATAATTTCTTTGCATACTTCTGTGTCTTTATGTCTATAAATTGTGCTTGCAATTTATCACGACTTACTATCAAAATCCCCATCGAGACAATTCAAATTTCCTTCACTCACACAAGGAGACCCCCACTGCACATACAATATAAAATTTATTGCATATACAAGTATATGCACCTTAATAGATCAATATGCTAAAATTTCTTATCTAATTATTCCATTTTGGCTTTGTCACGTCGAAACGTCAGGAACACATCCATCAAAATTCCCATCAGAATTTGTTTTTGTGCCCCTTGAAACGACATTGAAATCGGAACTTTTCTTTCATGAGTGATATTATCACAATGTCGTAGCATTACTTATATAACAAACTACAATAATCAAGATATAGTTAGGTGGAGGTTAGATAACCTAAACGCTCGTGGCCTTAGATACAATTCCCATATTTGCTTCAATTGATGTGTTATAATTAAATTCTACATCAATATTCACACACACACACACACATATATTATGGTTTGTTTCAAATCCCAAAATGCGGCAAACTCGTCAAAAAATACATTTAGGTGGCTGCGGTGTGCACCTTCACTTAATGCACCTTTTGTGGGTTTCCGAGCTTATTTTGGGTCTTAACGTCCAATTTTAGCACCCTAACTTTTCAATGAGACGTCCATGCTAGGGTCCTAAGACCCTTATATCAGAGATTTTACTCTAATGTCCATATTTAGGGATATCGTGTTGTGCACATTGGGTGGTTCTATGTTCAGCAATATGTTATCCTTATCAGGGCTCTTATTGTCGTGTGATTTCTTAATGTACTTATTGTATCCCTTCTTGTCTATTCTAGGACCTGGAATCCACAATGACGATGTGAGATGTATACAAGGTGAAATTAGACTTGATTATTTTTTGAGACGCCTAGACACAACTAAGTGTCCCTCATGCCTAGCTTCCAAAGGCACTCCTAGCTAAACACCTTCTCGTTTTGCCACCTTTGAACAATGTGGGTATCCTTGTACATCTCTCCTTAGACGTGGCTTGGGTTTTAAGACGAAACCTCGAAGTTGATTAAACACGAAACATGTGACATACTTATAGTTTTGTGTTCACTAGTACTTTCATCGGTTTTTTGAAGACGAGCAACAAAAAAGATGGCTCAACATATATGTTAAATAATACATCTTTTAACTTATATATATATTTTTATCATCTTGTTTCCACAACAGAGTTATCTAAAATGAGAGATGTGTTCTTCATATAGAAAAGTCATAGCTCTATCAAAATTGTAGTCAACATTTTGAAGAAAATGCGGTAAAGGAGTTGTGTAAAATAATCCAAACTGTAGAATAAGTTACTTTTAGTAAGTCATATAAGAGTACTAGATCTCCTATATATAGGAGCCAGGGAGTATATGGGCTAAATAGAAAGAAGGGAAAATACAATGGGCCTAAGCCCAACCAATCAAATATACCAACACACCCCCTCAAGTTGGAGAGTAAACATTGCGAAGTCCCTACTTGACACCCATATACTTGGACAAAGCAGAAGGAAGAGGTTTACGAGGATGTCTGCAACTTGATCACCTATTCTAATATGAGGAGTGATGATCTGCTTGGCTTTGACCAGGTCCCGCTCAAAATGACAGTCAACTTTAATGTGTTTTGTGCGCTCGTGGAAGACTGGGTTATTAGTTATTGTTAATATATTTCATATTTATTCTATTTTGTAATTTCTATATTCTGCTGGACCTCTATGTAAATTATCCAATTTCTCTTATTAATAAAAAGGGAGAAGGCCTATGACCTCTCTTAACGCTGCATTGCACGTTGCATTGCGGCACCACATTTCACATTGTACCAGAGCAAGGTTCCTAACCTAACCCTACCCAGCCGTCACAATCCAGTGCCGCCGCCGGTCGGCCGGCCGCCAGCGTGAACAGTAACTCCGGCGATGAACAATACTCCGACGGTGAACAGTAATTCCGGCGGTGAACAATACTCTCTGGCGTGAACAGTGCGACAGAGTGATCAGTAATTACTGCGTGAACAGAGCACGTCGCCAACCTTCCCCAGCCGCCGCACCGCCAACCCAAAGCGGGCGGAGCAACCATCTCCCGGGCCAGGCGCCGTAGCCGCCGTCCCCCCTTGTCTTCTATCTCCAGATCGTCGGGTCCTTCGGTTGATCCAACAGATTTCTAAATCCCAAACCGGAGGGTCCGTCGGTACGTAAGAAATTCCTAATCACATCTCCTCCATGTGTGATTAGGGAATTTCAGTTGGGGGCTGTGGATGCGTCAGATACGCATCTAATCTTGTGACTTGACGTGTATCTCCTCGTCACCCATATCTTCTTGTGACGTGTATCTATCCGTCACTCTTCTTCTCGTCAAATCATGGAGGACACCAAGGCATCTACCATCTACAGTGAGATGTCTCCTATCCCCTCCATCAAGCTGAACGAGAAGAATTATCTCTTATGGATGAATGTTGTCCATACTGTATTGGAGTCACACGACAAGGCGAGACACGTTGATTCTGATCCTCCTGCACTTACTGACAAAGGCTATGCTGAATGGAAGCGTCATAACAGTCTGGTGAAGACCTGGTTGTGGGGGAGCATGGAACCTGGGATTGCCTCGAGGTTCATGTTCTACACTACCGCCAAAGAGATCTGGGATGCAGTAAAGAAACATTATTCTCAAGAGAAGAATGCGCTTCGTCAGTTCATGATATATGATCGCCTGTTTGCAGGACGAAAGGGAGACAGACCTTCGGAAGAATACTTTGGAGTGATTCAAGGTATTGCATAAGACCTGAGTTTCTACCATCCAATAACTGTCTAGGAGCAAGTCAAAGACAGAGATGACTTGATTACAACAAAATTCTTGTCTGGTCTGAGTTCTTCGTGCAATTCAGCCCGCAATGTTATCTTAGCTTCTGATAAACTTCCCAGCTTGGAAGAGGCCTATTCAAGGATTTTACAGGCATATTTTGAACCTGTTGATCCTACTGTAGTCTCATCTCAGGGAGATTCTCATGTTTCTGTAGTTGCTGCAGTGAGAGGAGGACGAACAGGTATGGGCCGAGGACGTGGAACTCGCCCTAAGTGCACTTTCTGTGACAAACCTGGACACACAGTTGAGAAATGCTGGAAGAATCATGGTCGACCTGTTGCACCACCTGTGGGAGCAGCAAACTATGCTACCACTACTGAGTCTACTGAGCCTCCTGCTTCGAGTTCTGGTCCTTCTGGCATCACACTCACTAAGGAGGAATATGATAGATTTATCCTCGCTACTCAACATCTGAGCTTGGGATCAACATCTTCAGCCAACTTGGCGTCCACCACTGGTAATCAGGCCACCTCTTTATTGGCTTCTGGTTCTACTTCATCATGGGTCGTTGACTCTGGAGCGTCACAACATATGACTGGTATGAGGAGACTTCTTCACTCCATTGACTCACATATCCCTCACAAATCTGTAACAATAGCAGATGGTTCAGTGAGGAGAGTGTTAGCTAGTGGATCTGTTTCTCTGACTCCTGGAATTGATCTTAAATCCGTACATTATGTGCCTGCTTTTCCTTTTAATCTTCTGTCTGTTGCTAAGTTGATTGATACTGTGAAATGTACGGTAACCTTTGGTCCTTCTTGTTTTGTGTTACAAGATCTCAAGAGTATGAGGACGATTGGTGGGGGGCCTAGGAAAGGTGATCTCTACCTTTTCCACGGTGACAGTTTGCCTCGCCAAGTTTCTGCTCCTGCTCCAGCTGTCTTGTTGAGTGGCTCTCCCTTACCGTGGCACTATAGATATAGACATCCTTCATTAGAGAGCCTGAGAAAGTTAGAACCAGAATTGTCTCAAGTATCGTCTTTAGAGTGTCATTCCTGTCAACTGGGGAAACATCATAGAATGTCTTATCCCGGTCGTGTCAATAAACGGGCGTCATGTCCTTTTGAGTTGGTCCATAGTGATGTTTGGGGTCCTGTAAAAGACCATAGTTAATAATGGTTTTCGTTATTTTATCTCCTTTGTGGATGACTTTTCGCGTATGACTTGAATTTATTTGTTGAAAAGTCGAGAGTCTGTGCTATCTATTATCAAACATTTTCATCAAGAGATAAAAGTTCAATTTGATTGCAATATTAAAATTCTTCAATCTGATAATGCTTTAGAGTATGTTCAAAATGCCATGGCTGATTTTTGTAGATGATACATCGTGCATCCTGTCCTCACACCCCTCAGCAGAATGGCGTAGCAGAGAGGAAAAATCGTCATCTTCTTGATATTACCAGGACAATCATGTTTCAATCTAATGTTCCTAAGCGGTGCTGGTCTGACGCTCTCCTTACTGCATGTTTTCTTATCAACAAGCAACCTTCTTCTGTGCTTCAAGGACGTACTCCTTTCTCTGTCTTACGTCCCAAGGATCAACCCTTCCCTTGTTCCTCTTAGAGTGTTTGGTTGTACTTCTTTTGTCCACAATTTTGATCCTAAGGCTGATAAGTTATCTCCTAGGTCAATTAGGACTCTCTTTCTTGGGTACTCCAACACTAGCAAAGGGTACAAGTGTTATTGTCCAAGTCTTCGTTATATGTTTGTGTCTAGAGATGTGGCTTTTCATGAATCCACTCCATATTTCTCTAGTGTTCCCAGTAAGGGGGAGCAATTGTGTGAGAGAGTGCCACCATCAGATGCTAGTGAGAGAGTGCCACCGCCACATCAGAGTGAGAGAGTGCCACCTATCATTGCTGACTATACTATCATTCAGGAAGAGCAGCTAGCAGATGGTCCACAAATTCAGCCATATTCACATGTTTATAGTAGACAAGGCAGACAAGATCCAGAGGAGGTAGTGACTCCAGTCTTCGAGCCCTCCCCATCTTCCTCTACTCAAGGGATTCCTGAAGAACCATCTGACCTTGATGTTTCCATCGCTGTTCACAAAGGTACCCGTTCCTGTACTATTCGACATCTTATTACAAATGTATGTTGTTTGTCCAAGTTATCTCAACAGGCTCGCTCTTTTGCCCTTGGGATTGATTCTGTGGTCATTCCAAGAAATCATCTTGATGCTATGAAGGATATTGGCTGGAAATAGGCTATGCATGTTGAGATGTCTGCTCTGTTACAAATGTTAATATATATGTCTTTATTTACTGTTCTGCTATTTTACATTTATATATGGACCTCATTGTAAATATTCTACTAATATAAATATAAGGGTACACACATTGTGTAACCCTGTGCTCTCCCATTCTTGTGTTCTTTCTCATGGTACCAGAGCAGTAGATCCGGCGCCGCCACCCTCCCACCCTTCTCTCTCTTCCCCCACCCGCACCGCCGCTGCCGCCAGGTGCCTCGCGCCCCCGCCCACCGCCCCCACTCGCCGCGGCCGCACGCAGCAGCCGCCGGCCGCCGCAACAACGGCGTGCTGCTGTGCCGCCGCCGCAGCAGCGGGGTGCTGCGGTGCCGCTGCCGCAGTAGGCCGTCGGGTGCCACCGTCGCCTCCTACTGTCCGACCACTGGTACACAGCCCTCCGGGCACTTCTGGCGTGACTCCGTCCCTCCCGTGGACATCGTCGTTGCTGCCTACGTGTGCTGAAATTTTTTTCGGCCATCTTGCCTGCCTGCCCGTGTTGGCCGATTGAGCCACCGGGTTCCTTGCTGCGCTCCGACGTAGCCCGTATGTGAGAGGTCCATCCGATTTGTAGATCTGTGCCTACTACTGCCTACTAGAGGACGTAGGCAGCCTTCTACTACCTGTTCCTGCCTTCAGCTACCTACTTGTCACTCCGGGAGTTGGTCTACTTCTGCCTCATGGCGTCCTCCGGTGAAGATATGCGCCGTCAAGTCACTACAGTCATACTTGATGGGCGCAACTACCAACACTGGGTGTGTTCCATGCAAATCTATGTTAAATCTCAAGGCAAAATGTCTCACTTGACGCGTGATCCACCTCCTGTGCCTGCCGCAACTGCTGACTCCAAAGATGTTAAAGCGTATGATGACTGGGTGAAAGGTGACTCTACTGTTATGACATGGATTCTGAATAGTAGTGAGACAAAAATTAGTGTCACATTATTATACCTGCAGACAGCCAAGCAGATGTGGGATTAGCTTGCTAGTACCTACTCACACAGCCAGAATCCAAAGAAAGTGTTTGATATCAACAAACAGCTCAGTTGTCTGCATTTCTCGGGATCTGACCTTACTGACTATTTCTCTGCCTTCAAGGGACTTTGGGGGGAATTGGAGGCCTACCATCCCCTGTCTACTGATTTGGCTACTATACAACATCAACGCCAGGAGTTGCAAGTAGTCCAGTTCCTATGTGGCTTACCTGACTCCTATGCTGGGGTTGTGGATCAAATTCTAACCAGTATTCCACTACCTACTCTACAAAGTACTTTTCAGCGCCTACAACGCCTGCCTGCATCTTCATCTGAGCCATCTCCTAATATTGGTGATTCTACTGCACTTGCTGCGATGTCTGGTCGTGGTCGTGGCCGTGGACGCGGTCGGTCTCACGACACTCGCCCCCCTGGTGCTGGAATGGGGAGGAACTCTTTTGGTCGTGGAGCATCTTCTGGACCTCTTGCTGCTGCATGCCCTTAGACTGGCTAACGGTTCTGCAGCTTCTGTGGACGGTCTAATCATATTGAAGAAAAATGCTGGGAAAAATATGGTAAACCGGCTTAGGCCAATGCGGCCTCTGATGCTACTACCTCTTCTGAGATAGCTACCCAACCTGATGCCTCGGGTACTTCTACTGCTGATTTCATTCGTGCTGAGGTCGAGCGTCTTCTGCTTGAGCGTACTAGCTCATCTTCTACTGCCACCACTACTGGAGCACATGCTGCGACTTACTCTGGTTGTGATACTGCCTTCCTCACTGCACCATCTTCTAGTACTGGTAATACTAAATGGGTTATTGATTTAGGCGCATCTTCTCATATATATGGGAATCGGTCTTTGTTCAGAAATTTATCTAAACTGATTACTCATTCGTCTGTTATGCTTGCTGATGGCTCCAAGTCTGCTGTTTCGGGGATTGGAGATATTTTTTTTGAGTTCATGCTGAGATCTGCGCTATATGTGCCTCGCATTCCGCTGAATTTATTATCTGTTAGCAAGATTTTGCGTAGCCTGAACTGTAGTATGACTTTTGTACCTGGTTCATGTGTTTTTTAGGGCCTTCGCACGAGAATGAAGATTGGTGGGGGGCATGAAGGTTCTGATGGCTTGTACTACCTGGACAATTAGAAAAAAGTGGACAATGTGGCTTTGGCTTCTGCGTTATCTTCTTCAGTGTCGGCATTACAGTGGCACTACAGACTTGGGCACCCATCTTCTGAGAAACTGCGACATATTGTATCTGATGTAGGGACATGTGTTTCAGTGCGAGTCATGTCAGTTAGGGAAACAGACTAGGGCTGTTTATCCTAAACGTTCCCAGCTTAGTAGTAAAAATATTTTTGATCTTGTTTATGCTGATGTATGGGGTCCATGTCATGTCCCTAGTCTGTCTGGAAACAAATATTTTATTTTGTTTATTGATGATTTTTCTCGGGTCACTTGGTTATTTCTTATGAAAAGTCGATCTAAAGTTTTGTCCACAATTAAATTCTTTTTTGCTGAGATGAAAACACAATACTCTATGCCTGTTAAAGTTTTTAGAACTGATAATGCACTTGAATTTGTTCAGAAAGGTGTTGAATTGTTTTGTAAATCTGTTGACACTATACATCAGACTTCTTGTGCATACACACCTCAGCAGAATGGAATTGCAGAAAGGAAGAATAGACACTTACTAGAGGTTGCTAGAACCATTATGTTGCATTCTAATGTACCTTGGTTATTCTGGCCTGAAGCTATTTTGACTGCCTGCTTTTTAATAAATAGAATGCCTTCTTCTGTGATTGGAAATAAAATACCTATACAAGTTATGCACCCTGATAAACCCCTGTTTTCTGTACCTCCTCGCATATTTGGCTCTACATGCTTTGTGAAGTTGCTTGGCCCTAATCATGATAAACTATCTCCACGTGCTGAAAAATGTATTTTTTTGGGGTATTCTTGTACACAGAAAGGATATAGATGCTATAGCCCTACTACAAAAAGATGGTTCACGAGCAGTGTTGTTATCTTTTTTGAGGATACGCCCTACTACTCTACTAAAGGAGATAGTCTACATTCTGAGCTTATTGCTTCTCCACTGCCTATTACTAGTGATTGTGTTTCTGATGCCTCTACTCTAGAACATACGACACCTCCTCTTATTGTTTATCAGCGCAGGAACAAATCTCAACCTGCACAAGAACCCCCCAATCCAAACCAATCTTCTCCTCCCGAAGGTTCTGCATCACCTGAGGTAATTTCTGATCTAGATGTACCTATTGCTCTTAGGAAGTGTACTAGTGATTGTGTTTCTGATGCCTCTACTCTAGAACATACGACACCTCCTCTTATTGTTTATCAGCGCAGGAACAAATCTCAACCTGCACAAGAACCCCCCAATCCAAACCAATCTTCTCCTCCCGAAGGTTCTGCATCACTTGAGGTAATTTCTGATCTAGATGTACCTATTGCTCTTAGGAAGTGTACTCGTTCCTGCACTACTCACAATATTGCTAACCATGTATCTACTGCACATTTAAGTGTTCATGCTAGCAACTTTGTCACTGCTTTATCTGCTATTGCCATTCCGAAGACTGTACATGATGCCTTGCAAAGTACAGCTTAGACTACTGCCATGAAGGAGGAGATATTGCTCTTGTTGATAGACACACTTGGGAGTTGGTGGATCCACCTCCTCAGTGTAAGCCTGTAGGCTGCAGATGTGTTTATGCTGTCAAATATCAACCTGATGGTACTGTAGAACGTCGGAAGGCATGCCTTGTTGCTAAAGGGTATACACAGACTTATGGTATTGATTACTTTGAGACTTTTTCACCTGTTGCCCGTCTTAATTCTGTCAGAGTTCTTCTATCTGTTGCTGTTAACCTTGACTGGCCTCTATTACAACTTGATGTTAAAAATGCTTTCTTGTATGGTGATCTGCAAGAGGAAGTCTATATGGAGCAACCTCCTAGGTTTGTTGCTCAGGGGGAGTCACATAAAGTCTGCAGGCTGAAGAAATCTATCTATGGGCTCAAACAGAGTCCTCGTGCTTGGTTTGATAAGTTCAGCAAAATTTTGACTGCTTTTGGTTTTCTGAGATCGCAAGTTGATCATTCTGTCTTTACAAAAAAGACTTCCTCTGGCATTGTGATATTTATTGTATATGTTGATGATATCATCCTATCTGGCAGTGATTCTATTGCTATTCAGTCTACTAAAGCCCATCTCTGCAAACACTTTACTACTAAAGATCTGGGAAAACTACGATATTTTCTGGGCATAGAGGTGTCTAGAACTTCTAATGCTCTTGTTTTATCTTAAAGGAAATATGTATAGGATCTTTTATAGGAAACTGGAATGCTTGGGGCAAGGCCAGCTGATACTCCTCTAGATCCCAATGTTAATTGGAATGATGATTCTTCTCCGCTGTTTGCTGATAACAAAAAATACAAGTGATTGATTGGTAAGATGATCTATCTGACGGTGACTAGAGCGGACATATCTACTGCTGTGGGACTTTTTAGCAGGTACTTGGATAAACCCAGACATTGTCACTGGGATGCTCTATGCAATATTTTGCGATGTCTAAAGAAGTCACTTGGCAAGGGCCTCCATTACAGGGAAAATGGGCACTGTTCTCTAGAAGGCTATTCTGATATCGACTATGCAGGAAGCAAGATTGACAGGAAATCCACTTCTGGCTACTGCACATATGTAGGAGGTAATCTAGTCACCTGGAGAAGCAAAAAACAAAATGTTGTTGCTAGATCTAGTGCTGAAGCCGAATACAGGGCCATGGCCCATACTGCCTGTGAACTTCTGTGGGTGAAATCTCTTTTGAAAGACTTTGGTGTTGAGTTTTCCTCTGCTATCCCGATGCACTGTATAATAAAGCTGCTATTTTTATTGCCAACAATCATGTATATCATGAGCGCACAAAACATATTGAGGTCGACTGTCACTTCATCAGGGAAACTATTCTATATGGCAAAAATCTACTCCTTTCACCCGCTCTAAAGATCAGGTTGCTGACATCTTTACCAAGCTGCTGGCGAAAAAGCACTTCTGTTCTCCGGTGGACAAGTTGGGCATGATTGACATCTATGCTCCAACTTGAGGGGGAGTGTTAATATATATGTCTTTATTTACTGTTCTGCTATTTTACATTTGTATATGGACCTCATTGTAAATATTCTACTAATATAAATATAAGGGTACATACATTGTGTAACCCTGTGCTCTCCAATTCTTGTGTTCTTTCTCAACAGAACAACACCTGGGAACTTGTTGACTTACCTCCAGATAAAAATGTTGTGGGATGCAGATGGGTATTTACAGTAAAACATAATCCAGATGGTTCTGTGGAGAGATTGAAAGCTAGATTGGTTGCAAAGGGGTACACTCAGACATATGAGGTTGATTTCTTTGAGACCTTCTCACCAGTGGCTCGTCTGAATTCTGTGCGTCTCCTTATTTCTCTGGCTACTACATTTGACTGGCCTCTATTTCAGCTCGATGTAAAGAATGCCTTCCTTCATGGTGATCTACAAGAGGAGGTATACATGGAGCAACCACCTGGTTTTGTTGCTCAGGGGGAGTGTCAGAAGGTGTAGGTTGAAGAAAGCCATCTATGGATTGAAACAATCTCCTAGAGCTTGGTGTGACAAGTTCAGTGATGTTGTGCTAAAGATGGGTACTCCTATGGACTATCATGTGAAGGGGATGACTGATGATAATGATTATCCAGATCCAGGATATTATAGGAAAATTGTGGGAAAATTGATATATTTGACAGTCACACGTCCTGACATTTCTTTTGCTGTAGGAGTGGTGAGTCAACATATGAGCTCTCCAAAACAGTCTCATTGGACATCTGTTTGTCGTATTATGAGATATCTGAAAGGTGCACCTAGTAAGGGAATCACCTATTATAGGCCGAAGACTCATGTATCCACACTGTCTCTTACTGGTTATGGAGATGCAAATTGGGCTGGTAATTTGAATGATAGGAGGTCTACGTCTGGATATTGCACATTTCTGGGGAGTCATCTTATTACCTGGAAAAGCAAAAAGCAAAATGTTCTGGCAAGATCTAGCATGGAAGCTGAGTATAGAGCAATGACACATGCATGTTGTGAGTTGCAGTGGGTTCAATCTGTACTTTCTGAATTAAAGATTCCTGTTTTGTCTCCTATAGAACTCAGATGTGACAATCAAGCGGCCATATACATTGCTAAGAATCCAGTCTTCCATGAACGTACTAAGCACATTGAAGTTGACTGCCACTTTATCAGAGACCAGATCAAGAATGGAACTGTTGTGACTCCACATGTCAAGTTTGAAGATCAACTTGCAGATGTTCTTATGAAGCCATTGAGTCCAGTAGTTTTCCAGAGTTTTTGCAACAAGCTAGGTCTACACGATGTGTACACTCCAGCTTGAGGGGGAGTGTTAATATATTTCATATTTATTCTATTTTGTAATTTCTATATCCTGCTGGACCTCTATGTAAATTATCCCGTTTCTCTTATTAATAAAACGGGAGAAGGCCTATAACCTCTCTTAACACTGCATTGCACGTTGCATTACGGCACCACATTTCACAATTATGTGTATAGCCGTCTGGTTGTCATAATAGAAAGTAGATGGAGTTTGAAAAGAACTCTCAACCTCAGTTAAGATAGACCAGACCCAATGTAGATCACAAAATGCATGAGCCATAGCCCGATATTCTTCGATGCTGGAGCAAGCTACCATGGCCTTTTTTTACTCCTCCAGGAAACTGGCGAGTGCCAATCATGACACAATAGCCGGAAGTGGACCGTCGGTCTTTAGAATCACCAGCCCATTCTACATATCCAAAGATGGAAATTGCCTTGGACTTAGGACGTTAGTAGAGCAATTCTCGTCTCGGAACACTCTTGAGATGGCGAAGAATGCGTTGAACACTAAATCAGTGGGTCTGGAGTGGTGCACTCGTGTTGGCTGACTACCCCAACAACATAAGTAATATCTGGTCGAGTAATAATCAAGTAAATTAGCTTCCCGACTATACAAAAATACTTCTCTAGATCAACAAGGGTTCTCCTTCATGCATAGGCTTCATATGATAGTCAATCGGGGTAGAGACTGGTTTGGCTTCTGCCATTTTGGTCTCTTGAAGCACGTCCAACACATAGTGTCGTTGTGCCAAGCTGATCCCCGAGGTTGAGCGGAGGACTTCAATTCCGAGGAAGTATCGTAGGGTGTCCAAGTATTTTGTAAGGAAATGTCCATGCAGAGAATGTTTGAATTGAGATATCCCCATCGTATCATCGTCGGTGATGACAATGTCATCAACATAGACATCAACAAGAACATGGCCTTTGGAGGACTTAGAGAAGAACATGTAGTGGTTTGTTACTGATCTTTGAAAGTGAAGCTGTGTAAGGCATCTCTTAACTTGTTGAACCAGGCCCGTGGAGACTGCTTGAGGCCGTAGAGAGATCATCAAAGATGACATACTTTGTGAGAAGACGCCCCTCAACTAAAAACCCAGACGGTTGCTGCATGTAGACTTCCTCTAGGCATATCCACAATATTTGTCATTTAAAAAAAACGCGTTTAAAACACATCTTTTTCCTCTGCCGTAGTGATGCCCATTTTATGCTCCAAACTGTCTAATACGTTTTATACACGTTTGATTCGCATTTGATATGTTTTTTTTCACATTTTTTACTATTCTGTACGCTCGCCTCATTAGGGGTTTTGCTTACTTTCTTTTCCACGGTGTCTTGTGTGCAACCCTCTAGTCCTTGACCCCTTGACCGACAAAGCATCCAGGAGGCGATGCCCCCCCGACAGAGGAGCTGCAACTGCTTGTCGGTGGAGGTAACCACCCTTGGCGGTGGCGAACCTTGGTGGTTTGGCGGCGACCCCTCTCCAATGGCGACTCCTCTCTACGACTACATGTACTTTTTCCTCCCCCTCACTGTCCCTGATTTTTTTCTACTTTCTTTTTGATTCCATTTCTTCCCCTCCCTCCTCCATTGTCTCTACTTCCTCCATGAGTTTTCCTCTTCCTCATTCATCCTACACGACAACCTACTTCCAGTTCTCCCCCTTCTTCCTCCTTCATTGTCTCCTCTTGTTGGTTTTTTCCCATCTTCCTCCTTGCTTCTTGTACCCTTTTCCCCTGCTCTCCCCAACGTCCTTCTATTGCTGCTTCCCCTTCTTCCCATTACTCCTCCATCGTACCCCATTCTCCCTGTTCGTCTTGCTGCTTCATTTTCTTCCTTTCAACTTCCATGTTCCCTTCTTTTCCTTGTTTATGCTTGCTTTTATTTATTCCCCTCTTCCTCTATCATCTCCTATTGCTTCTTCCCCTTCCTCTTTCTTCGTTGTCCCTTCTTTTCTTGTTCTTCTTGCTGTCACATTTCTTCCTCCTACTTTTCCCCTTCATCCAATGTCTGACATTCTCATCCTTGTCTTTTTGCAGCTTAAGGATCTTGAAGGCGTGGTTATTGGAGCCTGGGGTATGAATTTGATACAAGTCAAATGACTTTAAAGTTAAAGGAGGGGGAACCGAGCTTGTCAGTCTTTTCAATCACACGATGTGAACGAGTTCTATACCTTCTTGTATTTCTTTTTTTCTTATATGCAAATTGCAATTACTTCAGTTATGAATGTTTCATACGCTTTAGATTTTGAATTAGATCTATTTGCTAAGTTTTACCAATTGTACATTGCAAATATTAAGGGTCATCAATTTGATGTTCAACTTTGCTTTTTCATTTATAGCTCATTGGTTTTCTCTCCACTCAAAATTATGTTGACTAAATTCTACATTTATATGTATGTCTATATATGTATACATATATATATATATATATATATATATATATATATATATATATATATCTATTTTTTTCCCGACTTTTTCCCGAATAGTTGACCATACTTTTACTGTATGTTGACCTTTTTTATTCCGAATTTTCCGCATAATTCCCATTTTTTGAACTTTTCAGCTTGACCATATGTATCCCAAATACCAAATTTGTGACTATGCTCCAGGAGATCTATGTGAAGAAATGCATTCTTGATGTCGAGCTGGTAAAGAGGCCAATCAAGGTGAGTTGCAAGGGAGATAAGGATGCGGACAGAGACAATCCTTGTCACTGGAGATAATGTCGAAGTAATCCTCGCTAAAGATTTGGGTGAATCCTTTGGCAACCTGGCACCCTTGAGTTGTTCAGCAGAGCCATCCGACTTATGCTTTACAGAGAAATCCATCGACAACCAATGATATTTTTGCCTGCTAGTGGGGTCACAAGATCCCCATGTCTTGTTGTCGTGGAGAGCCCACATTTCTTCCATTATGGCAGCTTTCCATCCAGGATGATGCAGACACTTAGGAACATATGTTGTGTCCAACACATTAGCAAAGGATGAGAAAGAAGAAGAAAGACGTTCTAGGCAACAAGTGTTAAAAATGGGATGCTCGATAGTGCAAGAGCGTGTACCTTTGCGTAGACAGTGGATTGGATTTGTTTGGAATTGACGATGATGATGCAAATTTTGCTTGTGACTCATCTTCCATCCGCCGGTTTGGTGTAATTGATGGTGAAGATGTGGTGGTGTTGGTGGGATGAATGGATCAGGAAACAAGACTATAGTATCAATATGATCTGTAGGGGGTGAGGATGGTAAAAAGAACATTTCATTCTCATGAAATGTGACATCCGCAGAGATATAGATTCTGACAGAGGTAGGTTCAAGACATCTGTATCCTTTTTGAGAAAAAGGATAATTGAGAAATACCGTTCAAATAGCTGGGGGGGGGAGCTTGTCGGCCTTGGGATCAAAATTATGAACGAAGGCGACACAACCGAAAACCCGAGGCGGTAGAAAGAAAGGTGTGGATTGAGGGTAAACAATGGGAAAAGGAATGCGCTTCTTGAGAACCAAGGAAGGTTGGCAATTGATAAGAAAGCAAGCGGTGGGGACCGCATCAGACCAAAAAAGTTTAGGCGAGTTGGCATGAATGAGAAGAGAGCGTGTAAAATCAAGTAAATGACAACTTTTACACTCGGCATCTATTTTGTTGTGGAGAGTATGCGTACGAGCGTTGATAAATAATCCCTACGTCACACGGCAAAAGGGGGCGACAACGTTTTGGGTATATTCGAGGGCATTATCGGTTTGAAGAATCTTAGTAGACGTTGAAAATTGAATTGAAACCAACTTGTGAAACTTGCGAATTAATGAAAAAACTTCATTACGAGTTCAAAGTAAGTAAAGCATTGTCATTCTAGAAAAATCATCCACAAATGTAAGAAAATATCTATAGCGCCGGGTGGGAAAGAGAGGGGAGAGAGGAAAGAAAAGGAAAGGAGAGGAAAGGGTAGGGTTAGAACCCTGCTTCTGATACCATATAGAATAAGTTGCTTTTAGTAAGTCAAATAAAAGTACTGCGTCTCATATATATAGGAGCTAGGGAGTACGTGGGCTAAACAGAAATAAAGGAAAATACAATGGGCCTAAGCCAACTAATTAAATATACCAACACAAACCATGAACAAGAAGGAAGATATAATCCAATCACTTTTGACTTTCTTGATAATATCTATACTGTACGTGCCAATAAAATACTAACAGGAAATCACCAAAATCAATTGTTAAGAAGATATGCTTACTGGTGGTCTGAGATGATAATTGTTAGATCAATTAGCTGAATGTTTTGAGCAATTTCGTTTACAGCTCATTGGGAAGACACCAATGGTGTATTTAAACAACATTGTAAAAGGCTGTGTTGCCAATGTTGCTGCCAAGCTTGAGATTATGGAGCCTTGCTGCAGTGTGAAAGACAGGTAGTTCTCTTTATATGCTCTTATTTGTAATTATATCTTAAAATTATGCTTGAGGAGGTTGGTTAATTTGCTTAATTTCAGAATAGGATATAGCATGATTTCTGATGCAGAGGAGAAAGGGCTAATTACTCCCGGAAAGGTATTATTTTATCTATGTTAGTACCAGTGAGTGACGTTTTCCATTTTCTTTTTACATATATCGACTGCAAATAAACAAAATGGTATTTAATTTGGAAGGAGAAAACATCTTGAATTTATTAAAAGCAAAGAACATACAAAACTGATTAGATCAAAATCTCAAAATCTAGATGCAAGAATTACAAAATTTCTTACCCGACTTCCTCAACCGAACAGTGTACATTAAAGAAGTCACTTCTCACCACCGAGATCAAAGGATATGAGGAAGTAGAATTTTTTTTGCACGCTTCTTTCCTTCTAAATCTGTCAAAGAAGAGCCATGCGAAAGCAAATTGGCAATGGGTTTTACTTAATTGAACCATGGGACTACCAAAAAGTGAAAGAACCCTCACCACCTCCCCATTTAAAGCAAAACCATGACAACACACTCCGATATTGTCATAATGATGCTGCACCCAAGAAGACATAATTAATATTCTATTTATTGTTTTTGGTGTTGAATATCAAGAATCAGTGACTTGCTGACAAAAAAGGGATATATTATGTGGAATAACTTATAGTATTAATGGGGTTCACTATTTATCATTGCCCGTTTATATTTCCTAGGAGTGGATACCATCTCTCAATTCTAACAACTTGTCAAACTTAATTTTACATGACTACTTTTCTGACTCAGGCAACTATATGGTTTGATCTTTATCCTAGAATTAATTTCTTCCAACCACAAAGGATAACTCTAATGCACATTGAACCCCTTGCCTACTATGGCTAGTACCATCTGTAGTCGCTCATTGTCTCCAAATAAGACACCAAAGGAAGAATTGAATCTTGGTTAAGAAAATTGGTCGCCAGACTCATGCCAAAGGATATATGAACCCCACTACGTGAAACCAGCTAGGTTAATTTTAGCAATAGAGAACTTTTAATTGTGACACCATCTTATTCTTGTTGAATTAGCAGTAAGGAAGGAGCAAAGCTAGAGTTATTGCTGGAGGGACAAAATAAGATCAATCCCAATATCCTTGAACAAATCTGAAGTGAGGGAAATACCAGTTGTCTTGCTCCTCCCAAAAGGAGACTAGTAACAATTGCCACTTGATGTACTATGATAAGCTGAAACAAAGCGTCATGTTTGGAGAATCCTCACCTATACTCAAGATAGTTGTCTTCCAGAAACATCCCAACACCTACTGCTCCAGAAAGTATTTCAGCATGTGAGAACCCTTCTTAGGGAATATTGTTTGAAAATCCAATTCACGATAGGGCATATGCATTTAGTTAAACTGCAAAGTTCAAATCTCCCCAAGGCGTGACTAGCTCTCCCAAACTTCTTCCCAAGGCATACCCTCTTCCAAGCAATCAGGTGTGAATACCTCTGACAAGTTTCCCCTTTCCAAAAGAATTATTTCTCAATTGCATCAAGTCTATGCAACACATAAATGTGAAGTTTGAACATGGCCATAAGATAGATGTGAACTGTATCTTGAACAATATTGTAATTTGAAAAGTTTCCATGTGCCTCCTAAAGAGGAAGTCTCTGTTTCTAACCAACTATGCAGATGCGGAAGCAGTCAATCCTAGACTCCCAATCCTTGATCTCCAACCTGGTTAAGGAGAGAGGTAGAACCAAGTGTAAAGGGCGGAAGCAATCCTTCTTTTTCGAATCAAATTGATCCTCTGAGTTATCAGAATTTCCTCTATTCCAGTGAAAAGCAATAATGCTTTCTGCATATTAATCTTTTAGAAAAAAATCTCGTCAACGAGAAATCAAATTATTCAAGAATTATCATATTATCCCTCCCATCTTCTCAAGAAAAAGATAGTATCAATGTCACATTGGATAAGCAAAGTGGACATGGTTCCCGATCCAGATCCTAGAAAGACCTGCCCACTCTTGTTGGTCTATGCAATGACAAACTCAAGACCTTCCCCACAATGAAGAAAGAAAGTACTGAAAGATCTAGAGGGGGGGGGTGAATAGAGATTTTTGATAATTTAAAGATAATTAAGACATGCAACCAAAGAAGGAGGAAATAAGGAAGACACTTCGATTTAGAGTGATTCCAACCTTTGAATCAAAGGTTATCAGTCCACTACCCAATTGTTTCCAATTGGGATTTTGAAAGTGATTTATTTTTTTTACTTTGCAAGGATGTTACAACAAAATACAATCACCTTCAACTCGAAGTAGCCTTCACCTTGAAGTAGCCTCAACCTCCTTGTAGCAACCTTCTTGAAGTAACCTCACAAGCAACCTTGGAGCAGCCCTCACCACCTTGAAGTAGCTCCACCACCTTGAGATACCTTCACCTAGAAGTAGCTCCAACCTCTTTTGAAACAACCTTCTTGAAGTAACCTCAAGCAACCTTGGAGCAACCTTCACTTCCTTGAAGTAGCTCCACTTCTTTGAGATAGCCTTCATCGAGAAGTAGCTCCAACCTCCTTTGAAGCAACCTTCTTGAAGTAACCTCAAACACACTTTGGAGCAACCTTCACTTTGTTGAAGTAGCACCAAGCAACTTCCTTTCAACAGCCTCCAACCCTAGGAGTAGTCAAGGAGAGCAAAGTACAATATAAAAGAAATACATTGGAAGAAAGAAATACTTAACCAATGAAGTACAACGCCTTGATTCCTATATCAAGCATTTAGATCTCCTATCCACTTAATATGGACGTTGCTATGTGGTGTCTAGGAGATAGTAGCTATAGGACACAATTTTGGAGCACAAGGAAGAAGATAGCAAGTGAACCTCAGCTTTGTTGCTCTTTAGAATGGATGCTCAAGTGTAGCTCGTGTGTTTTAGATGTCCTAAGATCTCTCCTATTTATAGGAATGATTTGCAAGTGTCTAAGGACGTTTTAGGGAGTGTCTAGAGTGTTCTTAGTGCTTAAGTAGCCGTTAGGTAGAAAGTAGTTGGGTTGCAACGACTAAAGTGTTCGTTAAATGCAAAGTTTCCAGAACTTTTCTCGGTCGACAATATTGTCGACCGGATAACTCTCAGTCTGCAATATTGTCGATCGGATGACTGTCTGGGTTCAGCTGGATATATGTATGTTTCTCTCTTGTTTAAGCCTATTACAACGGCTATATCTCAGTCCATAATATTGTCGACCGAGAAGGACTTTTTGCAAGGATTTGCAATGTATGTGAGGTCCTATTGATAACTCATATGAAACCTATTAACCCTAAAGTATTCATGTGAGTGTAAGATAGAGTTTTGGGTGGATAGGGAAAAATTAACACCTGATTTACATGATATCTAAGTACTTGTACATTATATACTTGTACAAATTTTTACATTGAGTACAATTATGAATATATTAAACATTTAAGCGCATTGTTCTTCAGTTTGTATTGATCTTCAATTATCCACTTAGTATGATCTCCTTATTTCCTTGAACCCTGAAATACTCAAGTAGCATGTTAGGTCCACAAGAATGAAATGTTTGTCATCATCAAAACAAAGGGTATGCTAATGTCCAAATTAGCAACAATCTCCCCATTTTTGAAGATGAAAAACATTCCTAAAATATAAGTAAAATATTTGAAATGAAATGAGTTTCATACCTGTGATGCACCTGAGATGAATAGATTCTTTTGATCTCATAAAATGTGTGCTAATATACGTAAAAAGATATGGAACATGATATCCATCTCTTAAGGGAATGCAACACCAATTAATGTCAAACCAAGAGATCATGAAACTCATGAGAATATTTTACTTTATTTTATTTCTCCCCTTTTGTCATTTCAAAAAGATAATCATACGTGTAAGTCAATAAGACTCCCCCTTAATTGATTACTCCCCCTTAATTGTTTACTTCAAAAAGAGTGTCAAATTTAGCCACAATTGAAAAACCAAGATTAGTTTCTCAACCATTTACAAGGGATGTTAAGCACTGAAATGATGTGAGATTCCTTTAGGCTCATAGTGGGATCAATAAATGTATCTCTTAACCAAATGTAAGGGATGTTAAGCCCAAATTGGTGTATAGAATCCAATTAAGAGCAACAATATATGCACATTATATCCAAGAATTTTTGTGAGCTCCCCCTTAATCTCATATCAAAAGTGAGTTCAAATATACTAAGGTACTATAAATCATGACCAGCTTTAAAATCAATTAAGACTATGGGTCAATTTTTTTGATAAGCAATCTTGTTTCTTGCACTATTTTTTTAAAATTTCTTTTATTCTAAGTATTTAACATGATGAGCAAATTACATATTTTATATTCCAATGTTGGTGCAAGTGAATGATTTGATTTACAAATAAGCATTTCTGTCAGTCTTATTTTCTGTCGGGCATGACTTTGACCGGGGCGCCCTTCGGTTGAACTCCTTGTCGGCTGAGAGGCAGTTCTGCAAAATTTCCAAATCTGCAGCTTGTCTAGTATAAACAATATATAACATTTTCTTCTATATTTCTTTATGTATGCTTAATCATATTGTAAGTCATGGGTTTAAGCAACATAGATATCTTCTCTTATGATTCTATTTAGGAAACATTGTTACATCCATTTGAAGAGCATGATGTCTTTATGAGTGACTAGAGTTAAATGAGCTCAAGTCTTAGCTATTAATATATCAAAATCTGTATCTTCTCATTATATCCTAACTTTATTTCATCATGCCTATAATGAATGTTTTGCCTTTAGGTCTAGGAACTGAATTTTATTCATTGTTCTTGGTAAGATCATATAGCAATTGTCTAGTAATCAACTCTTTTAGGATATGACTAAGTCTTGTTGTATATAATCATCATTTATGTAGACTTATAAATCCTAGATGCTTTGCTAGATGTTGAATATTCCAGGATAAAGTCTTTTTGTGACTTAGGATCAAATTTGTCTTTCTTTTGTTAAAGATAAAATTCACATAGAGCCAAATTTTTGTGAATGAGTTCTAGTGAGCAAAGTTTTAGTTTGAAAAGAAATCATACCTTTGCTTGCCTAGAATACATAAATTTCAGATTTATCACAAAAGTTTAGGTAATGATTATATTCTAAGCAACTTTCTTGTATGAACAATCTTTTATGCCATAAAAAATTCATTGTTTTCAAATAGTATCCATAGAGTTAAGATGTTTACATTCATTTTTACTTTTGATATCTTCCTATGAATCATAAACATTGTCATAGTACTTATGATGTAGTTCTTTTACAAATAGCACATTTAAAAATTTGTACAAACACTACCCATGACAATAGTTTTACCTTTGAATTTACCGTTTCTCCAAGTGTATAAAAGGCTTTCTTGTCTTAATTTCTATAGACCATCCAAACCTACAAAATAGAAAAGTTTTGGTACCCATCTAGTGGTCCTTTTGGTTATGAATGATTTATTATTTTGAGTATATATATGAATCAAAATAAAAAACATTTTATAACCATCAAGTATTGATTTCAAGTAAATGATTTCAATAACAACAATTTCTTACAGAACTGTTCTCGATCGAATCTGTTTTTCAACCGACAAGCACCTCGGTCGAGAGATTTGTTGACCGAGTACTGTTCTGCAAATTTTTCAGCAAACAACAATTGTAGGATGAATCAAGATAATTCTTTTTCAAAGAGTTTTGATTTCAGTAACACAATTAAACAATCAAATACTCAAAGATATACAGTTAGATCTAATTTTAGTTGAGATAAGACATTATGAATGTTAAAATGATATTTAGGTCAAATCTCAACTAAGTGTCCAATATTTCTAAGTTGGAGGTTTTGGAACCCAAATCAAGTCAACATCCTTCCTTTTCTTGTATGGACAAGAGAATGAATAGTGCTCAAAACGTTGACAATAGTGACAACAAATAAAATCAATTTCATTTTTCTTCTTAGCATTTTGGTTATGTGCTAGATTGTCTTTGGGCACATACAAGATCTTTGATTTGAATTTTTGTGTTTTTCTAGTTCTAGGCTTTTGGAAAGATTTCTCTTTAGGTACATAGCCTAGAGCTCTTCTTCCAATGTGTCCAAAAGAGTTTTCTGAGATTTTATCAAGAATATTATTACTCTTGAAACTATCAACATGTTTTTTGTAACTTAGCAATTTCATCAATTCTCTTTGCAATATCTAGTTTTGCTTGATCTAAACTTGAAAGCAAAGAATCTCTTTCTCTAAGAATGATATCATAATTTGAATGAGAACATAGAACATGTTGAGTTTGATAATCATTTATCTTTGCAAGCAATTCTACCTTTTCTTGAGAAAGAAGACATTATTGTTTTCTAGAGCAAGCAATTTGGTATTATAATCATTAATAGAATCTTTCAAGGAGTTATTTTCAGAAGAGAGATCAAATATTTCGGCATACAACTCATCATTGGTTTTTAAAACCTTTTTTAATTTCCTTTTGCACTCAGGCTCCGATTGGTTTGTCGTAACTGGTTCAAAAAACTTATGAACTGGAGTTCCTTAAGCAGTTTTTCATAATTGGTTTAAAGTAAGTGTTGGAACTTGAGTTCCGTGACTTCCGTTGAGTTTTAGACTTACATGCAAAATACAGTTCCTGAGTTCCCTCTTAAAAAGAGTGGAAAACGAGTTCCGGGACAACTAACAACATTTTTTATATAATTATATTTTTCATTCCTCATAAATGACAAATGTCAAAAATTTATGACTAGAAATAATAGCGGTGTGGAAATTGTACATTGCTAAAATCATAACATAATATGACAAAATATCATACACTATAATCGCACTATGTAAAATATTTTACACTAACCACCATTATCAGTGCGATTACAAAATAAAAAATACAAACATCATGGAAAAGAAACAAACCACACCATGTGAAAACAATGTGATTTACCCTAACATATTTTTATCATATTTAGATAATATGATGTGAAAAATGATAACTAACTATAACCATGCACGAAGAATATAGTAAAAATTCCCTACAAAAATAATGTAAAAATCAATATTCTACATCGTGTTAAGAAATGATGAACCAAAACTTATATATACAAGCATATGAAATATGTATATTATTAAAATAATTTGTATACATAAATAAAAATAAAAATATTGTGATGTGATTTTAATCATAATGTTTTTATTAAGAATAATTGTACCATATTAAAAAAAAATTAATGAACAACATTTGCACCATAATCATTTTTTGAAGTTCTTATGATTTAAGAAAATCATGCGTTTTTACGGATATGATTCCTTTTTTATGTCTTTGCCATTCTTATTTATATGACACAATAAAATAATATTTTTTAACGATTTCCATGTTTACACTTACAATAAACCAATCACATGGAAGTAAATGGAACTGAAGTTCCAAAAACGGAACTAGAGTTCCCAGAAAATGAGTTCCAATGAACTCATGACTTATTACACCAAACCAATAGGAGTCTCAACATACTTGTCATGAAGTTCTTCTAAACTATTAACTAGCTCTTCTTTAGATAAATCAAGAAGACTTACCCCATTTTCTTCTTCATCGGCTGTTGCAATGAAACAACTTACCTTGTCTTCTTTACCCTCACTTGATTTTTCCCTTGTAGCTTTATAAAACTTTTCTCCTTTCTTCTTTAGACAACCGAATGCCGAATGGCCTTTTACTTCACACTTAAAGCACCATCTACAATCTTGGTCACTTGTTGATGGTCGGCTCTCGTGCGCCCTTTCTATGTAGTGGTTACTAGAAACACCATCCCCCATTACTTTAAGACCTGTCAGGGCTCCTTGAAGACATGCTCTGATATCAATTGAAAGATCTAGATGGGGGGTGAATAGAGATTTTTGACAATTTAATGATAATTAAAACATGCAACCAAAGGAGGAAACAAGGAAGACGCTTCGATTTAAAGTGGTTCCAACCTTTGAATCAAAGGTTGTCAGTCCACTACCCAATTGTTTCCGATTGGGATTTTGAAAGTGATTTATTTTATTTACCTCGCAAGGATGTTACAACAAAATACAACCACCTTCAACTCGAAGTAGCCTTCACCTTGAAGTAGCCTCAACCTCCTTAAAACAGCCTTCTTGAAGTAACCTCAAGCAACCTTGGAGCAACCTTCACCACCTTGAAGTAGCTCCACTACCTTGAGATAGCCTTCACCTAGAAGTAGCTCCACCACCTTGAGATAGCCTTCACCTAGAAGTAGCTCCAACCTCCTTTGAAGTAGCCTTCTTGAAGTAACCTTAAGCAACCTTGGAGCAGCCTTCACTTCCTAGAAGTAGCTCCACCTCCTTGAGATAGCCTTCACCGAGAAGTAGCTCCAACCTCCTTTGAAGCAGCCTTCTTGAAGTAACCTCATCATGCAGTGCCCTGACCATAGATCCATTCAGCGTCAGAAATTGCTGAATGGTGAAATGGGTTTTCCCAAGGGATTTCCTGGAGAACATATTTTTGAATATGCAGGGGTGATGGACGAATTATATCCAGACAACCCAATGAAAAACTGATGTTGCACCTTTCTTATTTATCACAGAATGATGTGAATCTCCCAACCAAATGAGAAATTGATGCGTAGAATCCTTCTTCATTCTGTGTGGATCGGGATTGAAATGTGATTCTCCCGAACAGTTAAGGAATTGACGTGTAATCTTCCTTATTCTTTTAATCCAGGGATGGATAAACTGAGTTCTCCCTGAAGAGAGTGCATGCTGCGGTTGTAACTCTATAGCAAAGATGCCGCTATACCTCGACATAGCTAATTTGCAGTTGACACGAGATGTCCTGCCAGCAGATGACACGAGATGTCCTATTAAATATGTGTGGTCTCATACTGACCGAGACAGGTGAGGTCTTGGCAGCCGGCTCTGTCCTTGACCTTGTATGGTACCGATTTCGACTTACTAGTGGTCGGTTGGAGCATGAACGACATACTTCATCTCCCCAGGGCATAAGTGTGATTGTAATATGTAATCATTCGAGTAGCGTATTTGTTTAAGGATCAAATACGGAAAGACATTGGTTGATGTACACTTCAGTTATACATCTTAGTTGAATAGATGTCATTTATATTTCTTTACATTCCTTGTAAAGTGGATAGATGGTTTATTGCTCTACCATGGATAAATGTATTGTTTTTCTTAAGTAAAGAGATTACTCTGTCCTGTTTATACAGTGATTAATCCTGCTTGTTATTATAAAAGAACCTCTGTTCAGTTTTATACTGCTTAACTGTGATAATAATATGGTCGACAGAGAGTTATATCTCTCGATGGTATAATTGTCTCACCCCGTGGGTTCCACATTTTTTTAGGTGGACGTACATGAGGGGGTAGAGACCGTACTGTATAGGGACAACAATAATAGTAGGGGCAACAGTAACAGCTCAGGTTGAGTGTATTGTCTGTCGTGTCTTGTAGATAGAAGTCCTATGTGTCGTCTCTGTACTCTCAGGTCCTTGGAGTCAACACGTAAATGTTTTATAAACAGTATGAGGTTTTGGCTTGTATGCCTCGAGGTTTTATGTTGTTTCAGTATATATTTTAACAAAGCAACTGTTATATGTTATCCTCGAGATGAGATGGTACAATGTGTGTACAATGTGAACCCTGATGTATATAAAGTTTTGGTTCTTTCAGTAAGAGTTTCTTGGAAGAGGATCTCTTTGCAAAATGGTTTTTATTTTTAGTAATTTTTGTTAATCCATTGCTTATGGTTATTCCACAAAAATTATATCACTGTGACATTTTGATTTGTTTCGGGTCGTCATAGGAATGGACTCCATACTTAGCTAGAGAATTTATATAATCTGTAAATTTCTGCTGTGTGAGTACAAATGATGTGTCAACAATACGGTTCATGGATATCGAAGCTGGCATAGCATGTTGACGTGGGCTTTGGTTTGTTTGTTGCTAAGTACATGGGCTTGAGAATGTGGAATTAGAAGTGGATGCGAAAGAAACATCATATACTCCATGGGTCTACGGATGTGTGTACAACCAAACTCATCTCCCTCTCAAAGTTATGAGTTTGTCTAGTTGATTTATTTATTTTGATTGTTGTTCAGGTGTTAAATGTGTTGGTAATAAGACAGGACATGTCATTTCTAGACTTGCTTGTCTAATTTATGTTGTGTGTTTGCCTCACACCCACACTAGTGATTGTTTCATAGCAAAGATGGTTTTGAATTAATGGTCGTGATCATTTATATACCTTACGAAAAGGGTGACATCCATAAGCTGGAGGAGAGAGCCAAAAAGGTGTTAACCACCTATATCTATGTGAGGTGTTAACCACCCAGATTCAATGGTGGGTCCAGAAATCTATGGTATGGGGGGCTACGTTACTATCAATAGAGATTTCTTTCTACTATATATGTTAAAAAAATAGTACTTATTTGGATAAACTAAAAAATATAGACCCAATATAATTTGTCATGGTTTCCAACACACAAAATAAATTATTTATAAAATAAAGACAATGTAAAGTCAATGACTTGATAGGATTCTCTCTATAAGAGTAATGCATTTTTATATGTATGAAGTAATAAATGATAAATGATTTGACCGTTTCTCTTTCAAATTGAACAATTAGAGAACCAGTGTGTCATTTTACACCATCACTTGATACTATAATGTGTATAATATTACTCACCATCACCATCATCTAAGCCTAAATCTCAAGCATGTTGGTGTAGGTGTTGTTATTTTAGGTTAACTTCGTTACATGCAACAATGACAGGTGTAATAAATTAACATGCTCAGGCCAGATCCAGATAAGAAGAAGAATAAACGGTGCAGGAGAAAATAAAAACGAAGTTAGGAACACAGACCAGATCGTTCGTTGTAAAATGAATGTGTTATTTAAAGAAATTAGGGGCCCATTTGGAGCAATCTTCACTTTGTTGAAGTAGCACCAAACAACCTCCAACCCTTTGAGTAGTTAAAGAGAGAACAAAGCACAATATAAAAGAAATAGATTGAAAGAAAGAAATACTTAACAATGAAGTACAACGCCTTGATTCCTATATCAAGCATTTAGATCTCCTATCTACTTAATATGGACGTTGCTATGTGGTGTCTAGGAGATAGTAGCTATAGGACACAATTTTGGAGCACAAGGAAGAAGATAGCAAGTGAACCTCAACTTTGTTGCTATCTAGAATGGATGCTCAAGTGTATCTTGTGTGTTTTAGGTACCCTAAGGCCTCTCCTATATATAGGAACGGTTTGCAAGTGTCTAGGGGCATTTTAGGGAGTGTCTAGAGTGTTCTTAGTGCTTAAATAGCCGTTAGGTAGAAAGTTTTGGGTTGCAACGACTAAAATGTTCGTTAAATGCGAAGTTTTCAGAACTTTTCTCGATCGACAATATTGTCGACCGGATGACTGTCTGGGTTCAACTGGATATATGTCTGTTTCTCTCTTGTTTGAACCTATTACAATGGCTATATCTCGGTCCACAATATTGTCGACCGAGAAGGTTTTTTGCAAGGATTTGCAATGTATGTGAGGTCCTATTGATGACTCATATGAAACCTATCAACCCTAAAGTCTTCCTGTGAGTGTAAGATAGAGTTTTGGGTGGATAGGGAAAATCTAACACTTGATTTACATGATATCTAAGTACTTGTACATTATATACTTGTACAAGTTTTTACATTGAATACAATCATGAAAATATTAACAATTAAGCACATTGTTCTTCAATTTGTATTGATCTTCAATTAATTACTTAGTATGATCTCTTTATTTCCTTGAACCCTGAAATACTCAAGTAGCACATTAGATCCACAAGAATGAAATGTTTGTCATCATCAAAACAAAGGGTATGCTAATGTCCAATTTAGCCAACAAGTACCACTCTTTTAGAGCTAAAGTTCAACCGGCTTTCCATTGGCAAGTTTTGACCCAATTATTGCACCTGTCTGGACGAACAAACTCTTGCAGAAACACATATAATATGCCTTATGGAACTGAGATTTAGCTACCAAGGTCGTTATCTTGAAGCCCCTGGTGACATATCTTGTATGCCATCAGGAAACTGTCAAGGAAACGGAAGTTCTCTGCCTCTGGTATGATAAACCTTATTCCAGGGGCAATAATAATTTGTAAAGATTGTGTGAGCAATGACGAGGCTACTAGGTTTGAGATTCCCTAATACTCCACTCCCTTCTTTGCAACCAAAAAAATCCAAGGCACGTGATGCATCTAGAATTTTGAAATAATTCCTTGCTAAAAACAAGGAGACCACCATGCGCCACATCTAAAACTGAATCTATATAGACATGCATGTCTGCATCTCGTTGATATGCTCATATTATAGATGACTTGCTTCTGTTTGTATTTATTTATCTTTTGAGTCTTTATTCTCACTTCAACAAAGACATGCTCTCTCTTGGTGAAAACAATTTGCCGGAGACCAGCAGAACAAGGTGGTAAAAAAAGTGTTCACATATCTCATCATTTATACTCCCATCTTTTCCCCTCTGATTTATCTTTTTCTTACTCTCTTTGTAGAGTGTACTGGTGGAACCGACTAGTGGCAATACTGGAATCGGTCTTGCATTTATTGCTGCTGCAAAAGGATACAAGCTGATATTAACAATGCCTGCTTCAATGAGTATCGAGAGAAGAGTTCTTCTAAAAGCTTTTGGAGCAGAACTTGTCCTCACTGATTCTGCAAAGGGAATGAAAGGCGCTGTCCAGAAGGCTGAAGAGATTTTGAAAAAGACTCCAGACGCTTATATGTTGCAGCAGTTTGACAACCCTGCAAACCCAAAGGCAATTACTGCACAGGAATTGCCACTCTTGCGAGTTGTTGTAAAATTTCTGTTATCTCAAAATTTTCTTTTCTTTTCTTTAGGTACACTATGAGACCACTGGTCCAGAAATCTGGGAAGACACCACAGGAAAGGTGGACATATTCGTTGCTGGAATTGGTACTGGTGGTACAATATCCGGTGTTGGACGCTTTTTGAAGGATAAGAAGCCAAGCATACAGGTTTTTGTTGCAATCATTCTTTTTTCAAATAAAGAAATTGTTTCTTGAAATCTCCCTTTTGCTTGGTATATTTGTATCTTATATTTATAAAGTGTGACATTCAAGTGAGTATGCTGCCACTCATAGGTTATTGGCATCGAGCCTGCAGAGAGCAACATACTTTCTGGCGGGAAGCCGGGTAGGTTGATCACCTTTATGTTTTTATTTTTATTTTTTTTATGGTATCATTAACCAGTCCTTCTCTGCAGGCCCCCATAAGATTCAAGGTATTGGCGCAGGTTTTGTGCCAAGGAATTTAGATCACGAAGTACTCGATGAGATTTTGGAGGTTGGTTGCATGCACACAGCTTGTTGTTTATAATCATTTTTCTTAACTGAATTTTTTATAGCTTTATCCATTAAAACGTTTTGCTACATTTATCAGTTTGTAACTGCAACAGAACCACAAATCAAATTTGTGAGATATCTAATATTTTCTACATTTTTGTATACTTAATACTGGATTTTGAATTTGATAAATTCTTATGCTCCAGAATTTTCTCAGATTCTGCTTGGCAGTCTTTTATTCTATGGGAACGTCTGAAACCATTTGTCTGGTCTTCAATAAGCAAATACACTCTACCTGCTGGTGCAATTTCTTTATGATATTTTACAATTGATTTATAGGTTTCTAGCGATGAAGCTATTGAGACAGCAAAACAGTTGGCTCTCCAAGAAGGGCTGTTTGTAAGTACAAGGACTATATCTCAAATTTGGTTTTCTGTAACCATCTAAACTGTCAGTAAACACATAGCTACTGCCTTTGATTATGTTACTGAGGATTTAGGTAAATCAGTCATGCTAACCTTATCAACTTCTAAAACATGATTAGCTAAGTTTGTTGTAAAACAATGAAGTTGAAACTTAATCTTCCATTAGTGATGCTCTGAATTTTGTAACAATGCTGCTTACTGAAATCTGGACGACTGCAGGTTGGGATTTCGTCAGGAGCTGCAGCTGCAGCAGCCATAAAGGTTGCAAAGCGGCCAGAGAATGCAGGGAAGCTTGTTGTGGTACGCTAAAATAATTTCTTCAGCTTTAATATGCTTAGGAATGACAAAGTGCCTCACAGTAAATAAATCATATGACTATAACGTCTATATTTGGTTTCTCAGGGGCAGTATAATGATTATACTTCCTTTTTACCATTATAATTTTTCGGTGATGATCATGACCATATAACCTATTAGAATTTGTTTGTGTTGATGTGTCAATATGAAAAAGGTAACTGTTATAAAGTAAAAGATTATAAAGTAAAAGAAGGATGTGCGATATAGATAAGAAGTGTGGAAGAATTTGGGTCAAAGCGATACCTGGTTTAACCTGATTTTTTGGTCATATTTCAGTTTATGTTGAATAATTCATCAGAACCATAGCATTTTACCTAAGTTCAGCTGATCCACACAACTTGGCGGTTGGTATACTATATCAACAAAAATCATAGTGAAAATAATTGAAATTCCCCAAAACATAAATAATATCTCAAAACATTTGCATTTGGTAGAGGGGGTTAAGTATCAGAGGTGAAAGGGTGTTTGATGGCTTAGATATACACCAAATCTTGTCACAATAGGGTAGATGTCGTTGAGGAGGGGTAGATGTAGTTAGTTAAACCTAAATGAAAATGCTCGAATCACTTATTAATTTTTCCAAGATAGCAAAAACATCAAAGCTATTCCATGCATTTTAGCAGCCGTTTTAATGAAGTCAGTCGACATTTCCTACT